>PVKZ01000181.1:315000-482500 GCA_004027375.1 Macroglossus sobrinus
AAGTCACTGCAGCAAAACAAAAGATTTAGTAAAACAAGCAATATTCACTGATGGTGAATAACATAAATGAAAGAGAATAAAGAGAATAATTTCGTTTAAAATTTGTCAAACAAAAAAATATAGGGAGAAAAGGCATTCCAGCCTCTGTATTCAATCACCTACCATCTTAACTTTCCAATATGCATATTAATGTAATTTTAGGTGCCTTCATTAAAAAGAATGTTCCCACTCTGGAGCCCCGTCAGCAGGCTCTTCATGAATTATAGCCATCGAATCATCTGATTGTCCAGGTACTTCGGTAGTCATATATACACTATTCCTCAGAAATGCAAAATACTTATATAGCCTACTATATGTGTACTCTGAATATATGTGAATTAAAATTTCTCCTATATGAAATATTTTGAAGAGATCATCTTGGGCATTAGCCTTCAATCAAAATTCCATAGAGTTCTATGAGGTCTGAAATCATAGAAATATACAATTAAAATTCAAGATACATTACTGTTTTAATAGTGCTTGTTATATTTCTATTGCATAAAAATTTATCATTCATGATAAAAAGGAGCTATAAACATACAACAGATAGATGTGGCAATGTGTACAGAATCCACCTAAATTTTTTTTCATCCATCAGTATGGAAAGCCATGCATGCGTTGGTCTCTATCTCTAAGCTGCCTCCAAAATGAACTAGACTTCATAAAATCAACTTTCCATCCAAGGTCAAATTTTAATCAATCCCTATACTCTTAATCCTCTGTAATCAGGGAAACTGACAAGCCTAATTTTTTGCTCAAAGATATTTCTCTTTGATATTCTCCTCCTTACTTAGTGCAGTAACAGGGCATAAAGTTTGTCAGTAGTAGAATGCGTTTCAGTTTTATTTGAAAATATAAGAGTTCATATTTTATAGGAAATTATATCAAAAGAATCAACCAAAAATATAACAAAGCATACACATATTATACTGGGCTACCTTAAGCAACAGTATTTCCATTTAAAAAAATATTTTCACATCAGAGATTCACAAATATTTCCAGGGACATCTAATGTTTGTGATTCCATACTACTAACATAAATTAGTTTTACAAAGATGCACTAATGCTTATTGCTAGCTAAAGGCATTATAAAATAAAACAGAATGAGAGTCAATAAAATTAAGTATGATAATATAGCAGCCAAAATCAGAAACTCAAATGGTTGGATTCAAATTCTGGCTCTACTATGGACTATCCTGGGCAAGTTATACAACTCACTGCATTTTCTCATTGATAGAATGGGGATGACAACACCTCTTCGGACTGTTGTGCAGTTGAAGAGTTGATAAGTATGAAGTCCTTAGTAGAACAATGCCTGGCACATAGCAAGCACACAGTTGTATTCATTATTGCTGTGATGATGTCAATTTGGCATTCTCCATATTTCTGATGCAAAAATTGGTCACGGGGAAATTGGAATCAATACGGTAGTTGAAATAAGTGAAATCTATTGCAGAACAGTCAATGCTTGGATATGGCCAAACTTAAGAGAAAGCAAAAACTCGTAGTTTAAGTGACCTGTTGATAAGAGAATGAGGGAGAAAAATCTAAAATAAAAGGACAAATAAAAAATATAGATTTTTGTTAGGATATAGCTACTTGTGGCCATACTTTGTAGAAAATTTCAGAAATATCAATGAGCATCTACTAAACACAATGTACCTATTTTATCTTCAACTGAGGTCTATACTCAGTAATGTTTTTTCTGTTGTTCAAAATTCATGGAAAAGAATATTTGATCAGATAATCTGATCACATTTTTATAGTTAAATTTTGGAATTAAAAAGAACTTAAAAAAGCTTGATCACTGATTAAAAACAAAAGATTCCACACATTCTCAAAGTTTATATATCCTTCTTCAGCTTTCTCAAGCTTACTTGATTCCTTTTTTCCACAATATTTAAACAATAATGACTCCAGCTTCTTTACTAGCCTTTCCCTCTTGCCTTTCTTATTGATAGTAACCGTAAATATGATAAACATTTTGAAATACTTTATTCCAAACTTTCTTCTGTGCAAATCTATATCCATACAGAAATACGTATATTTACATGAAAACAGGATTATACTTCATATGTTATTTAGTAATTTATGCATTTCATTTAATGATCTAGTAACTAGTATCTTCATATTCAATATTCATTTCTATATCACTTATTTTATTTTATTTATTTTTACGCCTACAGCACCTGGTACTCCTAGGTAGTCTCCCATTCAAGTACTAACCAGGCCTGACCTTGTTTAGCTTTCGATATCAGACAAGATCTGATGTGTTCAGGGTGGCATGGCTGTAGTCTCTATATCATTTTTTAAATGGCTGAACAGTATTCCATTATATGAATCATATGTAAATTACTTAAGGCAGCTACAACATCAAATATTTGGGATGCCTGAAAGTTTTATCATTATAAACAGCTCTGAGATGAACATTCTTGCAGCTGTATCTTTGCAAAAATCCATAACTGAACTCCAGAAAGATTATTTAAATGTACTTTCCAAGAATAACTTCTCTAAGAGGATTATATTGAGGCATTTCTTCCTTTTAATTTGTAAGGGATTTTTATGTATTATAGATAATTAACCTATCATATAGTTTATAAAAGTCTTTTCCAAGTTGTGATTTGTCATTTAATTTTCTTAATGGTCTCTGGATGAACATTTTTTTTTCTTTAATTAAATCTATTCTCCCTTTTCCTTTATGATTTCTGACACTGGTGTCTTTGTTTTCTAATAAAAGCATTTAATTCAATACATTTATTTATTGTGATACTTGATATGTTCAGTCCTATTTTTTCCCCTCATACTTTTAAAAACAATACACTCTTGCTGTTTCCATTTTCTCCCTATCATTTGCCTCATTTTAAGTTAGAAGTCTAGTAATTATATGGCTTTTTTCTTTTTGTAATTAAAAAAAAAATCCTTTTATTTTATTGGAATTATCTATCATCCGCATTATTATAGGTTTTAAATCGACTGTTTTTTAAATATTTTTTTTCTAAAATTCATATTAATTTAAAAGAGAGATTAACAAGAAGTATTCAGGCATGTACACCAGGCTTTCTTGGTTTCACTGTTCACTGCTGCTTATTTTATTCTCTGACTTTTCCAATAAATTCACAAATGAACAACAGCGTGGCTGTGTCATCTATTTTTCTCAGGTGCTCTACCCTCTAGAGATTTCTCCCCTGCCTTCTGGCACTTAGTATTGCAGAGGAGAAGTCTGATGCAAACTTGATTGTGTGTGTGTGTGCATAACATGTTTTTTCAGTCTGGATGTTTGTATAATTTTTGTTTGACATTCAGAAATTTCACTAGCATATGTCTAAGACGTGGGTCTTTTTTCTCCTTCATATTCAGTGGGTGCTCTTTTGATCAGACTTTCTTTTGATCATTTTGCTTTGGATTACTTCTCCTCTATCTTCTCAGTTTGCATCGTGAAGAATGAATTAAAATTTTCTCAAGTTTCCTATTTCCTATAGTGAGTTTATTTCATCTGGGGTCATCTCTGATTCCATCTTCAATCTACCAATTCATATTTGCCTCGTCTGCCTTTGGAAGGTACCCATGATGCAAGCTGGACTTTAGGAGGCCTTGAGCCATCTTTCTATCCTTTACATTGTAAAACTCTGGAATTTCAACCAAATACAGTACTTAACAATGAGGCATTTTTCAAGTAGAGTTCAGGAAAGAGAAAATTCATATTCATTATTACAGCAAGAATATGAATATGACTCACCAGTTTTCATTATAAATTATCTTTGCACATATAACTGTTACTCTGACATTACAGAGACCTGTAGTAGCTTATAGGGATGTATAAAGTAAAAATGGAAATTTCTTGATTTCCTTAATTTAGAAGAGGTTAGGGCATCTATAGATACCCAGAGCTTCAGAAATCCTCTGTGAATGAGCAAGAAGTCCAATAGCTGAGAAGATGAAAATGATAAAGAGGGATGGAGGACAGTATTGTCAGCGGGTATGAGCCTTAAATGAGCCAAAGATATCTACATAAAGAAATCGTAATGATTTAGAGGCAGCCATGGCAAGTGAGAAAGAGGTTGATTCTAATCAACCTAATTCAGAGGTGTGTGGGTCAAGAAAGAGTGACAGCAAGCATGTGAGAGGGTTGCAGGGGAAACAGTATTTTCTGTGGAGGGCCAGGTTTCCAGACAGATTTAAGGCACATATGAGACTTGCTGAATAGCTTCCAGCAACCTGAGGCTAGAATGAATGTTTCCAGGTGAATCTGCATTAAGAGCTTCTGGCATGGTGGAAAGACTATGCTTCTTCAGAAGCAGTCAGTGGAGGCCACATTTGAGTGGGCTCCAAGGGAATGCTATATGCCAGTTGGGCAGGTTGGAAAAAGATCAATTAGTGTCCAGACCTTCAGCATGCAATTATAAAAAAAAAAACCCAACAGCAGATCTTGGCAGATTTAGGAGAAAGGATGCTGTCTTTTCCGAAGTCGGCCCATAGCCTAAACCTATCTTAAAAACTTATATTCACTGGGGTTATTAATCCTCAAGACCATTTTAGATAAAGAGTTTAACATATATTAGAGGCCAAAATTAAGACGTTAAACAGAATGGGTTATAGATTTAATTCAGAACTGATTATATAACCTTTTACAAATCATTCTTAACTGTTCTGTACTGAAATACTTCTTATTTAAAAAAAACTGCTCATGATAATGTCTGAACCCTTTCTGTTATCACAGGCAAATAAGACCATATTTGTAAGAGCTCTTTGGAAAAAAGGAGTAAAAAAAAATATGCTATTAAACATAGCTGGCAAATTAGAAAATCTTGCTAAGAAAATTATAATTGGTAGCTCTTAAGGATCTACTTTTTTAATGGCTAACTTAATGCAGAGAACAGTAAAAAACGAAGACAACTTAGAATTTACTCACTGAAAAATAAATTTAAACTACTTTAAAATGAAATAACTTCTATATCTATGCTATATACATATATATATTCTCTAGGCAATTATATTCAACATCACCAGTGACCTAAGAAACACAAATTAAAACAATAAGATACCATTTTCTCCTTACTTGATTGGCCAAAATTTTTAAACATCGATTATATTTAGAGTTGAGAGCACTCTGCTGGCAGATGGATCATTAGTATAGTGTTGTAGAAGAGAAATTGACAATATTAAAATGCACATATCCTTTAATTACACTATTCCATTTAGAATTTGACTCACCAAAATACTCTTACATGCATGAAGATATATATAAAGACACTTGTTGCAGCATTGTCTGCTTGAAAAAATGGCTAACAGTATAAATCTAAATATTGGTAGAGAAATGGCCAGGTAAACTGGTACATCCATACATTGGGATAAAACTTAGCATGAGAAAGGTAGGCCTTCATGAGCTGATATAGAGACACATTCATAAACTTTCCAAAGAAAAAAATCAAGTTGTCAGTCAGTGTGTGAAACAGTAACCCTATTTTTATTAGTTTAAAAAGATCCTTTAAAAATTACAATCAATAATTGTTATATTATTTGCATAAGAAATGCATGACCCACATTCATATTCTAAAGCCATATTAATTTATTGAGCAAAGGCTATAAGTATACTTAAATTATAAATAATTTATAAGTCTCTGGAAAGTACAAATTAAAGAGAAAACATTCTTATTTTTAAAATTTATTTACTTCTATAGCCCTTCTGGTCTTTGAAATTGTAACTAGAACCCCATAGACATTTATATATTGTACAAAAAGATGTCCAAAATAACAATGTGCTAAAATTTAATGTGCTACAAGTAACTGGAATGTCTTCTAATTTACTTTTTTTTTTTTTAAATCCAAAGAAAGAACTAAGATAAGCAAATTCAAAGTACTGGTGGCTTGTCCTTCATCCATAAGACTGTTGTACCAGCAAGAGCCATCAGTAAGCAGAATCAAACCAGGCCTCATACAGACCTCTGTACACAACTGCTAAGTATGCATATAATTTCATCTAAGTATGCATGAGTAGGGAAGTTTACATGTTATTTATTACATACCTCTGTAATTTCAACTTTTACTTAGCAAGCACATTAAGCAAAATGGGCAAACATGGTTACACCTTGTCTTATAAGAACACTGGCAAAGTAGAATTTGCTGATGCTGCTTCCTGACAAATCATTCTGCAGGACCCCTATCCAGAGATTTTAGAGCACTGATTTACATGACCAGTGGCCAAAGGGATATGACTCTCGTTATATACTCTATACAATAAATATTCTTTTAGGTACACTGACAGGACAAATTGGCATTTGTCCCCAAAGCCTGACAAATTAGTTATGTGCAGGATACTCACATCAGCATAGTGGCCTATCATATCACATCGGTCACATCGTTTTCTCCAGGAAGATCTTTCAAGACATCTGTGAGTGGAAGACATAGGTAGAGAACAGTCTAAGCAAAAGCGTTGTGGACAGGCATACTGGAGGTGTCCTCTCTTAGAGCAGAGGCAGCAGGGGCGGACTTTCTATGTGGCAGACAAACAAAAAACCTCGTTAGAAAAATACTTCAGTCTTAAAATAGTAGACTATTTTTTCTTTTTCTGTATAATTCCATAAAAAGTTATTTCCAATTTTGAGACTCCGATGCAGGTTAAACTTCAGCATAATTATAAAATCAAACAAAATGTCTGAAATCGGAGCTTTAACACAAGCTATCTGTATCCTGTGGTTGCCAAAAAGGCTTATTAGTCTGCACGTACTATCAGCTAGAATCTATTCCTTACGCCTTGTCTTATAAGAACACTGGCAAAGTAGAATGTGTCTGAGAGGGAAAGTAGGATGATGAGGATCTGGAACCTGAGTCATAGGAGGACAGATAGAGAAAGAGACAGCTTTGCCTGGAGAAGCAAAGAGGAAACATGAGAGCTGTCTCAAATATTTGAAAGAGAGTCATTGGGAAGAGGGAGTAGGTCATAGAAGGAAAGTTTGTTAAGTGGTTATTATGTGTCAGAGAACATCTAAGAGCTTTAGTTCTGCATTGTTCCAAAGGTTGCTGTATCTGTTTAATTTACCTCAGCAAACATTTATAAATGCCTAAAATTATAATTTTCTAACAACAAAAATTACTCCACAATGAAACAAACTGTCTCATAGAGTAGAAGGTTTAGAAGTGAAAAGGGTCTCAAGAATCATCTGATTCAATCTTCTTTTTATAGACAAGAAAACAGAGAAGCAACAGAGAATAGAATGATTTGCCTAAAGCAGTCCAACTACCAATGGGAAGCTGAAATTGATTCCAGGTTTTTCTGAATCTAAATTTATTGTTCTTCCTTTGCTATTACCCTAGGCTATGATCTACATGAGAAATTAACAAGAAATTTAATACACATATTACATAAAATTTGAATTCTAAGGTTACTGAATTTCAACTCTAAGATTTTGATTTTAACAAGGTAAAAGAAACATTACATATTTCACATACTTGTGGAAAAGGGCAATTTTTTGACAAATGGCCACATTTGTCACAATTTCTACAGGTAACGTTTTTGTTGGCTGTATAGTATCGGTGGGTCCATCTTCCTGATGATCTATTATTACCTATCTGGGCCTAAGGGGGAAAAAAAAATCAAGAATTAAAAAAAATTATTTCACCCTGTTCAAGAGAATTAACAGTCACAGTTCATTTAATTTAGAACCT
Source organism: Macroglossus sobrinus (assembly GCA_004027375.1). Taxonomy (NCBI): domain Eukaryota; kingdom Metazoa; phylum Chordata; class Mammalia; order Chiroptera; family Pteropodidae; genus Macroglossus; species Macroglossus sobrinus. The sequence continues at coordinate 322,702 of PVKZ01000181.1, forward strand.
AGCAACAAAAAACTTTATGTTCTTAAAAGGAATTATAAAAACCTAAAAGGTTGCCATAAAGACAACTCTACTTGTTGCCACCCCCCATTTTTTATACTTCTCCATATGGTTCCACTTTTTTTGTATCTTTCTCGACAACTCTAATAGGGTCCTGATATACATCATTTAGACATTCTGGTGGCATTCAGAGTCAAAGATATTGCTGACTTCTATATCTGTATGAGAAGTTTGCTTAAATTTTTAATTATGGGATGGTGTTTTTTTTAAAAAATAATTTTGTCTTTTATAAAGCTATAAAATAACATAGCTACTTGAATACATTCTTTCTTTTGAATAGCCCAGGGTCACTGCCTATAAACTGAATTATAATCTCTAAGACAGAAGGAGATAATATTTAAAAAAGGTCCTTTTAAAATCCATTCTTCCTACAATGACCCAATTCTAGCTGTCCCATATTCTAGCCACATCTAGTATATCTTGCTAGAAAATATCAGCAAAGCATGTCATATGGATATCTAAAGAGGAATACGTAAATGTCAGTCATGCTTTTATCTTGTTAGGTAGAATTCCATCTTTGAAAAAACTTTCATTTTTACTAGTTATTCTGCCGATTTGGCTAAGTAGGCCCCAAGAAGACACAATCTAATTATCTCAAAACTTTTCTCCTACCAAGTTGTAAAATTATTCTCTTTTCTAGCCATCTGCCACAATTAAGGCTAATAAACACCTGCTACATCCTAAATATAGCCTAACCATTTCCTTACACTGAAGAAGCAGTTATTTCCGGTGTTGATCTTTAGTGGTACCTGGCAATAGAGTTGAGATGAGAGGACTCACCACCGTAGAGAAGAAACAGAAGGGAAAGGGGACTAACTCATTATGGCGACTGACAAAAAATCAAGGCTGAATCACACGTCTGAAAAATTCAATCACCCATATACTGAAATAGAACTTGGACTGTTGCTATTTTTAAAAAGTTTAAGCTATTATAATGAAGTGAAAGAAAACCATGAATCAAAAGAAATTATTAATCTATTATTCATAACTTCAAAAACAATGATTTTACCTCAACGTCTTTATCACTGATGAACCAGTTTACACCATCTTCTCCTACAAAACAAACGAAATGTTACTCAACCTTTACCTCTTTAAAGCATTTATATTTTGACAATAAATTATTTAATTTTTTAGTACTGAAATTGGACCCCAAAGATGTAGTGAGAGATATGAATAGCTTCACCTCTTACCTTGGCTCCATTATTACTTGTGTGGCTCTGAACAAACACTAATCTCTCTTAACCTCAGTTTTCTTCCCTATAAACTGGAAATAATAGTATTTGCTCTGACTATGTACAAAATACTGTGAGAATCCTATGAGATACTTGAAAATGCTTTAAAACCCATCAAACTGTAAACAAATATTAGAAAATCAGTGAAGGGGCCAAAAACCCAAAAGCAGAGGCAAAAAGAAATCTTATGTGAACTTTCCCTTATCTGACTATGGCAGAGCTTTTGAGAGTCAGCAACCATTCCTGACTCCCCTCCCCCAGTTCTATCAGGGAAGCAAATGACTTTGGATACCAGAACATTCCCCCCAAAAAACTGTGCAAACAAGCATCATCAAAATCTTCCATCCTCTAAAGCCCTAAATCCTCTCTTTTATTAAATTGGTACACAAATTTTTATCTTTGGCTATTCAGTGACTTACTCCATAATGAGTGCTCCTGCATCCTCTTTTTCTTGTTACTCTCTCCATTGGCAGTTAACTTGCAGGCCCCCACCATCTGAATCCAAGTAGGTAAAGGTTTTTCATTCCAACATCAGTATTAACTGTGCCTACTAGCTTCCTCATTGTAGTTGACTTCCATTATAAAATTAAAAAAAAAAAAACGACTTTGAATACGACCTCACCATTAGGGCTAAGAATTCAGTACTTTTTTTTTTTTTTTAATAACGTCAAAAATACTGAAATAAAAAAGCAAAAAAGGCCAAATATCCAGAAACAATTAATCAATCTAAAAATATAACTGTGAAAACCTAGGGAGAAGGGGAGCACTACATTTTTTTTTTATCAGCTGTTTTCTTCTTTTTGTACTGCTTCTTTATAAACTTGCACATGGCTGCTATTCCCTTGGTCCACCCGTGGCCAAGGAGGAAGGGACATATGACTAATACAGAAGCTGTGGTGTCAACAAAGGACTGAAAGATTTTTTTCCCCCACCAAAGCAAAGTTAAGATTTCCTCCTTCCTCCTATCTACTCCTCTTCTCTATCTCAAAAACACAAAACTGAGCTTGACTCTTTTCTTTGAAAGGAATTCTGAAGCGACATGAAGTAATCTACATTTTCCCAGGCCTACCAGGAGTAAGTGTCTAGAGATATATTTTAAAATAAAATACTTTTACTAAGAAAGCCCAAGAGGCTGCTTTACAAAAAGACCAATAGGAGAGCAGAGATGCTGTGCTGATGATTATTTTCTTTGTAAAATTTGGAGGCTGCATCCATATACTGAGAGTGGAGAATACATTAAACAGCAGCAGCCCCTATTCCTTCATCATCACCATCCAATAGCTATTATTCTTTCATTCAAAGGATTCAACCAAGGAGCATGCTTTGCTGTAACTTTCAAAGCTGCCTTTTGTATCTCAATGTCCTTCATCATTAAAATTCAAAATGACCACTTAAACTCATTTTAATTATAAAACTCACTTCATATTATCCTTTAAAAAAGAATCCCAAACTAGTAAAATACAAAACAGCAACTGTTACCACTCCCAATTCCTAATAAATTTACACACAGCAGAGAATAGCGGAAAAAAGAGAACGTCTGAAAGAGGGAGATCAACTCCATTTAGATTATTTTAATATTCCTGTTGAATGCAGCAATATTCTGGGTATGTACTAACTCCTCTTCAATAAGCTACAGTATATTCTTACTGTAGAAAATCTACCAATAAGTATACAAAATAAGTTTCAATTACAGATGAAATCAGACTTCTCATTGGTAAATGAACAAAGAAATGATCAAGGACATGTAAGTCAACTCTTGACTCTCCCCATGGTTCCAGTTTTGGTTCGACCTTGGAAATGACAGCTGAATCCTGACCTTCAGTAGCCCTTTTATCTATCCTCTTTGCTTCTTAACTCCAAGTTCCAATGTAATGAGAGCTTTGTCTAAGAGTAACTCATTAGAATTCATTCCACAGCCAATTCTCTACTTTATTAAATTCCTGATATGGAATTTAACCTGGGTTCCCTCTTAACCCTAACTCTTACATATTGTGTAGCTCTGCACAGGTTATTTACCCTCTCTGGGGTTTTTTATTTGTACAATAATGGGTTGGATTAAATAGTTAATTATGGTAACTTCTAGCACTAAATTTCTGTGAGTCAATCAGATTTTCATTTGTTACGGAATCAAACATATTGTCAAGTAGTCTACATTACCTACATCCTCCAGCCCTTTGCAACTAGCACAAGCTGTCTTGCCTTAAAGACAACTTCCCACAGGGGTCAGGAGCACTCACCATCCATGTGTTCACCATCCCACTTCATAGAATACAAAATGGAACTGCTTTAAAGGTGCCTAATATCAACTCCTGGCTGCTTCAGAGCCTTGTCTTACTAATATCCAGGACTGTGAGTCTCTTCAGACTTCAGAACTGTGTAATCAAAGCAATAGCTGAGAACTCTTTCTTTGTATTAAATCAACTCAATTTAACAATCACGTACTGAAAGGTTATAATGAGCAAGGCGCTATAGAGTATAGAGTTTATAATCTAGTAAAACACAAGGAGACAAATGAAAGGAGTAAGAGAAGACCAAACAAAATGCTATGATAAATTAAGAATAGTTGTCTGAATTTAAGGAGAAAAGGGAAAAAAGTCACTGAAGCTGTACCATAAAGGAAACCTAACTGAGGTGTAATTTACATATTATAAAATATACCCATGTAAAAAAACACAGTATGATGCAAACTGACAAATGTATTCACCTGTGTAACCACCACAGGTATCAAATGTAGAACATTTCCATGATCTCAAAATGTCACCTTGTGCATGTTTGCAGTCAATTCCCCACTCCAGGCAACCACTGATTTGCTTTCTGCCATGGTATTTTGCCTATTGTAGGACCACATATAAATAGAACCACATATTATGTACTACTTTCATCTGGCTTCTTTTACTTTGAATATTTGTGACATTCATCCATGTTGCTGGGTAGTAGTTTGTTCCTTTCTAATGCCAAGCAGTATTCCACAATATGGATATAATAATTTAACTGTTCCTCTCCTGATGAACATTTAGGTTGTTCCCAGGTTGGGGCAATTATAAATAAAGAAGCAACACACATTCTAGCAAGTCTTCCTCTTAAAAATTTTCCCTTGGGAAAACACCTAGGAGTAGAATGATCGAAGGTGTTAGGTGTATATTTACCTTTATATGAAACTGGCAAATTTTTCCAAAGTGGTTGTGCCACTGCATATTCCCATTAGCAATGTATGAGAGTTCTAGTAGCTTCATTATCTCTCCAACAGTTGGAATTGTCAGTTTTTTAAACTTTAGTCTTAGAATGGGTATGAAGTAGTATTGCATTATGGTTTTAATGGCATCACTCTGATGACTAATGATGTTGAATATTTTTGCATGTTAATTTGCCATTCATCTATCTTCTCTCAAAACTTAAAATTTCTGGCCTGTTTTAAATTGGGTTAGTCATCTCTTTTTTGAGGGTAGGGTGTGTTTGTCTTCTGTATATTAAATCATAGGAATTCTTTATATATTCTAGATAAAAGTCTTTAATCAGACATGAGATTTGCAAGTATTTTCTCCCAGTGTGGCTTGCTTTTTCATTTAAACAGTGTTATTAGGAAAAAAAAGAGTTAATAAACTTGACTTTTCCCTTTATGATTAATGTTTTCTGTGCCCAAAGAAATCTGCCTATGTATGCAAGAATATAAGTACTGTGTTTTTTCTAAAATTCTATAATTTTAGCTTTTGTTTAGTTATTGCCCATTTTCCTTCCAAATGAATATCCAGTTGTTCCAGCATCATTTATAGAAAAGATTATACCCTATTACAGTTTTTATTACTAAAGCTTTTTTAAAAAGATCTTGAAATCATGTAGAGTAAGCCTTCCAAACATTTTGTTCAAGATTGCTTTGGCTATTCTAGACTCTTTTGATTTCTGTAGAAATTTTAGAACAAACAAACACACATCAATTTCTACAAAAAAGCCTGCTGGGATTTTGATTGATACTGTGCTACATCTATTATTGATCAGCTTGGGATGATATTTTGATCAGCTTGGGATTATATTTTTAACAATATCAAATCTTCCGAAACATAAATATATCTGTCCATTTATTTTTGTCTTTTAAAATTTTTCTAAGCAATGTTTTACAGTTTTTGGCAAACAGGTCTTGCATATATATTTACTAAACTTATGCTTGAGAATTTCATGTTTCTGCTATTGCAAATGGCTGTCTTAAATTCCATTTTTTAATTTTTGGTTACAAGTTTATAGAAATACAATCGATTTTTGTTTACTAACCTTGCATCCCGCGAATTTGCTAAATTCAATTTAGTTCTAGAAGCTTTTTGTAGATTCCTTCCAATTTTCTATATATACTATATCACTTGTGAATCAAGAGTTTTACCAGCTCTTTTTCATCTGCATGTCTTTTATTTCTTTTTCTTACCTCACTGCATTATATAAGATCTCCAGTATGATACTCAATATAAGTGGTGACAGCAGATAATCTTTGCTTTATTCCTAATCTTAGGAATTAAAAAAATCAGTCTTTCACAGTTAAGTATACTATTTACTGTAGATTTTTTATAACAGGTTGAAGAAATTCTATTTTTAGTTTTCTAAGAGTTTTTAATATAAATGTTGAATTTTATCCAATGCCTTTTCTGCATCAACTGAGATGGCCTTAAGGTTCTTCCTCTCACTTTCTGTTATTATGTTAAGTTACAGTAATTCATTTTCAAATGTTAAACTAGCTTTGTATTCTGGGATGGACCCCACTTGGTTATGATTATTCTTTATAACATATTGCAGAATTCAACTTGCTAGTTTTTTAATAAGAATTTTTATATCTGTGTTCATGAAGGATATTGATTTATTCTTTTCTTATGTCTTTGTCTGGTTTTTATATAAGGGTAAAACTGGCCTCATAAGAGTTGAGAAGTGTTAGGAAGAGTTTGTTTAGCACTGGTGTTATTTCTTTCTTAAATATCTGATAGAATTTACCAGTAAAATCATCTAGGCTGGAGTTTTTCTTGTTTATGGGCCAGGAATTTTACATGTAGGAAGGTGTTTAAATAGTAATTCTATTTCTTTAGTAGACATGGAGCTATTTACATTTTCTGTTTCTTCTTTTGCCAGTTTTGGTAATGTATGACTTTCAAAGAATTATCTATTACTTCTAAATTGTCAAAATTATTAGCATAAAGTTGTCCATAATAGCCTCTTATATTTTCCCTTTGATTCATCTGATTTGTACTTAAGCCCAAACCAGGGAATTTTTTAACCTTAAGTACTATATGTTTCAGTTCTACAAGTTCTATTTGGTTCTCTTTTATATCTTCCATTTCTCTTGTTAGGTTAGGTCCATAGTAGGCTTTAGAGTACTGTAGGGCTAATTTAGCCCTACTACTAAGATGTACCTTCTGAGGTCTCTACTGAATGTCTCAGGTGTCCAACATTGTCTCTGCACTGTGGCTAGTTAGAACTCTGGTAAGTTATGGGAATTGTTCAGTTTACAGTAAGTAAGTTTTGGTTCATAGCTAATGAAGTTTTGCCCTATTAATGTGCAGAAAGGAACTAAGTATCTTTTGTATTCGTGAATACTCCTATGCAGATTTCCGGAGTTACTTCTCTCTGTAGCTCCCTTTCTTCAGTACTCTCTGTTCCACAAATTACAGCTTCCTTAGCCTCTCAGAGCTGTGACCTCTGTCATATCTTAGTGAGACTGCCACGCTGTACTTGGGTTCCCTCTTTTGGCACCATGATGCAAAAAGTGTCTAGGCAGGAAGCGAGATTGACTGTAGGGTGCATCTCATTTGTTTCCACATTCTCATGAATCATTGTCCAGTACTGCCTGCTGTCCAACGTCTGAAAATTTGTAATAGATCTGTAGTTATGCCAACTCACTAAAATTTTTCATATTCTTTTATATCTTTCATTTATTTTATTGTATTCATCTTTCCCTTTAAATCTGTGTATAATAGCCATTTTAATGTTAAAGTTCTTGTATGCTGATTTCATTATCTCTTATCAGGAGGGTAAGTGCGGTATAAGTTAACACAATATGGTTGGACACAGAGTCTTGTATAGGATTTTAATGGGGTAGATGAAGAACACTAGTAGAAAGGTGGAAGCAAAATAATGAAAGAGGTAAAAGGATACAGAAAAGAATACAGTTTGATTGGAACAAAGGGTGTAATAATTCCTTTACTAGGAATTTCTAAATTTTTATACATAAAGAATACTGAGAAGTAAAATATTACTTATTTATAAGAGACTTTTTATCTGAAACACATATGAAGACTTCATTAATATTAAACCTATTCTTTCAACTCTGAGGTTTTCCTTCAGGTTAACTTTAAAAGTCTTGACCTCCTACTATGTGAGCTCTCCAAAGAACAGTACAGCAGGTATCTTTCTACCAGAGCAGTAATGTGGAGGATGGAGACAGTAAAAACAGTATCATAGGGTGTTCAGTTTAACACTAATAACCAGAATATTTCTTTTTTGAAATAAACTTTGTAACAAAAAAGTGAACTCATAAACTTTATTTATTTATTTATTTATTTTTACATACTTTCTTCTATTTGTGGAATTATTCTGTTCTCTCTCTATCTCTCTCTCTCATTACTGCATGGTAATGAAGACAAACGTCTTTCATATTTTTATGGTGATTCAGTCTATAAATTGTTTTAAATGTATACTTTATCCTCAGGACAACTTTATATGCTTTGGATTCAGTTTTCAAAGGATCTAAGAGAGAGTTTGGACTACATTTCTTAGGATCAAAGTCAGTTCACATTCTGCTTCAATTCTTCTTAGTCTGCCTACATTTGGTGGGTGGGAATAGCTAAAGGTCATTCTATTGCTGAAAGAGCAGCCACAGACAATTATAGAGCTAGTTCTAATTCTGGGATAAATTGATAGAAAATAGGAGGTAGCAAAATGCTTTTCCGAAGATTACAGGACTCAGTTCAGCACATCCAGCTGGCCGTTTGTAATACAGGGCCTGGGACTAAGAAGAATCTTTCCCCGGGTCTAATACTCTACTATTCCTTCTTAAAAGAAGGCCACAGATGCCTAAGATTTTCTAGATATCCTAATTTCTAACCTCTAAAATTGTAGATTTCATCAAATTTAGTGAGAAGGTATGTATTTATGATTTTCTCAGCATACAATGGACTTGAATTTAATATTCAGCAAACCAGATATAGAAACTTAATCTGCTACTACTATCTAAAAATGTAATTACAACTTTTCTCAAAGTGTAAAATATTTTCACTTAATGCAGTGTCAAGTTAATTTTCAAAAAATATTTACTATTTGTCACATAAAAGAGTTCATGAAATAGAAAGATGACTAAGACCTGGTGCTTTGTGATAGAGTAATATGTGCTATTTTGGGCAGAGACTCAATTACTGTGTTAACTAAGTAGTGATGATTTCATTTTTAAAAATGCTAATTTAATCAGCAAACTTTAAAAAAAGACAAAAGCCTACTATTATTTGGGAAAATGAGCTACTTAACAAGAAATAGTGAATGTAGACTATAAATGAGCAATTAACTTATTATGACTGCAGCCCCTAAACAGTCTTTCTTATAATAGTAAGTATGTAAGTCCTTTAGCAACTGTCCCCCCCGCCCCCAATAATATGTGAGTCTATAGACAGCTCACAGTTGGGGCCTGGGGGGAAAAAAAGAGACATTGGTTGGTATAGACATGCAAAAACCAAGGAACCAAGATTGTGGGCCTTCTCAAGTCTCCCACTTGCAGTATACAGCCAAAACTGACCCATGGAATGGCACTCTTTCACTCCACTAAAACATAATGAAATGGTTAAGAAAACAAAGGAGATAAAAGTGGAGAAGATCATGAATAACCCTCTCACCAGATTATTCATCCAGGTGAGGATGAATAATTTGACAGTTATAACATAAAAGACAAATTAATAATAAGTACATTTCTAAATTTATTTTCCACTTTCTTTTTATATATCTATTAATCTAAAAGGTCCTACTGTTTGTAATTTAACACTCCCAGTGCTTTCCCATTTCTGTTCCTTTGCCCATTTTATTCTCTGAATTTCCAATACTGTCTTTCTCTTTGCCAAATTTTCCACTTAACTCAGTCCAATTTCTATGATTACATATTCTGATATTCTTTAAGGCTTAGCTCTCATAGTCAATGCATATGGATAATAGTCATACTTCTCTCACTTGACCTTTGTGAGCATTTACAATTCTCTTAGCTGATATAACAAAATACTTTCCTAGTGTCTGTCCCTTCACAGTTTCCTTATCCTCCACTGGTTACCTTGTATGCTCCGTTCTTTGTCCTCCTTCTCCTCATTTTACATTCTTTGTCCAAGGTTATGTCATACATGCCCACAGAGGGAACCAAGTCTGTATCTCTAGGCCAAATCTTTCGAGTTTTTATTTATGGGACATTTGGATTAGACATCTTATATGTAACTCAAACTCATAATCACGAAAAATGCATTTTTCATTTACTCCCCATTCCTTATGTTTCTCTCTTAAAAACAAACCACCCTACTTCTCCTCCTTGTATCCTCTGTCTCAACCCGTACCGCAGTCTATTTTCTAAATCAAAAACCTCACCTCTTCCCTCTCACCTTTTAAATAATAACCCACCAAACTGTAAAAATTCTTGACCCACAACAGCTTCGATGTCATTACACTGGCCGAGAGACACTTGATTTCTTATCTAGGTTATTAAAATAACTTCTGACTATCTCTAGTACTGCAACTCCCTTTCCATTCCACTGTTACTGGAATAATGTTTCTAAAATGGAAAATGAATACGTTCTGCCCTGAATGGTTCTCAATACCTACAGGATAAACTCCTCTATATGCCACACAATGCCTTCCATGCTTGGGTCCTTCGCTCTTTCTCCAGTTTCATCTTCCCAGTCCAAATACTCTACATATGCCTAATAATTCCTCCATAGGTCCTGTTCTCTGCAACTCTGCCTATGCATATATTTTCTAGAACACAAATCACTCCTAACTTCACTCACTTGGAACTGGGACTTGGGTCTTTAGGTCCCTCTAATTATGTGTTGCCTTGTCCAGTAGAGTCTTCCACGATAACCCTTCAAAAGCAGAGAGGATCATTCTCAACTCTATGACGTCCTGGACTTTAACCATATAATTTCTACCTTCCAAATGCCACAGCATGGTTGCTTAGTTATCATGGGTACCATGTTTACTGCATGAATTACCTAAATAACATTTCCTCTTTTAATTACTGTCTTGTAGAAGTATTTTCTACCTTTGCCCATAGTCTAAAAGCACCTTATTGGTATCTCTTAGGTTAGCGAGCACTTCTAAACCTTGTGTTAGGAGATGTATTAATAAGTATTTTATTTCTCTAAATACATCATAAGTTTTCTATGGACTAAGACTACATCTGTTTAATATATCTACCTAGTTATCAGCACATCTTGCATACTTAGAATTACATTAGAAAAAAATTAAAAAGAAAAAATAGAACGTATTCGTATGCCCACTTCTGTGAATAAACACTGTTTTAAACTGGGGTACATAAGCCAATTAGATAATTTAATGAACTGTCACTGTGTATGTGTGTATATGTGTGTGTGTGTGTGTGTGTGTGTGTGTGTGTGTGTGTGTGTTCAATAAGACTTTGAAAACTTGAACTTTGAAAACTTTTAAAGATTTAAGATTTAAAACTTGGAATTTCTATAGTAAACAACACTAGGAACTAAAAAAGAACTCAAGAAATCACTGTTATTGAATAACATCACTTGGCAGACACAGGATGCATGTGGAATAAAAGATAATTGGACATTTATAGATAATCATGCTTGTATCTAGGCAGTGTTTATGGGTTAAAGATCACAAAGATGAAGCTGTCATATTATTTATGTCATATCCTTTTCTAAGCCTACCTCCACTAAACCAGATTTCCCCCTGGGATCTTCTCACTTCTAATAAGCAACTGAACCAGCCACAAATGAAGTTACTATTCCCAACTTCATCAGCAGCATCTGTTATTTCAACGGAAACTTTTGAAATATACACAATGCCACACGCAAATCCCCTGAGGGCTGAGCCACTTTATTCAACTTGCTTTCTTTTCAAACTGCTTTTTATTTGTCTTGGTTTTTTCTTATTTATACATTTCCATTTAACATTGATCATAAAACCATTTTAGTCGTTAAAATTTTGTACTGGGAATAATTTAAATAAAACAAGTTTTAATAGAAGAATTTGCAAGTTAGGCATCAAACTGTTCATCTTATTTTAAATCATTATATTGACCAGAAATAACTTATATTTTAAATGTATGTAAACGATAAATGGGGATTTAGCCTTTCTTTTTTTAGAGGCAGAGGAGGAAGAAGAAAGAGGAAATAAACACAGGTGCTAGCACAGGGTTATACAGAGATCTTGCAAAGTTATCAGTCATATAAAGGCTGATAGAGACACATAGTTCTCTTACTGCGCATCCCTGTGCCACAAGGATTTAAGTCAGTGAACCACCTAGTCAATAAATATTTAGAAATAAAAGATTCTTCAAATTATACTACATAACAAGAACAGAAAGGGAAAAATTAACAGAAACAGTCACTATGATGGAATTGTGGAGCTGTTTATTCTTTTAAACCCCCACCTCACCCCCCACCCCAAAGGCAAAAAGGAAAATATACCATATGGACACATAAAATATTTGTAAAATGACAAGCACATATAAAAAAATGTAATCAAGAGACTACTTAAAAATATATTGTAGGTTTCTAGAGAAGATTTAAAGGCTATATAAAATTTGGTATAAAAATATAATACCAAACTGGAAGCTATATTTTTTCAGTCATCTTTCTTTAACGCTTCTTCGCCCCCCTCCTGAATCTCGTCTTTTTCTGTGACTATCATTAGCTTTGTGTGTGTGAACACATGTATTTCCTTCAATATCTGGTTCTCTATTCACTTCTCAGGGAAATAAGTCACTCCAAAACAGTTTGCTTTTATTATCATTTATTTTGGTCAGATTTTCTTCAAATCTCTCTTTGGAGCTTAGGACAAATATATCCAGGCTTACATTTATAATTGCTTATAGGATATATCATAAATATCTATATTACAGTCACTGCAAACATAATGTTTAAAGCAAAATTCATTTTTACAATCCCTCTTGAAAGTGGCTCAACTTTCTTCTTTGCTGTTATTAATGGCTCAAAATGTATATTTATTTTCACCTCAATCCAATGCTTCAACCCTTTCATCCAACTGGGCCAGGTCTTATATTCCACAGTATAGATCTTTGAAATGTCTTCCCAAGCCAATACTTTGGTTTCCTTCCAATCACCACCATTTGATCATGACCTAGGATTTTGCATTATTGGGGTGTCCCTGCGCCTTCAACTTCATTTGGTATAAACCAACTAGATTTTCTCTTTAAACTTATACTTTCATATTTAGTTTTTTTTAATCAAAGTAATACATGCATGTGGTTTATAAAACTCTACTAATACTAAAAAATAGAAGTTCTCTTCCCTACTCCAGCTGCCACTTTCCGAAGGCTAACACTTTAAACTCCTTAGCTATTTCTTTTGATACATCTCTGCATACTTCTAAACAATGTTTATTTTGCTATTTAAACATGAATATCTAAATTCCTAATAAAGGTAAAGAGGATTTAGTTTTCTTAAAACATCTTATCTGAATTTCTTCTCCCTCTATCCTCTGTAAGCTCAGGTTAAAATTCACCTTATGACTATATACATTGTTTCCCTTCTTACATAACTTTCATTTTCCTGTATTTAATACCAGCCTACTTGTTTCTAGTTGTTTCATTTACTTGTCCTGAAAAGTCTACTCACTACCATGCCAGCCACTAGCACCTCAATTCTCTAAAAGGCTAAGTTTTAGTCATCTTCCTAGCTCCAGTATTAGGGAAGTGCCTATTAATAATTTAAGTCATTTGATAAATTACTTATAGAGGCATAAAGAGATAACAGAAAAAATTTTTTAGAAATCTTAATAAGAATTTAAATATGGCAAACCCAAATTATTATTTTATATATTCCTGCTTTTGAAGCTAAATATACCTGAAATTGGCAATATCCTGGAAGATAACTTAATGCTCATTGATTCTCATGAGCTTGAAACATATCCATTTTGTAAAGACTTATCTCAGATTTCAAATACATTTCTTCTTTGCTCCATAATTATAAACATTTTCACTTTTAGATTAATAAACACCAATCAGAATGATCAATCCACTTTTTTTCTTCTGCATCACCTATTTCCTTCTAATCACCCTTGCATAAACGTCTGCCTTCAGCACTTGCTCACTTGAAACAAACTATATCAAGTAAATTTTGGTACAAAAATATTATAAAGTATAGAAGAATACAGTCACACTTCCTTTCAACAAAGCGGGATGGTACAGATTCTTGTCATAAAATATTATGTGGTAAAGAACTTCCTGTTGAATGACTAACCAGATGAAAATAACCTATTTCGTTTTTGTACTCAGAGATATGTTGTTCACTCATCAATTCTTGAGCTTGGAAAAATTCATTTATGATATTCTCTGAAAAGTCACAGTCTGAGACTTCACTTAAAAGATCAAGTTCATCATATCATTAAAGTCTAGGTATTGTTACCTCTTTGTATTTACGTTCTTATTCACCTAATAATTATGAAATGTCTTCCTCTGTTAATTTTCTTCTATTTGCCACTTTGAGCAGAAAATATAAATTTGAAATTCTCAACTTTGTTTAACGAATGCTAAAAAAAAGATGGTGTCTCTAGATTTTTAAAAATATATTCTTGAAAGATAATGCAGTGCTTTGGGCTATACAATAAGAATGCTAAAAGATGATGTAACAGTGGTAACTTAATTCACTATTACATCATCCTTCTAGGCAATTCTATCATTCTTCTTTTTTCCTTATTAGCTTAGTTTTTTTTTTTTTAGCACAGTTGGGAATAATTAGTGAGTAATGATAAAAATTATTCTTGCAATGATGAAATGGTAAAATGTTTAAAAATAGGGGAAAAATAAGATCACTAGGATCCCATGATATCTCTTAGATTTATAAAAGGATCCAATGGACCCATATAGTAATTCTGAAATAGAATGAGTTTTATTCTATTAAAAAAAGTAAATTTTCTCTGTTCTTTTGGAAGACCTCTAAGAAAGAATAAAAATCATGAAATGTAAATTCTTAAAAAATAGTTAAATGTTTTTTTAAAAAAACTCAAACTAAAATTGGGTCTAACGAACCTGATGATATACCAAAGGTTAAACGTTATTATTTTCAACTCTTAACATTCATTCATTCAACAAACATTTACTGAGCTACTGCCATATCGGTGAACAAAACAAAGAGTACTGCTCTCGTAGAACTCACATTCTAGTGAGAGAAAGAGACTATAAATAACAAATATAATGAATAAGTAAATTATGTGTGTTAGACAGTAATACTTTGGAAAAAAGAAAAAGTAGAGCAGGATAACAAACATTGGGAGTGTTTAGTATGAGTTACAATTTTACATACGGTGGACAAAGTAGACCTTATTGACATTTAAGAAAAAACATTAAGCAGATCAGGTAGTGTGCCAAGCACTTCTGGGGTGAAACAGTTGGTAGAAACAGCCACAGCGAAGTCTTGAAAGACAGAATATTCCTGGTGTGTTTGACAAACAGCAGGGAGACCAGTGTGGTTAGAGCAGGTTAGAGTGAGGGAGAGGTCAAATGAAAGAAGTACAGGAGTTCCAGTTTGTGAAGGGTCTTGTAGGCCATTACAAAAATTCCCTTTTATGCTGAATGAAGTGGGAAGTCAGTGGAGAGTTTTGAGTGGGGAGTGATATGATTTAACTGATAATTTAAAAAATTATTCTTTTAAGAATAAAAAATGGAGGGAAGAAGCAACTATAGAAGCAGGGAGACTGGTTATGTGGCTACAGCAATAATTCAATCAACAATAACAGTACCTCTGACCAGAATGATAGCAGTAGATATGCTGAAAAGTGGACAAATTCTGAAGATACTCTGAAGGTCGAGCCAACAAGATTTCCTGATGAATTGGATATGAATATAAGAAGGAAAAACAGAGTCAAAGATGACTCCCAGGTTCATAGACACACGTTTTGGGGGAAAGATTAATTTAGTTTTGGATGTAATGAATTTGCAACATCTAGTTGACATCCAAATGAAGATGTCAAATAGGACACCAGATATACTGTGTAATAGTATACTGATATACTATAAATTTCTAAGACATCTGAATTGGACATATAAGTCTGCCAATTGTGGCATGGAGATGGCATTTAGAACAAGAATGGGTGACAGAACCAAGGGACTGAGTATAGAAAAAGAAGACAAGAGGAGTAAGAACAAAGAAAGAGTAAAAAGTGAAATGAGAAGAAAACTGGTGGGGAGAAGGGCGACTTCCCTACAAATCAACTAAAGAAAACCTATCAAAAAGGAGGTGTTATCAATTATGGAGAATGCCACTCATAGGTCATGGTAAGATACAAGCTGAGAACTGATTCTTGGATTTATTAGCAGTCACTGGTGATTCCGATAAGTTTGGATGATGTGGTGAGGTAAAAACTTGACTGAATTAAAGAGAACTGGAAGAGAGAATAGGGAGGCAGTAAATGTAGGCAACTGTTTGAGCAGTCTGACCACAAAGGAAATGTTCATCATCTATAACTTGGCACTCTATTCCCTTAAAACTTCTTCTAATATGCCACTAGATGATTTAGTATATAGGGGAAAATTTGGATATCACATGGAAAACAAGCCCTATAAACTACTCTGGGGTTTTAAGTTAGCTCCAGAAAGATTACTGACAAAACTGTCTTTAAATTCAAAACATACATATTTACTGATATATTTATGATAACTATTACTCAAAAGTTGAGACTGACAGAGTATAAGCAAGAAGTTATGGGGAATTAGAATTTATTACATAAAACATTGTGTTCAAATGAAAATACAAAATTTTGAACCATTCTAGTATACTTTTGTATAAATGTTCATCTTGATTTTTGAAAAAATTAATTTTAATGTGTAATAAGACAAAGAAAATATGCATAATACATAAAAATGGTTCCTTTTCAAATCTCCACTAACAGACCCTTCCAGAGGAAAAAAATCCAAGACTTTTTATTTTTTTTTTAGAAAAGGCAACCCTTGGTTGACTTCACAGATTACAAGGACCTTGTCAGTTTACAAACCCTTATTTTTAATTTGATTTTGTTTACACCTACAGCACCTGGTCTTCTTAGGTGGTCTCCCATTCAAGTACTAACCAGGTCCGACCTTGCTTAGCTTCCAAGATCAGATGGGATCGGGCTTGTTCAGGGTGGCATGGCTGTAGACCCAAGACTTTTTAAAGAATACAGAACACAGAGAGCTTATTCTGTGTTAGATACTATGTCAACCACTCTACTTATTTTCCTAATTTAATCCTCACAACAATCCTATAAAGAGAGACATTAATACTTTCATTTCTTAAAAAAAATGTGAGGTTTATAGAAATTTTTTTTAAAAATGCTTAATGCTACTAAGTTTCTAAGTGGCAGACTGGAGGCTAACCTCTTAACCAATATGCTATATCACCTCTCTAAATTATTATCAATAGCCCTCTGGTTTTATCGAATCAAATTATTGCTTTTCATCTCTACAATATTATTATTTTTATTACGGAGTACATGGCAATTACTAACGTGAAATCAACTTGAATTTCAAATTGTACTTTCTTATTTTTAATATAATATTCTTACATAGATATGCATAGTATTATTTGAAGAGCAGTGTTAGTCTTTGAGAATCTTGAACTTCAGTTTTATAAAAATAATGTTCCAATTTTCTAGCTGCAGTTAACTCTAGTCTATTAGGGGGCAGGAACCATTTCATCTTACTCTCCAATGTATCTCTATCCTCTTGCATGGTACCTGGCACATATTAGGTGTTCAATAAATATTATTTAACAAACTGATTCAGAAGAACCAAGTGATTTCCTAAAAAAGATGTCAACTGTCTTTATTGATCTTTAAGACCAAATTGGCATCTATTCATGGCATTGGGTAGCTCTTCTGTTTATGAAAATAACAACTAAAAAGTACTTGATGGCTATACAGCTTGCTCAACTAGCAGGGTGAATACAATTTTGCTTAAAAAAAAAAAAATATCCAAAAGAATAATGTAGCCCTTTATAGACCATATGGAATATTTGGACAGATCCACTCTCCCAAACACCACTCTTAACTTAAAATGCTCTAATCTATTTGTAGTAGAAACAATGTTGAAAAAAAGAGAGGAAAAAAAAAGAGAAGGAACAAAAAAGAATGAGTGACAAGAGTTAGGAAATAGCAGAAAAAAAGGAGAAAGAGAGAAATGACTTTTCTTCAACTTTACTGAGGTATAATTGACAAATATGAAAGAAATAATTTTTAAAATATCATCTCAGAATAAAAGAGAAGCAGTTTATTGAGCAAGTAAACAAACAGATATGAACTGAGACCTAGGTTCTTTTCAAACATACTGAATAATTTTGTACTAATCATTTTATCTCTCTGGACTCCAATTTCTCATTTGTGAACATGAATCTAGCCCTTATATGATCACTAACATAAATTCCTATTTTTTCCCCACTCAGGAACCAAGTCAAAGGGTACTTGCTTCTTTAAAATCCCCAGAGACAAACCAATCTGTATTATTTTCTCTATGAATTCCAGTGTCTTACAAAATCTCCATACGGTCCCAGCCACACTAGACAGCATATACTTAAGAAACTTTTGATAAGAAAAGCTTCAAATAACAAAGGAAATTTTGATTAAATACTAAACTTGTAAATAGAAATATGAATGATCAATATATGTGAAATATTTGTTAGAAATGTAAATAGTTCATGCCCCCTGGGAATACACAGTAACCTCCCACCTCAGAAAAATACTATTTATAATCCCTATGCAGTATGCACTATTCAGGCCTAATAGGCAGGGTTAAAGCTGGATTTTCAACAAGGCTCACAACTCCTGAGTTTAAATACACATGAATTAAGGATGTTTAATCCAACTCAGGATACAATCTTTTCATATTTAAAGCAGCTTCCCTTAAACAGGAAAAATACAAAATACATGAGCTGCCCTGAAAGTAAAGCTCCTACAGAGGTAATATAAAGGTCTGTTTTTTTTAACCCTTAAAACTCATAATGTGTTTACTGTTATTTACAATACATATGTCCTGCAAGAATCAGAATACTTTGATGAAGCAAAAAAAAGCTGCAAAAACAAAAAATTTAACAAATTAAAATATTTAACAAACATATTGCTTAAATATAATTAGGACTAGCTACATAAAATGAGAAAAAGGTATAGTTTTTTTTTTTAAGGTATGTGTATAAACACACATAAATCTGTATACACACAGAGAAATAAAACAGTTAAACAGTTTCTACCTGTTTTTGTGTACTCCCTTTCAGATATTGTTCCCCTAGAGTCTTGGCCTCTGTTGCTGTCTAACTTGAATTCACAAAACTCAATGGCTCGGGGTTTTCAAAGCTTAGGGCTACGTTTGCAGAACAAAGTCGCTTTCTCTCTCCCTCTCTCTCTCTTTGGTGGGTACAAGTATGGGGACCACAGGAACAGTTAAATTCATGGCATGGCTGGTCTACCACACAGTCGGGGGAATTCTTTAAATAGAGCCTGTCACTCTCTTGGCCCATCAATGGGATTTCCTTCTCAAACTGCTGATTCGTTCAGGTACACAACAGAAGAAATTTCAGTTAACCTTTGTTTCACCCCAGGGAAAAATCTGTCTGAAAGTATAAAATGAATAGATTAAAAAAAAAAAAAATAAGCAGCTCTGCCACAAGGCTATTCTCCCAGTGTTCACTGCAGCTTAAGTTAAACAGTAAAAAAGGGACAGTGGAATGTTTCATTCGCAATGGAAAATTCAAGCACAATATAGAACTTGAGACTTTAGTAGGTCAGTTTATGTTTAAGACTAAACTAAACCAACTGTCTATTATGTTTAATAAACTTGAAAATTCCCCTTCTGGTAATTTTGTAAGAGTCAAAATTGTTTTTCCCTAATATCACTATTACCACTATAATCTGACTAAAGTGTCTGTAACAAAATTGCACCCTTCAAATCTTCTTTTTAAAAATAACTTAGGAATATTTTCAAATAAAAGCAAAACCTTAAAGTAGTAATGAGGAAAGGGGAAAAGAGGAATAGAAAAAATCAGAGCCCTGTTACATTTTCCCTGTTATTTGTTTTAAAATAAAAATTCAAGCAAGGAGGAACAAAAGGAGTCTACTTTTCTATGATAGAATTCTCTGTTTTCAAACAATGGGACTATTCTAGAGAGGCTGTAGTGAGATCTAGACATGCGATATCTTGGGGTGAGAAGTAAAAACAAGAAAAACAATTTAAAATTTGTTTCACCCGAAATTAAGGAAATTTAGATTATATAAAAAATCTTTTTAAAGACTGATTATTAATTTTAGGATATGATGGATACACCTTGGCTACCTAGTCTTTATTTCTCCCAAATGATTTCTGAACACTATGGAACAGAAAAGCATTGCATTATCAATATTTTTATAAATATTATTATATTACAATTCTTATCTATTGACTGTAAACAGCTAGGGCAGCTCTTAAAATCAAGAGCAAGATGTGTTTTGCCTCTGTGATCAATGCCATTTTCATTAAGAGAAAAAAAATGATTCAAGGTCCTTGCTTAAATTTCCTTATCAACTTTTTATTTTAAATTTTTTTTGGTGGTAAAATACAAGTGATATTTACCATTGTAACCACTTTTAACTGTACGGTTCAGTGGTATTAAGTAAATTCATACTGTTGTGCATCACCACCATCCATCTTCAGAACATTTTTCGTCTTACAAAACTGAATTTCTATACCCATTAAACAATATTTTACCAACTTTTGATGAACTTGGATAGTATATTCTTATTCTGACAAAGTCTCAAAGTCTTGAGAGTGGATCTAATAGTGGTAGTATCACACTTTACTCTGAAGAGATTGTAAATGAGATGCTTTATTACACAGCTTGCTCAAAGGGCTTTAGAGAAAAGAGGCTTGAAAACTGGAAGGAAGTTGGACCTCTATGACCTTAAAAACCATACACCAGAGTAAGGATAAAGTGCATGTCTTTATTAAAAGGCAAAACTTTAAAAGCAAAGTATTAAAGAACATTTACCCCTATTTGCATATTTTAATAACCAAAGCAGATCATAACTCATCTCTTTTGTAACAGTTCTCTGGGAATCCGTAGCCTAGGATATGGAACCTGCAGACAAATAGGTTAGTTATTGGGACCTGAGGGTATTAAATTTTTAAATGTATACAAGCCAAAGTTAGTGTTTATATTCAAGCTTAAATATTTCCTCCGCTTGGCAAATTCTAGTCCTCAAAAGCATTTCCATACTGCAAAAATCCATACTAAATAGTGTAAAATAAAGTATGGTTTTCAAAATGAGACTGATGAAGTACAATTACCTGTGATAAAAGATGTATTTGAAGACCTGGGAAATATTTTCCAACTTTAATTTCTGAAAATTTGTTTTCTGTACCAACTTCACACCATACACTAAGTAGAGACAGCCCCCTTCGCCCTCTCTCTAAGTATTAAACTGATTTTAACTACTGTCTTCTATGGAAATAAAAATATAAGCCTTTTAAGGATAGGATTTCTAATGGGAACCCTTCTGAAATGAATCCAATAAAAACACTAAAAACAGATAAAATAATATGAAAAAATTATAAGAAACACCAAGGTAAAAAGGCTATGGGTTAAAACTAGCAGGAACACATAGAAGACAGTTACAGTGAAAGAAGATTCCAAAATTATCCACTGAGAAGACCAAGTAAATAACAGAACCATATCTAGAAGTAACAATACCCGGAGCACTCTATAAAGTCCAAATAAACAGGTGACAAAAATTCAAGAGAGAACACAAAATAGATTCTTGAGCTAGGGGTGGGATGGGATTGAAGGTGGATGAGAAGGAGGAAGTTGGTGTTGGGGGGGTTGTGGTGAAGGGTGATGCAATAGAGAAAGAGCTCAGCGAAAGAACCTGAAGGATTTCTAAGAAAATTCCACAAAGATCACAAATACTGTTACCTTAGGATTAGACACAAGTTCTTTTTGAAAATAACTCCAAGAACAGTTTTTATATTTTATTTTCACACTGAAAACCAGTCAGATTTGCTGTAGCCTCAAAGAGCGTGTTTATGTAAAATTAATTTAATGCTGCCAGTGAGCGAGTGGCGTTTTTTCTTCTAAATAGGAAATGGGTTAATTTATAAATTAGACTCAGTAAGAGATTAACGATAATAAAAAAATAGAACAATTCTAACAATATACTGTAATAAAAGTTAGGTGAATTTGGTCTCTCTCTCTCTCTCTGATAACCAACCTGATAAAGAAGATAGCTACTAAGTGACCAATGAACAGGCAGCATTTACAGAGTGAATACATTGGACAAAAGGTGATTCACGTCCTGGGTCAGATGAAGTGAGATAGCACCAGATTTCATCACGCTACTCAGAACAGTGTGCACAATTTAAAAAATATGAATTGTTTATTTCTGGAATTTTCCACTTAATATTTTTGGACCCTTATGCCCATGGACAACTGAAACTGCAGAAAGCAAAACCAAGGATAAGGGGAGGTGGAAACTGTATTATTCTTTGTTTCAAAGTCTACGTACCTGATATTAGTATGACAGCTCTAGTTTTCATATGCTTACTATTAGTATAAGTAATATCTTTTCCCACACTTTTATTTACAAAATTTTTCTCATCTTTGGTTTTCATCATTTGACTACGGCCTCTTGAATATGTACAATTATACCTTTCCCTAAATTTGGAAAGATTTCTCCCATATTCTTTTAAAATGTATTTTTCTTTTCTTCTCCTCTGGGACTCTAATGACACATACTAGGTCTTTTAATTTTGTTCAATGGGTCACTGAGGCTGCGCTCTTTAAAATTTATTTTTAGAGTATTTTTTCTCTGTTTTTCAGATAATTTTGGTCTTCAAGTTCACTGACATTTTCAAACTATTAAGGTCATCCAGTTAACTTTTATAGAATTTCCAAATAGTTCTCTTTTGTAGTTTTACTTCCTCGCTGAGATTTTATATCTGTTATTTTTTTATATGTATAAGCATGGTCAAAATAGATGCTTTCAAATCCTTGTCTGCTAATTCCAACATCTGAGTTATCCCAGAAAGTGTCCACAGGTTGCCTTTTCTTGAGAATGCATCAAATTTTCCAGTTTCTTCATATGTGTGGGAATTTTGGATTACATCTCGAACCTTGTGAATGATATTCTGTAGACTATGGATTCTGTATGTTCCTTTAAACAGTGTTGATGTTTTGTTCAAAAATAAAAAATTTGGCAAATATTTACATGCATGATTTGGGTTTCCTCCTCCGTGAATTTCCCTTCACTTTTCGGTTGATGTCATAGCCTCTCTTTTCTGATTTCCAAAGCCAGTTAAGACTGGAAATTTCTTTCTGACTTCTAATGATCCCCATGCTGTACCAATAAGTGACTGTCCTCAGGCAAAGAGCTGTAAAAATAGGAAATTTATCCAATGATGTTCCTTTATTCCAAGTGTTGACTCCCTATCAGTTTCTGCACACTTTTGGTTGGTCTCCAATACTTTAAGGTGTTTTATATTTTTAAGTATTAAAATATGCTTTAAAGTGAAATATGTGTGTACATTTATAGTACAGTATTTTGTTCAGAGTATAATTATATGTAGAAAGGTTGGTCCATTATGAATATTTCTGTCATTACCAGAAGCAGAACTCTGGGAATACTTTTTTTTAGCATGGTATAACCTTTAAAAAAATCTTCCACTCTTCTTTCTGGGCATCATTCAGGCAAGGATTGAGTCTTTACTATTCACTGCTCCTTCCCTCTCCTCTGACATGGGGCTTGATACATATTAAGAGGTATTTTATAAATATTTGTTGAATAAATGAATGATGAAATAGGGCAAAATAAAAATCATCAGTATATACCACAAAGCTCCAAGGAATGGGACAATACTTTGACCTGGAGTGACAGCAATTTCTCATTTAAGAAACCTTG
This sequence comes from Macroglossus sobrinus, assembly GCA_004027375.1. NCBI lineage: Eukaryota > Metazoa > Chordata > Mammalia > Chiroptera > Pteropodidae > Macroglossus > Macroglossus sobrinus. The sequence goes on from PVKZ01000181.1 coordinate 346,092, forward strand.
CTTTCTTCTTGGAGGCAAAGAGACTTACCCTCAGTTTCAGAAGATGATGCATTATATATAAGGTTCAGACTGTTTTTAACTACAGCTCTCACTTTCTGGATAAGAAACTCTAGTCATGAGTTTTATTATTCAAGGGTCCAGTACTGATAGAAAATGTTATATTTTAGTTCTCTGGGCAAATCAATTATGATTTACTATTTTAGGCCACATTCTAAATTCCTGGGATAATTATATGAGATTCTAATTTCCAAAACATTCATTTGCAAATAGCTCATGAATACTACCCAATTTCCCAAAAGACAGTATGAAAATGAACACCCTAAATGATGGGGAAGGCAATTAACACCTATGGAGGGACTGCTAGGTGAAAAGCTCTTTAAGTGCTTTATCTTATTTAATCTTCTCAATTACCTTATGTCATAAATATTATTTCCAACTACTTATACTTAAACTAAAGCTCAAAGCTGGCCAAGGTCACACAGTAGGTAAGTGGTAGAGCATGAATTCAAATTTGATAATTTTTGACCACACTGAAATCAAGCACTTCTGTTCATCAAACAAAACAAAACAAAATACCCTATTAAATAGAGTGAAAAGGCAAACCACAGAATGGGAGGAGATATTTTCCCAACATATAAAGAATTCATATCCAGAAGATATAATATCCCTCCCCTCTATAAGTTATTAAGACAAATAAATGAAAAACTAAAAAAGACTTAAAATAGGCCCTTCACAAAGAAGATCTCTAAATGACCAATAAGCATGAAACATAAAAAGTACTTGACTTCATTTAATTATTAGGTAAATACATATTAAAGCCACAATAAATACTACTACTTACCTACCAAAATAGATGGAATTAAGAACACTAACAATATCAAGTATTGGCAAGGATGTGGAAAATGGGAACTCCTATATACTGTTGGTTAGAATGTACATTGGTACAACCACTTTGGAAAAAGAGTTTATCATTATCTACTAAAGTGTAAGATATGCATACCATAGGATAAAGAAATACAAAACATGCACATTAAGAACACTTAATGTGTTAGCAACAATCAAGCTGTCTATATACAGAAGAATGAAAAACTCTGGTATGGTCATACAATGAAGTATCCTACATCAATTAAAAAACAAACAAAATGAACCAAAGCTGCATAACATTATATATAAAGGAAGACAGAGACATATATAAAAATATATATCTCGTGCAAGTCCATGAATATAAATCTCAAAAACAGGCAAATCTAGATAATAGTTTAAGGCAAATATTAGTGATAAAACTATAAAGAAAATCAAGGAAGTGCTATCACAAGTCAGGCTATCTCTAGAGAGAAGGTAAAAGGTTATGATCAGGGAGGAGCAAACTGAGGACTTCATTGTGCTGGTAATATCCTAAATTTTAATGAGGTGATGATTATGTGAGTTGGTTCCCGTATAAGCAATTCATCGAAGTAAATGTTAAATTTGACAAGAACATGCTGGAGAGGCTTGTCCAGCCAGATATCAAAAATTAGCATTAAGTGCTAATAGTTAACAAAGTGTGGTCTGGGTGTATGAACAGACGTCTAGCCCAAGGGGAGATCTGCATTCATAAACTTAATACATGACACAGGTGCCATTCTATAAGGAAAGGAAGGTTTATCCAATAAATGGTGCTGGGATAATGGGGAAAAAAAACAAAATTAGAACTTATTTCTCACTATACACAAAAAACAATTCCAAGTTTAGAGTTTAAAATTCTAAATATGGAGAGCAAAAATTTTTTAATTATATAAGAATAAATAATATATTTTAAAATCTCAGAGATGGGAAGGATTTTTAAAGACAGACTATCAAGTAAAAGATTGATAAAATAACACTAAAATTTAAAACTTGTACATATTAAAAGATACCAAGAAATTAGTGTAATCAATAGTTTAGATAAAAACTTATAAAGTTGACAGCTATACTGTAGTTATATAACAGAATATCTCTGTTCTTAAGAAACACACACTGAATCATGCAGGGGTTAAAGGACAGGTATGGTATATCTTACCCCCAAATGATTCAGGATTGTATGCATATTTGCATACATATATACATATTATAGACAGGGTGTGAGCTAGCACACAATAAAGCATATGCAGTAAAATGTAAAAATAAGTAAATATGGATAAAGAGTACACAGGTATTCTTTGTACTACTTTTATTTTTTCAACTTTTTATAAATTTGAAATTGTTTCTGAATAAAGAACTTTTTTTTTTTCTTTTTAAGATTTTATTAAGATAAATTAAAAGACAAGCCACAGACTGGGAGGAAAAACTGGTAATACATACAATCAACAAAGGATTCATATACAGAAGATATAAAATAGGCCACAAATCATGAAGAAACAAAAGACAATTAACATGAAATGACTTTCAATCTCACTAGAAATCAGAGAAACAGCAAGGTAAACAAAGAGACAACTACAAAACAGAAAATTTTGACAATACCAAATACTGACTAGGAGGTAGGTGATCAAGAACTCATATAATCATGCCGGCAGAATGCTCTGCAAAATGTAGGAAAGTTAAAGATTACCCTATAACCCAGTAATCCTACTCCTAGCTACACACTCTAAGATCAGGAGTCAGTGAACTTTTTCTTAAAAGGCCAGATAGTAAATATTTTAAGCTTGTGAGTAATAAGGTCTCTCAACTAATCAACTATGCCACTGTAGGCTGAAAGCAGTCACAGATAATACATACACCAATGAGCATGGCTGTTTCATTAACGCTTTATTTACAAAAACAAGCACTTGGCCTTTGGACCAGGTTGCCAATCCTTGCTCTAGAGTAACCCTTATATTTATGCATCAAGAGACATGCAAAAAAAAATGTGTATCAGATTTATTTGAAAATACAAAAATTTCCAACAATCTAACTGTTCATCGATAACAGAATGGATATATCAGTGGTACAGGCATACAAAAGAATATGACAGCAGTTAAAAATAAATGAACTAGAGCTATATATTTCAACACGAATGAATTACAAATGCATTGCTGGTTAATGAGAAGTTCAGAAGAATACTTAAAAATGACAAATAATCTAAGTTTAAAAACATATGAAGTAATATGCATATGTAAATATGTAGAATAAATGTTAGGGTAATGAATGTATCTATAGAGGACGGGAGAGATGAAATATGGTAGAGAAGGACATGCTTCAGGGGTAATGTCAAGGTCTTTTTCCTGAGATGGGCGATGGTTCCTCATTTTTTGGATTTCAGTTTAAATATCATCCATGAAAGCCTTCCTTCACTCCATACTTTGTTAGGGTTTCCATTACACATTCTCACAGCATTGTTTTATTTTTCTTTCTTTATTTTTCTTTTATCTTTCTTTCATAGTTCATTTTGTATTCCTAGACTAGAACATGGTTATTATTCAATACATTTGTTGAAATACCAAATGAATAGGGTACTCAACGTGATGACAAACTGACAACTATAGAGTTTCCTTGGCTAAGAGAACAGGATTAGCCCTCTGAAATATTAAAATTGTATTGTTTTTGTGATGTGAGAAAAACAGGACTTAGGAGGGCATTCATAATTTTTGAAGTTTACTATTTTCTGTTTCTTTGCAAATAAACATTTGTTAGCTCTGGAACCTATGTATACCTTATTGACCAGGTAGATACTAGTATGGTTAGTAAGTGAACTCTCATTATCTTCTAATAGTAGTCTGTTCATTTTAAGAGCACTTTAGAAATACCAAGGGCTTTCACAAAAACCTTATAAAGAGTTCCCTATGAATTAGGCTCTGTTCTAAGCATGTGGGGTACAAAAAGTCTAAAAATACAGTTTCTGTTCTGAGAAACAAAGTAAAACAGAAAAAAAGAATAAGGACAAAACAAGTACATGAAAAAGTGAAATTAATATAATAAATGCTAACAAGATTCAGAGAAGAGGTGGATGTGATCAAGGAGGAAATCTCCATCTTCAAGAAGATTAGTTTGATGTATAAGAATCACATCTGTAGAAAAGGGAAGATTTCCAGCAAGAGGAAATGGTAGGAGTAAAAAGTCAAACAGCAAGGTTCATTCTAGGACTGAATACAATCAGTTTGGCAGTAACATGATGGCAACAATAAGTTAGGAAGATTCATCTCACCTTAATCATGGCTCTGTCTCTAAGGATCAATACAGGTCACCAAAATCACAGACTCCTTTGATGTTATACTAAATATCTTAGCCAATAAATATGGATGATTTTAATGAACCCTATAAACTATTGCTAAAGCCTTTCCAAACTGTGTCTGAATGAATAAATTAAATATACAGGCATACATCATAGAATGTCTTCTGGGTAGAATACCTCTGTCTCTTAATACAATGATTTTGACCAATGTTTATTTAGAAAATTTCAAACTTATTTCCCAAAAAGTTCACTATGTAAAAGTCTCAAGTTATCTTCCAAATATAACTGGTAGACTAACAAGAACACTGAAAAGAGATTCACAGATGTAATAACAGAAAGGTAAAATTCCATTTTGCAATTTTTACCATAAAATACTATCTTCCCTGATGATTTATGAAAATCTTCCAATTCAGAAGTCAGTTGTAGTACTGTTAGCTTGTCTATGTGTTTGTCTAAAATAGTTAATCCTTTCTTTGCACATTTTACCATCAGTCCTTGTAAAAAATGAAAATGACTAATTTAACATTCCTCTTTTCCTTAACTTTCTCCAAGCTCCACCTCACTTGAGTGAAAATTCATGACAGGAAGTTTCCTTATTTTTTTACAGTAAATTTTTATCTGTATTTTACCTCAAATTTATTTTTGCTGTGTTATCTGGTGTATTATAAATATAATGTCTATGTATGGCATGCAAATTGTACATAACATTTGTTAACAAGTATATTAAATGCTTTATGAACAGGATATTCATTTTTATATTTTATTTCCTAACATGATTTCTCAGATATAGGTACTTTAACTGTTTTAGTTATACTTTAGGAAATTGACTGAGGGCTTTGGATAGGTGTACAATACATTAAAAATGTTCTTATTTAGGATTATAAATACTTATATTTCATATAGTCTAGGCAAACCAAAGATAAAAATCCTTCTCCAAAGAAATTAGAAGAAATAAGGGTGTTTTTTCTTTGAATAGTATAATTCCTTTTCTAAATATGACGTGACCTGAGAATTAAAATATGTTGCCTATCTTTTTTACATGCTAGAGAAAAGGAACAAAAAGAAAGTCATTTTCTGAAGACAGATAATTCTTTTTTTTAAACCAGATACTTCTAGAGAAACTATCAATAATCAATTTGCCAGTTTATACAGCTTCGAAAAGTCAATGAAACCACTTTTTAAATGAGGACTCTCTTAAGATATTACCTTATACTGATTAATTACAAACCTTATTTTCCAATATATTCTTATCAGATCTTTTGGATAACAAATGGGAAAATTACCATTCCTTTTGCTATGAAAAACAAAATGATAGATAACTTTTTCATGAACAGAAAGCAATAAAATCAAATCTATTTTCTGTATCATAATTTTGATCTTAGAAACATAATTATATATTCCTAGAATTTTCAGGATACATTTGTAATCACTTAAGGCTTACTGATTTTTAAGCTTGTGTTTTCTTGATGTTAAAAAAATTTTTTTTTCTGTAATGAGACCATAAATAACCCTATGCTGCCAAGGACATAATTCCTATGGCATTCCTACCAAAATAGCACAGCTGGAATTTAATCAAGAGGTAACATAAGCCAAATGCAAATTGAAAGACATTCTACAAAATAACTAGCTAGTATTCTTTAAGAGTCAAAGTTATTAAAGACAAAGAAAGATGAAAAAGTGCCCCTGATTAAAATAAGACTATGACATTATGACAACTAAATGTAATGTGGAATTCTAGTTAGATTCCAACCCAGAAAAATAATGCTAGTTGGAGAACTGATGGAATTTGAATAAATTCTGATACATTAGTTAATAGTATCATATCATTGTTAATTCCTTGATTATGAGAATTGTACTACAGAGGTAAGATGTTAACAACTGGGGAAGTTGGGTGAATGGCATATGGAAATTTCTCATAAATCTTAAATTATTTTTGGTTTAAATCTGAGTTATTTCAAAACAAAAAGTTAAAAATTTAAAAATATATTTTAAAAAATATTAAAAAACACCCAGCCACAAAATGTGTAAATGTTGAGCTGGATATTTCAAAATGAAATGGTAGAACACCTGAGAAAGAAGGTGGCCATGGAACCTCAATTTCCCAGTGCCAAATTGCTGCTTGAAGGTTTCTGAAGGAGTGCTTTCTCCTCTCTGCTGAGAATTGTAAAACCTGCCCTCTGCAGATATGTGTGTGGCTACTTATTCTGTTTTACTCCAGTTTGAGATTTGGTTGCCATGCCTGGGAAACTCAATGGATCTTATGGCTGGTGATGTCACAAAAAATGTGTGTAGATACACAGGGAGTTTAAAGTTTGCCTAAGGTTCAGAACTATCTAATCAGAAAAGTTTTCCAAAATAAATAACCCATGGGTCTTTATTAGTTCAGACTCTAATGTGAACTAAAAGACTTTACTGTCTAAACAAGGTGTAAACAAGGTAATAGTGCCTTCTAGAATCGTGCAATAGTACAGCCTTAGTTGGATCCGAATTTTGCTTTGGATGTAAGCTATTGGCATCAACCTTTTCTATAATGATAATTAAGCAGCACTATAGGCAGACTCTGCCTTTAGAAAATGCATGCATTGGTTAGTTTTATTTTATGCCCTCATATGCAGGGGTACATTCTAAGCTCTTGGGTGGGTGCCTGAAACCATGGATATAGTACTGAACCCTACACATATATACTGTGTTTTTTTCCTATACGTACATAAACTTTATGGCTTCTCTTTGGCATATCCAAAATGCCAATATCACCACTCTTATGCTTTGGAGCCATTATTAATTAAAATAAAGGTTACTTGGACACAAGCACTGCAATATCACAACAGTTGATCTGATAACTGAAATGGCTACTATGTGACTAAAAGGTTGGTTGCACCTAAGAGTGTGAATAAGCTGAACAAGGGGAGAATTCACGTCCAGAGTGGGATGGAACAGGATGGCGAGAGATTTCATTGTGCTACTTGGTACAGTGCACAATTTAAAACTTATAAACTGTTTACTTCTGGAATTTTTCATTTAATATTTTTGGACCTATGGTTGACCATAGGAAACTAAAACCATAAAAAGTGAAACTGCAGATAAGGGGAGACAACTGTAATAGGAAAGATAATCTACCCATATTGTACTCAAATTTTCTAATTCTATTATTTAGAATCTATAAATTCTCTTTTATAAGATGGTGAATTTAACTTGCTCAATATTAATCATACTTTGGGGAATATAATTTCTAATGTATGTTTTACTTAATTGTTAATCTGTGATTTAGTACTTTTTCTGCCAATCCATAATAATATGAAAACAGCATTTTTATTTCAGTATAATAAAGGTGTATTCTGACATACTCCCCCCCCACCCTCAATTCCTCTTAAATACAGTAACAAAACCACATATTAAGCATTTCCATTTGGGAAGGTCACACATATTTTCTTGGGTAAACTCTATAATGAGGTAGGTTCAATCATTTTGGTTTAAAAAAGAAATTCAAGTGTTAATTTTTTTACTATATTGCTTAGAAAGTACAGTTCCTACTCTCTTCTTCCAGTCTGATCTTAAGGAGGTGGCATTATGGCAAGATATTGAGCAAGAGGTAGGGTAGGATTCCAACATGCAGGGAATTGGAGAGCAGATGAAGGAAGAAAGTGCCTAATTTGAGGATGAGCAAAGAGGCAGCGAGGTATGGAAGACAGAAGCATTCAGTTTGGCTCATGATAAAGAGTGCTTCGCACATAGGCTGGAAAAACAGACTAGGGCCAGATTACTGAAGGGTTTAAATTCTAGGCTGAACAGGCTAAGTTTAACTTATAGGCAACGGGGAGCCACTGAAGGTCTCTGAAAAAGGGAAAGTCATGATGAGATCCCAATTTTATGAACAACAATCCAAGAGCAATGTGTAAATAACTGAAGGAAAGAGAGCAAAGTGACAAAGTGGCTGAATATAATAGTCTAAGTAAAAGCTAAAGGTTTGAACCACAGTAGTAGCATGGGGAAGGAAAAAACTTAAGGGCATGATCTAAGTAGAATGAAGATTTGGCCTTTTCCAGAGAAACATATATATAAGATTTAGGGAGTACCATTTCAAGCAAAATAACCCCAAATCAGAAGCTGATAAAAAACAAAACAAAAACAAAACAACACACCTAGAAACAACTAGGCTGGGGAGGGGGGAATGGAGAACTTTCTAATGTCTTCTATTCACTGATCCTAGGAAGTAAACATTTTGCTCCTGTGAGGCAGTCACGTAATTCAAATTGGATTCACTACCCACCTTTTTTTTTTTAAAGTGAAGAAATGAAGAAAACAAATGTATGAAGATTCAGTCCCATATAGTAAAAAATGAGTTGTGTACTTCTTGATCCTGCCAGCTGAAAGACTCCTTTCTCAAGGGTATTATCTAGGGAAGAGATTCCTAATTGCTAAATGGATAGCTTCAGTTCTTTACCAGGAGGAAGAACATCTGTTTTCTCTCTCCTGATGGAATACAGGTTTCCTAGGCTACCAAATTTGTCCTGTACCTTACACTGTCACACACATACATAAATTCAGAAACACAAACTCAAATGCAGGAATACACAGATCTAAGCTTGTTTTGTTCCAAATCAACTTCTAAACATTAGGAGAGCCTGGTTTTATACCTCAAACATAAGGCTTTTAATATCTCTATTCATGAGCAATTTCTTCTCTGATGAGAGTTCAAGTGTAACTGCCATGATGAGATCTAGAGAAAATGGCATCTTTAAAGGTTCCTAAGCAATAGAAAGGGAGACAAAGATCTAATTCCTGCTTGAAATTTATGGGGCTAACTCTGCACTTTTATGAGAAAACACATCCAAAAACTATCATTTGAATCTCAGGGGAAAACTGATAAAGACTGATATATGAAATGCCTAAATTTCTAGTCCTTTGTAGTCTGGAGGTAAGGTTTGATGAGGAAAAAACATTTAAATATGTAAATCCTGTATTGGTCTTCATGCAATACAATGGGTTGCATTAAAGTTATACAATTCACTGCCCTCCACATCCTCTCACACACACAAAGTTGAAAATCTTTATCAGTGCACAAGTTAGACACAGAAATGTAATTAAGTGATTATGAGAAGAAAAATTAAGTCTTCCATTAAGTCTAGTTTAGCATAGGCTATAATATCTTTTTTCCCTTTGGTAATATGGTGGATTAAAAAAAGTTTTTTTATGTGCATTTTTATTTTACAAGTAATACCATTTTACATTTGTGTGCCATTTAATAGTTTACCAAATGCTCTTAATACTGTTTATCTTATCTTCACGAGCATTCATTATGGGAATTAATACTTCCAGTTTATACTAGTCATAAAACCAGTAAGTGGTATAGCAGGGGCTCAAAATCAGGTATTAAAACTTTTAAATGATATCACCAATGACAAGTAGAGAGGCTTGATAAATTTTAAGATTTTTTAAAGTGTAAGGCATATATCAAATTAAAAAATCCTGGGCTCTTATTTATCCATAGTCACCAAGTTCAGGGTTAGGTCTCAGCTATCCACAAATCTTAACTAAGACAAGACAGACTGGGTGAGGGGTAAAGTGGTACATGACCTGCTTCTGTTGTAAATGATTACTTCCCCCAATTTTGACTTGATTTTCAAGTTTTAATATTTAATATTTTACTTTTTAAAAATACATTTTAAATATTGATTAGGTTATTTAAATCTCTGAGTCTAATTAATCTCTTGAATTTTTTGTTCTTACTTCAACAAGAAAATAAATTCCAGCTCAAATGAATACTCAAATATCCAAATTAGTCTTTGAATCCATAGTCTTCCTCGAATATGTATTTTAATACACAATGAAATTAACCAAGTAAAAAATAATTACATTAAATTGTCTGGAAAGAAAATGACTAATAAATGAAATAGTTTAAAGACTTTCAACTCTACTCTTTTGATCTCAACTGTTGGGTTTTTAGGAGGATATATGATATTAATATCTTTTCTTAGTAAAAAATGAGATCCTTTGAGTTATTAAAATGATCCTGAGAAATGACATCATGAAAAGTCATATGTGTCTTTAATAGACATATCAACTAGTAGTAGCAAGCTAAAAATTTAGCAGGGAAATACAATAAAAACCAGAGAGTTTCCCCCACCCCAATTTTAAACTACAGGAGTACATAGAAAGATCTGGTAAATCAAGAAAAACGGCAGGTATAAATGCTACTTTTCAACAAAGGAAGTGAAATACTAAAATGTATTCTTTTCAGTATTCTGGTTTTATAGTTCTGATGAGCACAAAAGTTGATGCTAATTCCACAGGTCTACAAGGCCAGAGTGTAAAATTAGTATCAATGGGCTTATAAGAAATAAGACATAAAGAATCTAGAAATAAAAACTAAAAACAGAAGCACTGGTTTTAATAATAGTCATTAGTAAACTCATTTCTAACATGAAATTATTAACTATAATAGAGAAAATCTGATGCTCATCTTTAAGAAAATATACAAGAATTATATTCCATGAAAAGAATAACTTGGTTAATCCACTTATTTAAGTAGTTTTGAAATCATTTTTCCCAGGGAGGGATAAACCTAACAAGGTATATCTTCTTGTTTACAGGAAGAATTTAGTCAACAAAAGAAAAGATTCTACCCATTAAGACTGAAGTAATGGGCAAAAATCTCAAGTGAGAAGAATGCCTATAAGAATATGTGAGAGAGAGAAGATAGCTCCATCTTTTTCTGTCAATAATATCTTTTTCTAAAAAATGAAAAGGGGCTACAACAGAGCTTTACATTGCAGAATCACAAAATACAATATGCTAGTATCAAAGACAATTAAAACATCTATTTGGCAGAAAGTCATTTTCCTTAGGAACCCACTGGGAGTTCTAGATGGCACAGATGACCAGGAGAGGGCAGCTCACCACTGCAGCTGTCAGTAAAGATGGGAATTCCTTTATTTGCCATCAAGGGGATATTCTACCTCACATTTTCCATATTCAAATATTGAAGAAGTAAAGACATTGCTATTAAGCATTCTAAACAGATAAAGGATAACCATATAAATAAGTCATTACAAGTAGCTAGTAAGAAAATTTTCTGAGAAGCAAACTGGAGTGCATAAAATAAGATGAAGCTAAAGTTCTTGACCCTTTCAGATGAACAGAAATACATAGAACTGGCAATTATAGTCATTATGTTTATTAATGTAGATTTACTATGTGTTTATACGCCAATGTACTTTTCGTAAAATAACTACTTTCTTACAATTTATCTACATTTTCAGGTATCCAAACTTTTTACCAAAATAAATTCACAAAAACACTGTGAATGCAATAAAATGTAGTATCATGTACATCAAAGGATTTACCTCCTTTGTACTAATAGTACTTTCTCTTGGATTATACATATCTTTGAAATAGGTTCTGTTTACAATCTGTGTGTTGCTAACATGAACTTGAAGGTCTAGTGTCAAAAAAAGGACCACAATGATCATTCGGACTTGCCTTGTTTTCCATCAAAAGTTAGATAAACAGTTGAAACTTTTTTAATGTTAGGAGTCTGTATAAACTGGTATACTGAGCACTCAAAGCATGGTAATTTATTTACCAAGACTTATAGCCCTTATTTACTAAATATCTCTGGTTCTTGTTAACATAATAATTGGGGAAAAAGTAGACTATAAGTCTTTAAAGGTTTCTTATTTTCATCAGTAGATTACCTACTGCTTAGATATTTACCTTAAATAAAATGGTTAAAAAGTAATTGTTTAAATAAGGAATTTTATTTCCTTATAAGTTCCTGAATTCAGGTTTAAAGGCAATACTTTCAAACCTTCTTCAAGTCACAATATCTACAGAAAATAATGTTTATACAGCATATTAGGGTTAACTGGAGGAGGGCACTTTCGGTCAGACACAATCTGCCAGGAAAGTCTGAATGTCCCAGATCCTGCTGGACCACCCTCTGTATCACCTAAAAATAAAGGAACTCAATATATTGCTCATCTGTAACTTATTCCTGTCATATCAATGGATGTGGCATATCAGTTAGGAAGTTCTAATATATTTGGCTAAATATAAGAGGATAAGAGGAGGGTCAAGCAGTAGCTGCAATCCTAGCTCACTGACAATATCATTTTATAATACCGAAAGTGTACTACGGGAAGCAAAGAAGTAGCTGAGAGTAAACTGGGGTGTGTGTGTTGACTTGGACTTTTTTACCTTCCACATACACTGATTGTTTCAACCCATTTAACAAAAATAAAAGGCATTTAGGTAGAACACTTCCTCTAAAAATATTATTACAGTTCTAAAGAATAAAAAATAATGAGGCTATCAGAGATAGTTTTCCTGATTTTCTTCTTTAAAATTTTCTCACATGGGTGGGTGCAAGATTAAGGGGGAAAACTATGGTATCAGCAACTGCTAAAACTCTAGTTACTAGCACTGAGGACCACAAAATATGTGCCCAGTTCTGCCTTGAGAGGCTAATCCAAAAGTTCTCAATGCTTGGCTGTTGTCCTACAAAATTCCACTGCTTCTGGAAAGCAACCTTAAACAGACCTCCATACCCTTCCTTACCTGTTTTGTCCTGATAGCATCTCTGGCTCCTTTCTCTGTTATAACTTCTGTGTTGTGATTCCTAAGTCTGTAATCCTGATCATGAAGGCTCAGATTTTACCCATTTTTATACTTTTCTCTCCAATACCTCCAATTTGTTACTCTCAGAATAATATTGAACAATAATTTCCTTATCATCTAAAACTCATAAAATCCCTGCAACACCAGTAGAGCAGGTTCTGATGTAAAAATCGACCTATTTTACAACTGAAGAACAAAAAGTAAAGCACACTGCTCAATGTCATGATAGACATAAATTGCTCACGCTATCAGGAGGGGATCTGATCAGATATCATGCTTCATTACATCATGATCTGGTCTCTTGAGTCCTCTAATTTACAAGAAAACTTCCATCAGATCAATTTCTCATCCAAGACTTTTTATACCTAACTACTGTCTAGAACATAAAAAAGCTCCCAAGCTTAACATTTTAGGACCACCAACCCAACGTCCAATTAGGTTTTCACTATTACTCCCAGGGACTCTAGATAAAGATACAGGACTAATGCATGCATATATAGCTAGCTGTTCCTTTACCAAAACCTACTTAAATGACAGTAAAGGGATTTAAAGAGTCAAATGGCCTCCAAATTCCTCTTCTCATTCCATGCAACTGGGGAACTATCTTATCTGCACTTTGGCAAATGACTAGAAGTTTATTTTTGGGTGATCAGAAATTAAAAAAAGGTGTCTGGATGGGGTCAGGGATAACAAACTGAAACAAAAGATGAAGTGAACAAGTACATACATACTTACAGGACTGAGACTCCCCCAGCACCCTTACCCAACTTGGCTCTTAGAATACTGTCAACCAGGCCTTTACTCTTGAGGCAGATGATTCGAATACTCTAATCAGCCTAGAATAAAGTCTTAAAGATGTTCACATAAGGTTTTTTCCCCCCAGAAAAATGAATCAGCTAAGTTTCCAATATGAGCTCTGGGCATTCAATCTGTTAAGTTTCCTGCTTTTAATCATGAGCAAAAAACTAAGAATTAGCAAATGTTTGATAATTACATAAAATGAAAGCTAAGACCAACATAAACAAAAACCAGAACAAAAAGGAGGAAACAGGTTATTCAGAAATAAGAAAAATTAAAATAACATTATAAAGAATATTCTGATATAAAATATTGTATCCATAAGTCCTCCAAGTTATCTTTTAACTTACTTTTCTATATACTTATCACTAAATCAACCCAAAATCTTTTTCATTAAGTTTCACACACACACACACACACACACACACACACACACACACACACACACACTTTAAAGAACATTCAGAAAACAGAAAGATGAGACAGATAGACACATAGACATAACCACTCATACTTAGAAAATAAAAAAACAAAATGGGAAAAAAGGAAAATACTCAATAAATGTATGGGAAAATAAAGTTGAGGAAATCTCCCACGAAGTAGAGCAAGGAGAGAGAGATATATGATAGGACAAAAAAAGGAAAATTAGAGCACCAATTCAGGAAGCCTAATATATGAAAAACATATCTAGAAAGAGAGAACAAAGAAAAAGGAAGAGAAGACATCATCAAAAAAAATAATGAAAAACCAGTTCTCAGAAAGGAAGGCATACATTTCTAGATTGAAAGGTCTACCTTTCAGTAGATGAAAAGAAACCAGATTCACATACATCCAGAGAGTTAAAAACAAAAAACAGCAAGTCACATTCAAAGGATCAGAAATAAGAACAAGAAGACTGGAAATTAGCAAGCAATGGAGTAATGTCACCAAAATCTGAAAGAAATAATTTTCAGTGTTAAGAGTTCTACTTCTATGCACCCTTTCTCAAGACATTATTGGAGATGAACTCTTTCAAAATGAGTATACGTAAACCAAGGAAGATGAAATGGGATATAGGAAATAGAAGCTCCACCACAGCAGGAAAACAAAATGAATTCCTAGGATGATAGTGAAGGGACATTCCAGAATGGATAGTAGCACCAGTTAACATACAGGGCAACCAGACCAAGATTATGTAGTCAGAATTTCTCCAAAAAGATGAAAACTGAACGAAACTTCAAAGTATCTGAGCACACTGGGAATAGACTTAGATAATTTAAAGAGAACTTTGTGTTGATTTAGTAATAAGCACATGGAAATACACACACACACAAAAGACAATAATGTGGGATGGGGAAGGTAGGAACAGTACAGTAGAGGAAAATTCAGAATTTTATCTAATGATTCTGCTATTCAATTAAATTTATAAGTTATAATAATGTAAAACACTGGTATCTAATCTAATCAAATATAATTATATAGAGATGATGGGAAGAATGCATGCATGGAGTCAGAGAAAGAGGCAGAGAAACAAATCTTATCTTTATAATAAGAAATATATAGAAAATTCTAAAACTGAAAAATCAAGAATTATAAGAATGTAACTAAGAGGAACAGAGGTGAAAACCAAAAGAATCAGCTAAAATAACTGATCATAATGACTCTGGGGAAGGGTAGAATGGTGGCATGGTGGTAATGACAGAATGCTCTCTTTCATAACAAAATCTGGAAACTATTGACTTTTGAGAGTTTGCAAGTATAATTTGATGAACATTAAAAATAATTAAACCACTGAGGTTTTAAATAATAGTGGGAGAGATACACATGTAAACTGAAAATTGTAAGACAGGGTGTAAGTATGATGAAAGCAATCTGTAGTGGTACATGTTACAGTCTGCCTTGTATTCTGGTCATTTGTGTACAGGTTATTATTTTCTCTACCAGGCAATGAACTAGAAGGACACTGACAGTCTCTCATTCACCCCTGATAACAGATCTTGACATAGCAATTTATACATAGTTGTTAAATACTTACTAAATCAACAATACAGAGATGGGATTTCCCTTATAAGGAAATTTCAATTTGTATGTTTTTGCTGTTGTTGTTTGTTTGTGTTTAAACTGCCCAGACCCAACCTCCTCTCTCTGCTTGGGAAAGCCCTTATTTTATGAGGCCTAGCTGACCTCCTATTAGAGAAGGTGAAAATGTCAGATATCTGCTTTCTTCCTTGCACACTTCAACCACTAAGATATAGTTGCCACACTCTTTGAAAAGAAGCTGGCAAGAAGACACAGCAGAGGCCATGTGAGATCCCTTTTGGTGACAAAAGCCAGCAGCTACATCCACTTCCAGGTTCTAATAAGCTGCATCTGGTATTCAACATTGCTGATGTTGGTCATGTCAGCAGTGCAAGCCATTGCTTATGGGACATGCCACAGCACTGCTTCCACGGGACCAGCTCTGCAATGTGATTTGCATTTCTCCTGGAGAAGTAGCCTCCAAGCTTGTTTATCCAACCCTATCAGAAATTCTGAGATCCAATAACCCTTTCCTACATACATTATCCAGAATCAGTTTCAATTTCTTACAAGTACAAACTTTGTACAGTCAGCTCTGTTGACAGTTTAATGCCCAGCCCATTTTACCTGTCATTGCTTGTACAACCTTCTACAATCATGTTTTATAAACCTTTTCCAACAAATGTTCATGTAATTTGTGAAATATTAAAATAACTGTCATTGATCTCAACATCTCTATATTAAAATTGCAAACAGCAAACACTAACTTATAGATACTAACTCATTGGCAAGAAGCAGAAAAGGTATTTAGGATTTTTTAAATTTACATTTTACTATGATTGATTAAGTAACTGTAGATTAGCAGGTTCTCAAATGTTTTAGTCTCAGGACTCTTATTCGATACTCTTAAAATTGTTAAGAACCCCAGATCCTTTTTTTATGTGATTATATCTATTAACATCTACCATTACATATGAAAACTGCAAAAAAATTAAATAGGTCTCAATTCATTTAAAAATTAGAAATAAACCCATTATGTTACTATAAATAACTTTTATGAAAAAAAACCCTCACATTTTCCAAAATAAAAAAAGCTAGAAGAGTGGAATTGTTTTATATTTTTGAAATACTTTTTATGTTTGGCTTAATAGAAAATAGCTGGATTCTCATACCTAGTTCAGTAATCAATCTGTTGTGATATGTTGTTTTAGTTGAAGAAAATGAAGATAATCTAGCCTCACAGATATGCAGTTGGAAAAAAGAATTCTATTTCAACATTCATTTAAGATAACTGTCAATACTATTTTTTAATACTACATCAAACTCAACTAGTGGCAGTTTCTTAAAGATTAGTTACAATGTGAATTCTGAAATTGGTCTGCTTGCCTTGCATCTTGAATGAATTTTTCATCCATGTATGATTTTGTAACATCATGTATTGGCCATGTGGAAAATATGAGTTCACTGAGTTATACTTTGTGTGTACTTCCCACTTCACCATATAGAATATTAAAAAGACATGTATGGAAGCATTTAGATTTAATAAAATTATTTATTATTCATTCATCAAAATCATTCTTAAGTGAAACTAGCCTAGCATTTAAAACTATGGGTGTATAGAAAAGAAGACTAAAACATCATGGTTTAGTGCAATTGCCTTGATCTGTGCTAAAGAACCAGCAATTTTACTACTCACTGCTTTTGTGCCCTCAGTGCAAATGTCCAACATAGTAAAAAAAAAAAACAACAAATAATTTCTTATATATGAAGACAGATTTGACCCCAAAGATCCTCTGAAAGCATCCATGGACTCCTAGAGGTCCACAGACCACTCTTTGAGAACCACTGCTATAGGCTGCTGGTTAATATAAAAAGTGTTTTTGAAATTTAGAAAGAAACACAATGATCTATGACCTATAATAATTTGTAAATTCTACTGACTCATGAATCTGAATGGTATATTCAACAAACAACAGGCTGCTGGAAGCAAGTGAATAAACTTAATCAGCATTGGCTTCTTACCATGGTTTTATCATGTGAATAATAAAAGTATTGTTTCTTTCTAAAAACATCCCTTACTAAAAAGTCACCTGTTAGAGTTGATCTGAACAGGTCAATTAAAAATATCTGTTGGAATGAAATATGTTATTATATAAAAGTTAATATATAAGAAAATATGTTATAGTGATGTTTATTAACTCAATATTGTACAAAGATCTCAGAATCTCTCATCACTGTTAAGACTATTTGTTTGGCTGAGCAAAGAAGCTCACTCATTTAGAGTCCTATTACTTGCATTATAGAACCAACCATGAGTCATCTGGTCACATTTTCATGAAATGAATCAAGTCAAAGAGCTAAATCCCCGTGACATGTAACCTATATGGATTCTCAAAGAACTGAACACAGTACTACCATGCTCATCATTAATATATATTCAATTACTATTTATATTTTTGTTTTCCCAAAGTTGCTGAATTTAAATGCTCAATGTTGGCAAATATCAAACTATAAACATACCATTAAGTTCTTCTAACACTAGTTACAGTGCAGCAGCAGTAACAGCAATTGTGAGTAATATTGGTAATTATTAGATCATTCATCCACATACCACGCTACAGTTTTAGAAGTACGTTCAAGTCCTTTATCTAATTTCAAGTATATAAAAATTCTTGAAGTAAGTAGAGATATTACTATCTGTTTATGGATAAGTAATAAACTCCCATATTAATGGCTTAACTCCAAACCTCTGACTCCTTTTAGTGCTTTTTCCTAGATTCTATCATTTGAAATTCTCATCATGATTATTACCCCTTAATTCCTCCTTTAAAAAAAAATTGATATTCATAATTATGAACCTGGGATCCTCAAAATTCAAAAGAGCTTTCTGAATTTTCCCAGGTAACATTAAAACAATGAAAGGTTAACAGTATTTTAAAATTTCATAGTTCTTTATAACTTGACCACAAAAGCAGTAATTTCCCATTAAAGACAATTCTTTTTAAGTGTGTTAGTCAATTTTCAAAAGTGTTGTCTTAAGTCAAATTTATTTACTCAGTGAGCATTTGAGTATCAGCAAATTTTAAATATCAGCAAAATTTTAAATATCAGCAAAAGTTAGTTTTTGGCTCTTGATTTCCAGTCTAAAAATAGAAGCAGACATACAACTCAATTCACACTTTTAAAAACATATGGTGATAGGATGGTTTAATTTCATAAACAGTCTGCCTTCAAAAAGTCAACTTTAAGCTATACTAAGAAAGTAAGATGTTTATTTATAGCTATACCTGTGAATCTTAAAAACAATTTTGTTTCTAATTTTTACTGAGACGATTATCAATAGATAATAATTTTATATTTCCTTTCATATTCATGTAACCTGCTGTGATTCAAAGACCAAAGTGATAAGAAATCTCTGTTGGAGTTTAATGTAAATCTTTGATGTCAATTCCTCTGGTCCCACTATATAGATGTTCACATCACATGATCAATTTAAATAAAAATATATGAAATGTAAATTTAAAATTTGTCCTCTTTTCTTCTTTAGGTTCACTGTTCACCACATTCAAACAAATCTATATCTTGTACATAAAGAAGAAAAAAATCAATAAAATAAAAATAATGAACAGCTGTAAACTGCAATAACATTAATGTCTTGACTTACCAAGGTTCATTAAAGAAGAAATGTAATTAAAATTTGCTTCAATGCTGCATTTTATTCATAAATCCCGGAAAGCTAACCTCCACTATAAGTGACACGAACTAAAAGACATTTTTTTCATTAGACTTATAAATTATCATTCTTAAAAAAAAAAACAATGATAATAAATGGATAGCACAATCTAGTTGCTAATCTTCATCTGTTTTTCAGAAAATAAAGGGAAATCACATTATCTGATTTTTTAACAACATAAAAGTTGAATTTATCAATGAATTTACCAACATCTGTAGACCTCCTAGAATGCTATAACTTACTATAGTGGACATCAGCATGCTTGTTCTAAAGTTCACTAGATTTATGCATTTTTTTCTGTGACAAATGCTTTTACTTATGGAAGTGACTGAAAGTCTAAAATAAAAATAACAGTCATATTTTAAGATGAAAAAGGAAACTAACTCACATTAGTATCAATTTAAGATTTTTCTGTAAAAGTCTGACTTCGCTTGTAACAGACTAATAAAAACAATGTTATCTTTGGTAATTATTAGCTTTCAAGCACTAATGCTCTTACTACAATATGGCATTCAGTTTGTCTTCACTCAATGTTTTACCAACAGGTGGGTAAGAAGTATTAAGCCAAAATCAGCTCTGGCTAGCATAAGGCTAACTTAACTGGGATGACTAGTAATTATGTTAAAGCAATTATATACAAGACTATTATCACTTCACCTAGAATTTTAGTTATATTTCAAATTTCGCTTTTACACTAAAAAGACATTTCTGTGTATTTTCCTCCAGTGAGTGCAGAAGACTATTGGGTTTATATTTTGTTTGTAACTACTAAATATTTCTTTAAAATATCCAGATAACAAGAAAGGGTAAAATTAAAGAATTCCAAAATTGGCTATTAAAATCATATTCAGAGTATATTAAATTAAGACCAATGATTGTTACACTACTTGGCTCTGGCTCATTTGGGATGCATATTTTAACTTCTGCCTTTGGCAAAAAATTAAAGATAGATTTCATAAATATTTGGGAGCTCTTGATTACAACTTTTCACTCAAGGTTATAGCTCCTATTTTCAGAGAAATACCTCAACTACATAGAAAAACACCCCTATTTATCTTGGATACAGTGGGGCGGCTTCTGAGCAATGGGAAATCAACTTTAAGCTCTTCATGTGAGAAATATTATTTTCATAAATCCAATTTATTTGCAAAAATTTAAACTATTTGGTATAGTTCATACCAAACTATAATAGACATAATAAAAATTTTGCTTTTAGAAGCAGTTTTGTTAAAATTGCAAATATAAATAAATGTTTTATGTACTAAAAAAGGCAAGGCAAAAACAAAAAGAGGAAAATAGAAAATTAAATTAAAAACACTAATGTAAGCTAATACTGCTTACATATGAACATCAAGATGCCAAGGGACCCAATACAATCCTCAGTCTAACATTTTCAATGGCACAGACTAGTGATCACACGATACTGGTGATACTCTCTAGTTACCCCTGGCAACCTTTCTCAACTGTAACGATGCTACCCTACAATAGCTTTCACTGGGCAGCTTTCTCTTCACTTAGCTGAATGCTCTGGGACCATCTGCGTCGGCAAGCATAAAAGGCCAGCCTGCCTGTGGGCCCGTCACTCTGAACACCACCTCTCTGACCCTGATTAAATACAACTTTCAATCCTTTTTGTCCTCCCTGTTGACTTCTCCTATTAAGGGAGCCCTTTGACAAAGAAAGCGGAAGAGTGGACTAACTGCCCCCAAGAAAGGTGATGTCTGATACTGCTCAACACAAGGATTAGCAAGCCAATACATAACAAAAGCAAGTTTGGGGGGAGGGGAGAGGTAAAGAAAAAAAATGGTTTTAGCTAGAGCTTTGACTAATTCAGTAGGTACACAATTCAACAAATAGCTATACAAGAGGCCTTCTTTGAAAGAAGTAACTATAGCAGAACAATAATTTGGAGAGATACCTTTTAACATCTTGACATAAGGCCATGACATTGACAAAAATACCAGATATTTGTTTTCTATTTGAATGTAATTTTTAAAAAAACTTAGAGTTGGAGCCAGGAAAGATGAAGCAAAAAATGAGAAACAAAGAGAAAATATAAAGAAACCATAATTGTAACTTATTGTCTAGTTAGAAAACAAGGTAGCTTTGCTTGTCAAATGTATTGACATTAGAATAGCTATTCAAATATTTAAATAAGTATTTAAATAAAGGTGGAAAATTACAACAGTCTACAAAGAATCATTTTGTAAATTATCATGTCTAGACTGAGAGAACTTCAATCTAAAAGGACTGGTTTCCAGGATGAAGTACTTTAATATAAAGAAATCATTCTAGGCAGATGAAGGCATGTAAATAGGATCTACAGTTCCTTAAGGTAGTTAGAACCCATCTGTAGGGGTAAAGATCAAAATCACTACTTTAATAATAGCACCATTTTACCATGTAACTCATAAGCCTCCCTGCCCCCAGTTCAGACCACCCAATAAATGAAGGGTCTGGTTGGGTCAATTAACAAAGCAAATGAATAATGCAACTTCATAATGCCATGAAACAATCAAACACACACACACACACACACACACACACACATACATAAAACCTATGGAACTCGATTCAGGTCCACTCTAAAGTCTAACCTATAAAGTAAAAAAAGAACTATGATAATAACCACACTTGACCACACTTATTCAAAGAATGACCAATAAGTCTGCAAAAATAAAATGTGTGAGAGAGAAATGGGGGGCAGGAAGGTTTCTAGGACACCTAGGACTTTCACTGCTAAAATTGAGAAAGTCCTAGATAAACCGGAAGAAGCGGGTTATACCAGGGAAGGCATATATACTGAGAAACTATTATGTACTATGTACTGTACCAGATTTTTTCGCAGAACTTAATCTTCACAATAATCCTATAAGAAAATAATTTTTTAAATAAATAAGTCTAACTATGAGGATAAGTAATCTCAACAGGGCTGTACTGCTAGAACAGGAATGTGGATCTGTCTGTCGCTAAAGCTCATGATTCTTCCACAACACCATGCTGTCTCCAGGAGTTAAGTAGAAGGGTGGGTGGAACCATCACTTGAAGGCAGAGGACTTGGCAAACAAGGGATGCCATATTCTACACATTCTTTATTATACTGCAGTCCAAGACAGCTACAAAAAAAAACAATGTTTGATTAATCATATGAATAAAGGGTGGTGGCATGTAAGCTGATAATCAAAATGATGAACATTTTAGAAAATCTATAGACAAAAACATTCCTACTCTATTGAAATAATTCCTTATTACTAAACTTTCTGGTTTACTGGGCCTAGGAATTGGTTTCTACAGAGAACAGGGTAAACTGTATATTTGGGAGAGAACAGGGTCAGAGAATGATCTGCAATGTGCTCTCCAGAGTAGGATTCAGATACAATACTGAAAAAGACAGTGCTGTTTTCCCTTTCTAAGGTTCTTTGATGTCTGCAATAGTTCCCACTACCAAGACATCCATCATAATGTTACTACAATCAATGAGATCATGGTATCAAGTTGGCTGAAAGGTCCACAGGTTGGTCTCCTCTCCAGTACTCTCATAATGAGTAGAAGCGACCAAAGTACTCTGGCAGTCCAATATCTAGGTCAAGTTGCAAGCGCTCAGATAGGCAAAAAAAAAAAATTTATAATCTTTATCCTCATTATTGTTTAATGAACACATGCCTTCTATGTCCAATGTAACAGTCCCTGGAGTAGTAAAGTAAACCACAGCTCTATCTTTGAAGCTTTATACTACAGAGGGTTTAGGAGGTTTCAGAAACATTTAAAAAAAAATTAGAAACAATAAAGAAAAGCACATAGTGTAACCTAACAAAAGTTACATGAGCTCAGTAAACAGAAAAATTGGGAGTGGGGTATCCAACAGTCCTTGAAAGAAGGATAGAACTCAGATGTAGAAAAGAAATGGGGAAAATGATCTAGAAAACAAACTAGTAGTGGTCCAAATAGAGTACAGGAAGCACTGAGAAACTAAAACCTATCAGAGCTAAAATTTATTCTTTAGGCAACAGTAAGTCACTGAGGGTTTTTAAAGTAAGGAAAAATGTATCCAGGCAATGTTTGAAAATATTAATTTGGTTATGGTAAGTACAGAAACAACAGTAGTACAGATAACAGACTATGTACTTACAAAGCTATTTCTCAAAAATTTTTAATGTAAATTTCTTTTTCAATCTCTGATTCTCATATTCTATCCTAAATACTCATAGAATTAATTCAGGTAAACACTGAAAGTAAAGGGTCTCCACTACTTATTAGCTCTATGATCCAAAGGTCAGAAAATAATTTGACTGTAATCAAATAATAAGAGCCTTGCCATAATTCCAATATAAGTTTGACCAAAAAATAAAAATTAAAAAAAAATTTTTTAAAGGCCATGTCATGAAATACTTATATTAACAAACCCCATAAGAAGCAGAAATTTTGTTGGTGTAACAATCTCCCATTTCTTCCCCAACCCACCCCCCAAAAAGTAGATTTATAGGAAACTGGGATAAGGAACTGACCAAGAAACATAAGGGAAAAGATAATATTCAGAGTTATGGATAGACTATGTTCTGTAACAAAGAAACCAAAAAAGGCATGATATATCCACAAATAACCAAAATAATAAAGTTACAAGTGACGTCTGCATTAAGAATATTACAAACTGCTATACAAATTTAGATCATTACTAGTTGAAATAGAGAAAGTTTTACAAAGGAAGTAACAGTTGAGCTGTTTTTGAAGGTGGTTGAATTGAATTGTCAGACTGAGATGAATTGTCAGACAAAGCATTCCAGGTAGAGAAATATGAACAATGACTAATGCAGTAAAATTTGAAAAGTATTCAGTACATGGCTATAACCTAGCATTCATAACAGCAAGCTTTACTTGAATTATGACATATCTATTGATTCCATCATGGTGTCTTTGTGGAGTGACACGAAGGCACCTGGCGGTATATAGAGCAAGTATCCAATAAAGGGTTATTTCCTTCCTTTCATTGAACATTCTCTCCATATGGCCTCTACACCCTTAAAAAGATTCTACCAACCAGAGATCTCTGGCTCCTCGACACTCTAATTGGGTTAAAAATCTGGATTAACTGCCCTTGCAAAGTTTAAAAGAGTATAAATGAAACACTCCAGGCAGGAAAATAAAAAAGCTGCAGTAATATTATTCTAATATTAAATTCTTTTTATTTATAAACAAACTGCACGTCTAGAGGTAGCGTGGTATGATAGAAAAAGCCCTAGATCTGAAACTTCACCTTAGAACTTATTCCCTTAAACATAAAATTGGGTTAACACCTATTCTGACTACCTTCTCTAAGAATTGTGAGGATTATATGAAAATGTGAAAGTACTTAAATCTTAACATTTAAAACCGTACAAGTGTATTCCATCATTTATGTTGACTTATATACATCAGAACACAAAAAACAACTTTTAATAGTTTCATAGCCAGAAAAAAAAGTTGAGAAACAAGTTTTTGTTCTCAAAAAATTGCAGTATCCCTCTGGCTTATGACTTATCTTACTGTCAAGTGAAATAATGAAGAAAACATAAAATAACTTGCTTCTGACTTTATCAAAATTGGGCCAATGTCTTTGAAATCTTAATGCTCTTAAGGGCTACCTTGGAAATCATTTTCAGAAACAAACAACATACTGATATAAATATTACTGTAGCTACAACAGAGCCATGCATATAAAAGGCTTTCAAGTTTCCAATAAACTGAATAAATAAAAAATATTTTAATTCCTATCTAAGTACACTTAAATGCAGAAATGTCATATGTCCTTCACGGAAATGTTGTTTTGCTCATTCCTCTTTACAATGGTCCCTTTTCAAGGTTTTAATTTGACATTTAATAGTGAGCAATGAAACTTTGAGAATGTTACCTGATATCATTCATTTTCTTAATTGGAAAACAGCAATAAAACACCTACCTACCTTCACAAGGTTGTGTAGTGAGGTGTAAACGATTAAGTGAGCTAAAGAATATATCATATATAAAGTACATATAAAATACATAAAATATAAAATAATACAATGCCTAACACAGGATAGGCCTCTTTCTTATTCTTAAATCACTAATAAAGGAACTAGGTCAAATTTCATTATAAAAAAATTACACTGCAAAAAATGGTATTTTTTATTTAAAAAAAATACCATTACAGCTAAAGGGTCACTGTAAAAAATAACTTTTCTGCCCCAAATGATGGTCCACAGTTTATCACACCAGTTGTATAACACTATGGCAATGTACTTAATAAACATACTCCCTATTATGTTAAATAATATGCTATATTTGCATAATATAGTAAATATTTCATAATATATTCACATCTCGCTTTTACATGACCACAGAATGCAATGAGTTGGCCAACAAAGCATTATCCTATGCTGATGCCAAACATAAAGAAAGGGTGCTGAGAGTAAATGATTTGCCTTATGTTATCATATGGCTCATGAGTGACAGAATCAAAGTAACATTTTACATCTCTTGATTCTAAAAAAAGCACAATTTTGACTACTGTGTTTTTATCCTTCCCTTTCTCAAATGTAATCCTCCTCTAGTATTCATTATCTAGAAGAATGGTATCACTACCTCTCACCTATTCTCCAAAGCAACCAGTCTGTACATCTACTCTTACCCTCACCTGCCAAGCCCTCCGTTAGCCTCCACTCTTCTGCCAAAATCACTTTCCTAATGGCAAAATGGATGTCACTATCTTACTAAAAAATCCCTTCTAAAAATTCTTGAGTTTTCTGACCATACTTTTCCATATAATCTGGTCCTAAGTAATCATTGTAGACTAATCTCTCAATATTTTCCATCATCTTCACAATATGTGTTCCAGCCACATCTAATAATTATACATAAATCTTTGACAAATCAGTAACGGTTGGGGTATACATCTGCTATTTCTGAACCCGCTCTCTCTCAACTCCATAGCTTACTTTTATTTACCCTTCAGGTCTTCAGTTTTCCTCCAGGAAGTCTTACTTCATCTCCCTTAACTGAATTAGGAATTCTTCCTATGTGCCCTCATGATGTCCTGTATTTACATCTATCAAGGCACTTATCTCTTTCTATTGTGAATATCATTTATGTATTTAACGCTCTGCCAAGCTATGAGCTACTTGAAGGCAATGTCACAGCTTTACAGTATCTATTGTACTAGTAGGTGCTCAAAAACAATTTGTTCAATTGAATTTGGTTTACTATTCTGTCTTCCAAAAAAATTATTTGCTTATTTAATAATTTACTACTATATTTTAAATGATAGTTTCAACTATTTACATGTCAAATCTTGTCTTTTGCTTATTTTAACCCGCTAATTTCCAATCAACCAAAGTATTATAAGGTAGAATATTGAACATTACAGAAGAGCTATGTATTCTACTGGAGCATTTCAAAGAGATGAGAATCTGAAAACTACTGACTTATTTAATTGTGCTGCTTATATTTACATTTAAGTTATTGTGCCAAATATAAAAAAGCTTTTCTACCTTGCATTCCATAATCTGACTTAGTATTATTATGTCTGAAAGTGATTCTTTTCTTCTACAAAGATCTTAAATTTGATTTTTTGTCTGAAAAACCAACTTGTTTTCTGGAATAATGCTCCCCTAATTTTATACTGTAAAATAATTGAGAAAATAAGTCTTGGTACATCAAGAATTTGATATATCCATTTGATATATCAAATAAGGCTTTATTCAACTTATAGACAATTTTTTTCCTGAGATATATCTATCATGTTTTGGTGAGTTCCTACAGGAAAACTAGCTATTATAAATTATTCGATGGAACAAATGTCCTCCCTCCCACCCCAATTCTTTATTACTCACTAAAAGAAAAACAGAAAAATCCAACTGTGGATTCTCTTCCACAGTGAATATATATAAAAAAAGACAGTGGCCTTCACTGATCAATCATGACAGAACACTAATGGCAATCACAGCTTAACAAACAGAGCAAAACTACTACCATTTTTTTTTTTTTTTAAGAAAAGTGAAAATGAGGCTAGGCTTTAGAAAGGAAAAAATAAATCTTGGCAAAAATAATTTATTATCATTCATTACCTATTATTACATGAAGATTAAATGTTTTAAGTTGAATTGTTGAAACACATTAAAAATTGCCTTTTAAAGAATTCACATGGATAAGGTATTTTAAAAGTAATCTTTTGATTAAATAAATACTCATTTATAAATTGAGCTGCTTTTTAAAAATCACTCTGTCTAAAATAAAATGGGTGCTCTAATTAAGAAATATATCTACTGAAAAACTATGAGCTGGGGTAATTTTTTTTACCAAGGTATTTCAGTACATTGGAAGTTTGCTTCCTACAGTTCACTCCACAAGTACTTGACCTGTATCACAAAGAAGCTCAGGGTATCTTTGCAAAATGGCTAGAATAAGAAGCAAAAAGGCTAAGATTCTAAGACAAGCTGAGCTGCAACCATATGGCACTACAAAGCACCACTGGGAGACAATAGGCATATCTAAAAATGCTTAATTTAAGGTAAGTCCCTATTGGTTAATGGATTATAAAATGATTACAATGAGAGTCGAGATGTGCAGGAGAGAAAGTCTGGAGACACAAGACAAACTCTAGAATCATGTCCTCACATCAAACAATTTTATGGAAAACTGTGCATACTACGAGAAAATCCAGTCTATTGTACAATTCTCTTTGTGAATTACCTAATAAAAACAGACTGGTTAGATTTGTCAGTGTTTCCATTTGAACTTTGATCAATGCTTTGCTGATACAGTTGTACAGTAAAGATTGAAAAGTTATTTCAGTAGCCAGTCTGGACAATTTTTTTGTTGTTGTTGTTTTCCAATCAACCATGTCTGCAAAGAAAGCACGCTAACTCCTGGAGCACAGTCCACAACGCGGTCTGAATAGTTTTTCCACGGCTTTAAGAATATGTAGTGTGTATGTATATAAACTAAGTTTTAACTCTGAAAGCATGGTTCTTGAACATTGCACAGTGCTTTCTGTGGCACTTATAATTTATGTACCAGTGAACTACGAAATGGTACAATTCCTAAAACTGAGCAAAGGAGGAAGCAATGTTGACGTTCCCTCTAAATTAAGCTCTTTTTAAAAAGCAAGTGATACTTTGCCAAAAAAGAATTAGCTGGATTAAAGAGTTTCCAAAGTATTTATAGCTAGCAATATACAACGCCGAAATAATTTCATAGGGTGAGACTGGTCAGATGATCTGCTAATTTTACACAAAGGTTTAGAATTTTCTAAGAAAAGAAGGAGTTACTAAAATCTTAAAATCTGTTTTAATAATATGCTTAAATAAGATAGACATATGACATCAAGATGAAAACAAGTACATATAAATTTCAAATGGATTATTCATCAATTTCTTTCAAAGTTGTGTTATTTGTATGTAATGAACTTCACTCAGAAATAATTATAAATTTCCCACCATAATTCTTCTCTATGTTTTGGCTAAAAAGCTTAAATGTTAATCACAATAATTTGAGCATTTTAGCTCTCTAAAATAAAAGAAATATAATAGATATATATACATATATGACTCCCATGATTGCTTTTCCTTCAGGGTATTTTGAAGTGTGAGGGCCAAACTTGTCATTGAATCTGTCTTTCCTTAATGCAAAACCATTTAGTGTGTGGATACAATGAATTGGTTTCTGGAGCTCAAATCTAATTTCATGCTTTTGTTTAAGCATATGTAAATCTTTTAATTTGAAAGCAATTCTTAATAGATAAAATTAATATGTAAATGTAAACTGTAAATATAAAATATACAATTTGAAATAACTCGAGGCTGCAAGCTCTAGATTTCCATTAATATCTCTGCAACAATTAGAACATGTTTTTAATAAGAGCTTCACTATGCCATGCTGTCATCATGGCTTTACTACATTAATACCAGAGAATGTGCCATCAGGAAGAAGTTTAAAACCACTGTCTACACAGAATACAAAATTTCATATAAGTATTTTGTATTACAGAGCATTAACAGTCCAAATAGCAAGAGAAATATATGTTGTGTACACAATAAAATATGCATACATTTCATCCTCTGAAAGCACTGTTGAATACCGTGGGAAGCAAGGAAGTACCCCCAAACACACAGCACAGAAATTACATACCTGAAACAAAATGGATCTATTTGTAACTCTAGTAAAATTAAAACATCACATATACATTTCTATTTACCACAGATGCTAAAGAAAAACTCAATTTGCTTTTAGCATCATTTGGCAGAAATCCAACAACTACAACATTTGATCTTTGTTTGGAAATTTTAATGGATTGTATGTATATTACACCAGAACATATTTTTAAAAAATAAATGCTTTTCATTTTGTTCAGTACTAATTTAAACAAATGAGCAGTTTATATATGTTTCTCATTTTGGCTGACAAACATTTGGAATGCAGTTGGATACTCTATGTAGTTAGCCTATAATAAAAGCAAGTTCATTATAATTTTTTAGATTTTAAGCATATCTTGATACATGAGAGAAAAAATACTAATGGAAAAATCTGAGAAAATATTGGAATCAGTTAAGATAATAATCCAATACCTATTTTAACAACAACAAAAATACAGTGCACTGTTTCAAGAACTGGAATTATATATTCTGAACGGTCCTAAGCTGATGATCCAGCGGCTTAGGGGAGACTCTATTGATATTAACCACCTTCATTAGGTAGTCAGCATCTTATTTATCTAACCCTGGGGTTAAACATTTTATTGTAGCAGTCAATTTGGAGTTATAAAATTCTTCTGTTGGGGGTTGTCATTTGGGGAGTAGGGGCTGGGATGCAGCTAAGAAAATCAGTGAAATCTCCAGAATGAACAGCCTGGCACTTTAGTATCTCACTGGGCACCCACGAAAGCACTACTATAGAAAGCAGGTTACCGTTTATGATAGTTGTATTTTCTGTGTTATCTAGAGAAAAACAGGTTCATCCATGCAAAATGAACTGTTTTAGAAGATATTGCTGCTAAAATGAAAGACTTTTCAAAAGGAAAAAGTGATTATTCCAGATGAAATGAGAAGCTCCAATGTCAACCTTACTTCCTGAATCAGCAAAAATCAAAGCTTTACTCAGAATAGGAAATTGGAGATTTTCTTTTAATTTACATATCTTTTTTGCTGAGTATGTTTTAGCTGAAATATGAGAGAACTTCTAAGAGACAGCACTTCTCATTTCCAACCATGCTTTTGCTATGGCATTATAAAATACCACTACTTAGAATTAAGAATACATCAATTTTACTAGCATTAATGTGGAAGAACCAAGAGTTTAAGTCAGAAATAGCTTTCCATTTATGACATTTTGTTATACACTCATTAGCTAGGCCAATACTACACCAAACGCCCAGGTATACAGTAAAAATTTTAGCTATCATCAGAACATATCTAAATAGCTAAAGGTTTGGCATATTTAGAAGCAAAATTCTTAAATAAGCCTTAAAATCAAAATAAAAAAAAAACACCTTTATTCCAGACACCTTACTGTCATGTATACACAATTATGTATATGAATCCTTTTATAAAATGAACGAGAAGTCCAAGTGTAATGAGAAGACCAAGTATGTTAAGAAGCATAGATAAATTTTGGAAATTATTCTGTTAAATGAACTGGTTGTTTTTAAAATGTAAAATTTTATTTGACACTTTGTAACTGTAAAATTTCTGTGACAGTATCAATATTAAAATGAAAATGTATCTAAATTGTTGACAAGCATATAACTCTTGGCTGTTTTCTCTGCATTAACATTTTATATTAAGTGTGTTTAATCCTAGTTGAATTATTTTCTTAACAATAAAAAAATGATGGTAGGTTAGCAAGAAGAACACATTTTGTTCAATTCCATCTAAATAGGAAGAAATATGTTGTCTGCCCATCTCAATCTCTGCTTTTGCTACTCTTACAGCTTCTTGTCCTTTCAGAGTTCTGAGTATGAAATGTGTTTTCCCCCCTATGTAAAAACTGTTTTAAATGAATGTAAAAAACAAATTCATCCTTTGGTTTATTCATAAGTGATATGAAAATAATTGAAGATTTCTAATTCATAAACCTTTTTAAACATCAATATTTTATCTGACGTTTATACAACACTTTATAAGAATTTTGTAGTAAATCATAATTTAACCTATATGAAAGAAATTCTCCAACAATACTTAAACAGTGCATAAACCTTTGAAAATATAAATTTAATATTCTTGGAAACTAGAGTAAATCTAAAAAACTAGAGTAAATCTAAAAACAATTAAAGCAAAAAATATACTGAATTATTTTATTATGGGAAAGGAAAGAGGACCTGAACTAGCCTTCGGAAAACAAACTCTAACCATAAAAAAGATAGGAAGGAGTTTTTAAAGATTTTTCTATATTTGTTCTCTTCACATAGAGTCGCTAATATACAATAAATGACATTCACAGACTCATATGTATACTGCAAGACATATTAATGATCTTTAGATCTCAGAACCTCACCAGCAACTTGAATTGAAATGATACAGAAATTAAAACCTAGGGGTAATGTTGACCATTATTCTAATAATTGGCTTTAAATAAATCATTTTGCTATATAAATATCTGGACAGCTAACATTTTAAAGCAATTATTAGTTTAAACCTGCTAGTTCCTGCAATCTTAAAACAGAAATGAAAAATTCATTATCGCCATTCCATAATGCCGGCAACATACCTAAATGTGGTATATGGCTCTTTTTTACTTTGATTTCCAAGGGAATTGTCAAATGTTTTCCTCTATTTTAATGTCAGCTGATCATATCTTAATTGTTCCCAATATTTTCCTTCAGTATTGATATTAAAAGTAAAAACAGTAAAAATAAAAAGTCATTGCTTAAAAGCTTTATGAATAAATTTCATCCTGAACTAAATGTACAGATGAAGCACAATGCAGTTAAAAGGCAGGATGCCCCCATTATGGTTATATGATGTAGAAAACCAACTTCCCTCAACTTTAAAGGGTTCAAACAGGTCAATTCTGTTAAACCTTTCTGTGATAAAAAATAACTTTTCAACAGTGTACAGAGGCTAAAGGATGGCCAATAATAAAAATGACAGTGCAGTGGCCTACTCTTACAGAAGAAGGTGGTTTTTATTGACTGAGCTAAAATATATTTGCTGTTTTCTATGGCAGCATCCCATGCTTAAAACCCTCCCTTGCTGCCTTTGTTCAGCTCTTTTGCTAGCAACCAAGTGCTTTCTTTTGGTTCAGCCTAGTAAAAAGCCAAAGAACTAGAACATGAGGGTCATCAAGGTCTACAAGGTAGATGAACAGACCAACAAAGAAACATCACAGAGCAAAGAGCAAAGGCATTACAATAAGAATATAATTACAACAAAAAGAAAAGTCTATATAAAACAATCATAATTACAAAAAATAGTAAACACTGGAGATTGCCAAGAATGACCGCTTTTGCTTTATGTAAATGCTTAGATAATGTTCTTTTTATTAAGAATTGAAACCCAGGACATTATTATTTTTGAATTCAGTGAAATAAGTCCTGCAGCACGGGCAATACAATGATCTATTAACTAGGAAACATTATGCTAAATCTGTGTGTGAATGAGGGTGTACTATTAAGTCCTTCGGCTTTTTCTAATTAGTAACAAATTTCTTTTAATCTATGTATAACACTGACTTCCCAATTTGTTGTGTTGTACCTAAAGTTTAAAAGCAAAATTAACCATAACTATAAAGAAGCCTAAGCCACATGTTAGAAACAATCAACATGGAAAATAACCATAGAATTTTCTTATTTTTTGATACTATAAGGGTTAAGAATGAAAATAACTTCATAATTATTTACAAAAGGCATCTTTTCCTGCTTTTGTTTTCCCAACTACCATTTCTTATTAATGATGTGACTGTGGGTTAAAAAAAAAAGCTAGATATTAATGAAGCTGCTGTTTCCTTTTTAAGTCTTTACTACGATCATAATGTTAATTGCTGCCATCACATTCATTCTTATGCCAACCCTGCAGCGGGGCAAATGGGATTTTGATGATTTGAAGCACAATAAAATAGTTGGAATGATCAATCAGGTGAGACACAGGCTTCTGAATAATGGCAAAAGAATAAAATTTGATTTTGGCAAAATCAAAACCAAATTCTGCCTTTAATAAAGGCCATTTTAAAAACAGGTAGATATCAAGTGTATGGGGAGAAGTTTATCCTTAAGCAGTTTTCTGGTAACACACGCACAAAAAAACTCATTATTTCACTAATCTAAGGTTTCTTCTTCCCTTTTCTCTACTTATCAAAGAATATCTGAACACAAAGAGAAAAGAAGCCAAATACTTAAAATATACCTGTTAAGAGAAAAACTATTTAGTAAGATATGACGTAATCTAAACATTTATATTATCTTAGTAGGTATGTTTTCTAGAAACACCTCATAGACACATAAAAACTGACAAAAGATACATAAACAAATTCAAGAATGCTTCAAACTAACAGGCAAAAGTTCCTACTTCATCCTCCTCTGCCTTTTCTTTTTTGACAAAAGTAATGTTAGAAACTATTTTAAGGTCACAAACAAATCTGGTCAAGCAGGATAGGACCAGTCCTGACTTTTCAGTACAGATGCCTAGAATAAGAAATTGTTCCTTTCTTCCAGAGTGCTAATCTCAAGGACAAAAGACCATGGCAGAAGAAGTCAAGAATGAGAATGCTTTTTTTCTAATTTTCGAGGCAAGCAGTAAACAAAATAAACTCTGAAAGTTAAATAGGTAAGAGTTTTACATGTCAATAATAATCTCTAGTCTCAGGGTTATGAAACACAAATGAGAAATTAATGTGAAAGAGTCTTGCCAACCACTAAAAACTACACACATGAGGAGTTATGATCACTATTATTTCCCTTTAAATGTCTCTTCTATATATAATGTTGTAATCCAGAAAAATGATGAGTAAATTAAAATAGCCCCATAATCTGATGGTGGCTCAAACACCAACTCCTTCATGAAGCCTGCCCTGATTTCCTAAGGAGAAACTGATGGCTCACTCCTTAATGATCCTTTTATATTAAACTTTCCTATAAGGTTAAAAAGTTCCTCAAAGGCAGGAACGATGTCTTATTTACTTTTGTGTCTGCCATGAAACTTAGATGGTAAAAATTTATGAATTATTTTACTAAGTACCATCATCCCAAATAATGTTTACTTGACCTTCGTGTAAAAATACAAAATAAATACAGGGCATAGAGTTCTTGGTTCTAAGAGATTTTCCGTATGGTTAAGGAGATGAAAGTAAATAAGAAGCAGTACAACAATAATTTTAAAGAATAACTTTTTAAGTGATATATATAGTTAAGGGGAAGGATGTTGAGGAAAAGGAGATACAGGAGAAAAACAGAATCTTGAACGTGTGGATAGGATCACTACCTTTTCATGAAAACTTAAATCTTGCTAGAAAACAGCACAGAGAGTAATTCCAATTAGGGCTTGTGAATCTGAAAGGAATATGGCTAAATGACAAATTTCTCAGAGAACTATTTTCATGTAAAGCCAAAAGTAAAATCTCACTCCAGTGGGATACATTCATTCAAAGCATGAAAGCTGGACACCTGAAGTTCATTGTGAAGGGCAAAAGGTATCTAGGGCCTTTTTTTTTTATACTGGTTTTGTTTTTGTGCCTTTTTAAAAGGATTTCTAGGTTGAGTGCTCAATCTCCACAATGCTGCTGTATGGCTTGACTAGTACTGGTTTCCTAATAGAAATACCTTTGGTAAGAGAACTTTCTTCTACAAGCTAGATGGGAGGAGCTGAAATAACAGCTGTAAAATAGTCCCTGGAGGCAACTTCTGGGAGATAGGCACCCCTCTCAAAGAAGTTCAAATTGAAGGCATTTGAGTGAAAGCATGTCTATGAAACAACCTCAAAGGCAAGAGATTATGAGACTCAGGAGATGGAAGGATGTTTTTGAAGCAAAAATGTAACAACTGAAGTGGAACTGATAAATGATTTTTCAACTTAGCCTTTCATCCTTCTAAGGTAGATAAATTGAGTAAGCTGCACTGTGCTATGCATGGGTCTACCAGATGAGGCTTATAGTGTGCTTTGCGTAGGCATTAAAAATCCCATAGCACTTTAGATAAATAAAAGGTAAAGAGATAGCCTGTGAGCCTTGGTTAAAATATGTTTTAAAATACAACTTGGTGTTCTTTGGTTGGCATAAATCTTTTAGTGGGGTTAAATGAAATACTGAGATAAAAGATGAAAAAAATCACTTTTAAATTGTCTTAAAATCTAGTTCTATACATCAAAGTTATTTTTTAAATTATACTTTAATTGTTGAAAAAGTGGCTGAAATATCTCCATCGAACTACTCTGAGAAACATTTAAATGACGAATAGAAGAGCCCTGAAAGAATGATGAAGTTTTCAAAAAGACTATTTAATCACATTTTATTAACACATTATTGAGTGTAATGTATATAGGATTCTGCATCAGATGCCACATGTCCAAAATTTTAGCCTTGTGATAGATAACAATTTTACCTTTTTAGTACCCATTCCCTTTCTATGGAAACGGAACAGTGTTTCTTACTGGAAAAATCATTCTATGTGTTTTGGATGATGAGTGATAATAATTCCTCCCCCACTTCACACTTCTTACACCCGCACCATTAAGAGGAGTGGGTACACGATTCCAGCCTGACCAATCCAAGTATCAGATCCCACTGACTGAATCAGGAATAACTCAAGCTGAACCAATGAAAGAACTTCACAGAGCTTTTACCAGAATTATGAGAAAAGAGGCACTGTCTTTGTCAGAGACATAGGCGTTAAGGACCATGTCAGTTTGAAGCTGCCAAAATCCATTTTTTCCTCCAACTCGAGCCAGCTTAAGAATGAACGCAGCAAAAAAAAAAAAAAAAGTAGAAATGAAAAAAGAGAGAGAGTTAGTGTTAATGTTTAGGTCTCCAGAATAATTCTAGAATAATAGACCTATGCTAAGGCCAGATAAACGCCTAGATTTATCTTTGCCCCCTCTTCCTTCTCCTTTCCTCCCCTCCCTTCCTTTGGATTCTGTTATTTGTAACCAAGAGCCCAGATTATTAAAAGCCTCTTCCACCTACTCTTGATCCTGTCAGTTTCCTGTCATTCCTTTATACAGTGTCACTCTCTGCTACTCCCAGTAATTCTTATCTCTACCACAGTACTAAAAGATGGTGGATGAGTGCCTGAGTTGGTATTTTATTGTTACTTGAACTGGCCACTAAACAAGGTAAGTAATGCAGAGATTTATGGACAACTACTACAGAATCTGTCTTTAAGGAGATCATTATCCCTAAAGGTTCAAACAGAATTGTCATATCCCAATTGACATTTGTCTACAATTAAGAAAAATATTTGCAGAAAAGTTCTCTTAGTAAGAAGCCTAATCAAAATAAATAAAAAGTAATCTTTATAAGGATATTATACCACTAAATCCAATTAAAAGTCCAAAAGCCAAGAGAGAAAGAGAGGGAGAGAAAAGAGAGAGAAGGGGGAGGTGAGGGAGGGGAGAGAGCTAGGTAGAGAGAACTGGTAAAGTCTACATTTATTCCAGATCATCTGCTTAAAATTTGCTGAGGAAAATGACAGCATTTGGAATAATTTTAATTCCTATCCTCAGAGGTTAAATAAAATGAGATAATTTAAACAAAAATACAACTTAACAGAGTTTTTTGTTTTGTATTAGAGGAAATCTGGTATTTGAAATAACATAAAAGGCGCAACCAAGTATCCTTGTGAGAGGAGGCAGAGGAAAATCTGAGAGAGAGGAGGAGGCAATATGAAGATAGAACAGAGAGAGATTTGAAGATGCTGCACTTCAAGACTGAAGTGATGTGGCCCAAGCCAAGGAATACTGGCAGCCACTAGAACTGGAAGAGGCAAGGAACAGATTTTCCCCTAGAATGTCCAGAAGGAGTCCTGCTAATGCCTTGATACTTGCCCAGTGATACTGATTTTGGACTTCTGGCTTCTAGAAGTATGACAGAGTAAATTTCTGTTGTCTTAAGCCACCAAGTTTGTGGTCATCTGTTATAGCAACAAGAGAAAAGTAATACAAATATTATGTTAATTAAAGTATTTGATTGTTATATTTATATATGCATATAGTATTTTTTATAGAAATGCTTAAGAATTGTATATGCGAAATTTGGTGAATTAAACCAGAACAGCATTAACCGATTGAGGCAATAATCATCAGTGGATGTTAAAACCACTAGGTTAAAGTTAGCTGAAAAACAGGACAGTCACATAATTTCAAAGTATCTCCCTACAGTCTGCTTACAAAGGGAAAAACAAAACATGTATCTTTATTGTAGAGAAATCTGGTGAAACCATCTCAATCAAGTGATCAGAGTTGACACCAACAATAGGACAAACTGAGACATGAGCTTCCAGATGTGATGCAGTGAGAATACATTATCACTTACACAGTATTCCTGCCAAAAAATTATATAACCTGATTCTACTCATGACCAATTCAAATTAAAGGACATTCTACAATTCACCAATATTCTTTTAAAATATCAACATCAATAACATGAAAAACAAACAAAAACTGACAAACTATTCAAAATTAAAGGAGAATCATGAAACAAATAAATGTAATACCTGATTTAGAACAGATCATGATTTGAAGGGAGGCAGAGGGCTGAGAATAGACTGTAGTAAAAGACGTTATTGGGACAATTAGTGAAATTTAAATTTGGAATGTATATTAGATAAAAGAATTTTATCAATGTTAAATTTCTTGAATTTGCTATGCTGTAGCTATGTTAAGATATTCTGAAATATTTAGGGATAAAAGGACACGATGCTTTTAATTTACTCTCAACTAATCCCCAAAACATTATAATAATAATAATAAAATGGTACGTGTGTGTGTGTGTGTATGTGGAGGAGGAGGAGGAGAGGAAAGAGGGAGAGAAGTTGAGAAAGCAATTATGGCAAAAATGTTAACAATTATTAAATATCTAGGTGAAGGGTATAATTATTATTCCTATTATTATTATTTCTGTAAGTTTTTATAGATTTGAAATATTTCAAAATAAAACATTAAAAAATTTGGTGGAATGAACATTTCATCTCATGAGGGACTAAAGTATAGAACAATCTACCTTCAGATCTAATATAAGTGTTTATTGCCATTAACACTATACATTCAGCAATGTTTAAAAATGAAAACAGATCATCAATGTGAGAAAATGCCATTTCTAAACACTGCCTATAATATCTGTAATAGAAATAAAGACATAATTTATTTTTTATGCCCCTTTTTGCAATTTAGTTTACAACATAAAGAATATATGCTAATATTTTTAATAGTAAAAATAAAACTCATTTTAAAATTATTTCTAAAAACATGAAATATATTATATAAAATATGTCAAAGATTAGAATAAATTTGATCAAATAAGTAATCTCGTTTACAATTCAAGTCACAAAAATATCACTTTGATATAATTTTTAAAATCTCAATCTTTTCTGTAATATAAATTTGAATATAGATTAGAATAAAAATTACTTGGAATGAATTCTTTCATAGACATAATTTACCTTCAATAGGTAAACATTACTTTCAAGTTGCTTTTTCTTACTTTATTTCAGAACAGGAGACAAAAGCAGCAAAATGATATATAAAAAAATGGACTGCAAAAAAGTGAGTAAAAAGCATTCTCCACAAATATAAAAGTCTAAATATATCTAAGAATTATAAACTTGGTTCTGAAAAATTCACATATATATTCTAAACATTAAGATAAAAGACTATGCCTTCATAGATTTAACAAAATATAATAAAATAAATATCTTAAAAGATGGATTTCATTTAAGAAATAAAAACTGGATTTACTAGTCTTTTTCACCATGTTTAGAATATTGAATCACTTACGATTTATCATTTCTGCTAAATATTATAAAGCTTTGAATAATATAGTTGCCTAAACACCTAAATCAATTCCTTCTCAAGTATCACGAGGTCAATGTGGTCTCTGAAGACCAGATGGGCTGAATCAGGAAGTACTTCCTGGTCAGTTCAAGTCTGTCCAGATTTCATAATCAAGAATACCTAAATCAAATACCATCAAGGGAACCCTGTAGGATAGATAACATGGCATCATAAGCAAAGTATAAAGCTCTCAAAAAGAGGTTAGTCTTTGTGGGCTGGTTTATCTCCTACTACATTCGGAGAAACCCTGGGAACTTCACTGCCTAACTTACCAATAGATAGTAGATCTGGTGATATTCATAGAATAATATTTTATGAAACAACAAATATAAAAATATCCTTCAATTTTAAAATGATTCACATATCAATGTTCTTTAACATCTGAGATGATATTACTTCTAAAGCAAGTATTTCCCTGAGAGGGCTCATCTACAGCAATCCATATACACATAATTTAGAGATGGAACAGGAACAAAGATGTACTTAATTCCCTAAACCAACATCACGAAGTTGGGAATACTGTCCTATGTAAATTAATACTGGTCAGGATAAAACATGAAGCACAAACCAGAAGCACCTCACATTATCAACAAATGATTTCTGAATTGGACCTAGCAAGTCTCCTCTCCACTATCAACAGTTAAAGCAATAAAAAGACGCATTAATACTTTTATCAAATAAAATAAGTGAAAGGGAAGAAATGACTTGAAAATGACTTGATATTTTTATTTCTCTTTATTTCTGTAAGTTTATGCTCTTTTGTTTGTT
This sequence comes from Macroglossus sobrinus, assembly GCA_004027375.1. Lineage (NCBI taxonomy): Eukaryota > Metazoa > Chordata > Mammalia > Chiroptera > Pteropodidae > Macroglossus > Macroglossus sobrinus. The sequence goes on from PVKZ01000181.1 coordinate 386,149, forward strand.
AGAAAATGCAGTTATATGACAAAGAATGTTTCAAATATGTCTATGAAGAAGTCCCTTAATAATTATTTCCTGACAGACACATCAACAAAAATTTACCTTGAGACTTTCGTCTCAATAAAACTTTGTTTATGAACTCTGAAATTTGAATTTCATATAATTTTCATGTCTCATAAACTATCCTTGTTTTGATTTTACCAGCCATTTGAAACTTAAAACTATTTTTAGCTCCCAGGTGGTAAATTAACAGAAGGTGAGTTGGATTTGGCCTGTGGGCCATAGTTTGCTGACTCCTATTCTTAACCAAGGCTGCATAGTAGAATTACTTAAGAGCTTAAAAAAAGTCCTTTGTCTCTGCCACATCAAGATGCCTAGGCTTTATCTCTAGAAATCAATTTTTTTGGCCAGGGTAGGAGGGGTGGAGAAATATGATGAAAATAGAACACTTAAAACCTTTTCCAAATCTACAGCCATGCCACCCTGAACAAGCTTGATCTTGTCTGATTGCGGAAGCTAAGCAGGTTTGGGCCTGGTAAGTACTTGGATGGGAGACAACCTAGGAAGAACAGGTGCTACAGGCATAAAAAATAAAAAATACAGGATTGTAAGCTGACAAGGTCCTTGCAATCTGCGAGGTCAATCAAGGATTGCTTCACCTAAAAAATAAAATAAAAAATAAATAAATAAAATCTCTCCCCCCGCAAAAAAATTTTTTTTCCGCAGATGATTCTAATATGTAGCCAGGGTTGAAGCGTGCAGAATTTAGAATCAAATGGACACTACATAGTTTCTTAATTTTGGCAAGACATCTTTCGGATTTTTGGTTTCTACCAAGAATCTATGCATCATTCAGAATGAGCATATAGTTAAGTGCTCAGTGTTATCTCTCTCTTTCCATTCTGTACTGTACATAATAATTGCTCAGTACAGATCTGACTAACAGAATTTTTCACAAACATTTCTATCTTTTAAAAAACTTACAATTTAACAAGGGTAAGGCAAGAACATATGTAAACTGAAAGAAATATGTGTAACGATAAATTGCCGTTTTCTGAAATGTGACTACAAAAGAAAAGAAAGGACTCTAAGAATTATATTTTAGGATAGCAGAAAGGGGAACAGTGGGAAGATGCAAGCCCATAACATTGAGACCATCTCCCTTGTCTATTAAGTATGGTTCAAGAATCATTTGCTAACAAAGACCACTTTATTGCTCCTTCAAGCTTCTCCACAACTTTTCCCAAAGCTTTAGGGTAGGTAAAATGCCTCTAAATCTAAATTATTATACAGCTATTTAAACTCAGGATCTGTTCAGTTTAAATAATAAATATTTGATTATTATTATTTCAGGAAGCTCTAAACTAGGTGAGAAAATGGAGAAAGACAGCGACCTCCTTGACCACAGAAATTATGTATTTTTTTAAAGGCATAAAAAAGTTTTGGTCTTCATTAATCAAGTTAGTTTTAAATTACAATTTTTAAAGCTACTATGTATAATCTTTAGTAAGGTGCCTAATAAAAGATAAATATATAAAAGTTAACAGCTTACCTATATGTCAAGGGGAAAAAGCATAAAGGAAACTAGATCTTAAAACAATACTAACAAAATTAAAATATATCTAGAAATATATAAGTATTATGCCAACTAACATTAAGAAAACCATAAAGTTTACTCAAGAACATAAAGGAATATCTAATTCATTCTGTCACTCTAAATTCCTGAACTCATTGAAAGATGCCAATTTACCACCAAATTAACCTATATAACTAGTAAAATTTCAATTAAAATCCCAACAGGATTTTATTAGTGTAAAAGAAGTCTAGAAATTTTTAAATAACAGGACATGGCCCATCAGACTGCAAAACATAACATAAAGCTGTAGCAATCACAACTAAGCAATTAAAACAAAAACAAATGAGACAAATAAATAAGAAAATCAAGACTGATGCCTAAGCAGCTATAAAAGTTTAGTGAATTCATTCATTTCATTCACCCATTCAATAAATATTTATGGACCACTGTTCTATGCTCTGGAGATATAGCGACAGGAAAAAAAAAACTTTGTTCTTATGGTATTTACATTCTAATGGAGAGAAATAAAAAAATTAAAATGATTCAGAACATATTTAATATAAAAGGAACAAAAGTAGCTACTATCTTAACACTTAGAAATAACCACTGTTGATATTGGATGTATTCTTTCTATACATTCATAAAATAATGCTCTTATTTTTTTCTCAAAAAAACTTAAGATTTTGCTGGATGTTTTCCCCTCCCCACTCAGTCTACATATTATGAACATTTTCCCATTTTACTAAATATTCTGCTAGACCTTGATTTTTAATTGTTGGATATTTAATTGTCTGGATGTGGTTTAATTAACTACTAGTCTATCATTGATTATTTAGACCATTTACATAAAGGAATTTTAAACCATTAATCAATGTAACATTAAAAGTTCCCATGTTTTCATTTATAATAATTGGACAATCATGAAAGTGCATTTAGGTATGGATAAATAGAAATATTTTCTAATATGAATGTATTTCTTTCTATTTTTTTAAATAAGCTTTAAAATTTATACAAAATCACAATTTATTTACAATTCATTATGTTTTTAAAAATCAAATATAAAGTCCTGTAACAACCACAATTAAGACATAGAACATTTTCATACTTACAAAAAGTTCTCTCATGCTTCTTAACAAGTCCCTTATTTTCACCCTGATAACCACTGATTTGATTTCTGTTACTAGTTTTATCTTTTACAGAATGTCATAAAAATAGACTCATATTATATATAGTCCATTGTATCTGACATCTATGATTTAGCACTAAGCTTTAGAGACTCTTCCATATTATGGAATCTATCAGTATTTTGTTCCTTTAATGGATATACCACAATTTGCTTATTGATCACTAAGTGATTGACATTTAAGTTATTTCAGGTTTTTGTCTATTATGAAAATAGCTGCTAAGAATATTAAATACAAGTGACATGTTTTCATCTCTCTTGAGTAAATACCTGGGAGTAGCATAGAACTGCTATGTCAGATGTTACGGTACATATTTAACTTGACGAGACTCTTCCAAACAAGGCTGTGTAATTTTTCTTTCTGACCAGCAACATATGTGAGTTCTTAGCTCACATCTTCCACATAGCTGGAACTGTCAATCCTATCATAGCTTATTCTAGTGGATGTTAGTAGTATCTGGTGGTTTTAAGTTTCATTTTCCTAATGACTAATGATATTGATCTTTCAATGAACATATTTACCATTAGTATATCTTCAAAAGTAAATATCTATAAATCTTTTACCATTTTCACTTGGGATGTACATCTTCTTACTGAATGGTAAGAGTTTACTACACACTCTGGATACTTGTACTTTGCAGATATTTTCTCCAGGCCTGTGGCTTGCATTTTCAGTGTTTTTATATATAATATACCTATGTTATTTCAGTTCCTTAAAGTATCTTTTAAAGAATATTTAAATTTTTTAAGTTCAATTTTTCTACATTTTAAATAGCTTGTGCTTTATGATTATTTTAACAATATTTGATTAACCCAAGGTTACTCAATTTGCCTCCTGTTTTCTTTTAGAGCTTTCACAGATTTAGTTCTTACATTTAAATCTATGATACATGGAAAGCCAGCATGAATTTGTTAAAAAGCCCTTCTGTTCCCCTAGTGGGACCTTTAAGTGAGTCTATTTTCAGACTCTATTCTGCCATATATATATCTATATGTCTAACAACATCATACTAACTTGATCACCTGATCACTGTATTCTAGGGCCTTTGCATTTTTAAATACATTTTACAATCAATTTAGAAAATTTCACCTAAAAGAAAAAGCCTCTTGGGATTTTGATTAATATTGGATTGACTCTATAAATAAATCTGAAAAAAAAACAAACAAACAAACAACAAACCCTGACACTTAAAAATATTGACTCTTCTGATCCATGCACATGGTGTAGCTCTTCATTTATTTAGACCTTTAAATCTTCTCTTCTTCATTTTATAGTTTTCAGTGTAAAGGGCTTACACATTTTTGTTACAATTAACACTATCTTTTTCATTTTATGATACTATGGTAAAAGGCATTTAAAAAATTCAAGTTCCAGTCGTTCATTGCTAATATACAGAAATACAATTGTTTCCTGCAACTTTGCTAAGCTTATTAGTTCCAGTAACTATTTTATGGGTCTCTTATAAATTTCTAAATAAATTCCCATGTAATCTGCAATTAGAGACAATTTTATGTCTTTCTTTCCAATCTGTATGCTCATTTCTTTTTCTTGTCTTATGGCACAACTTCCACTACAATACTAAACAGAACTGCTGAGAAGAGACAGCTCTGTCTTCTTTCCAATTGTAGAGCAAAAGTATTCAATCTTTAGTTGTAGGTTTTTTAAAGAGGGCCTCTATGGGGTTAAGAAAGCTCCCCTTTTATTCCTAGTTTGCCAAGTTTTTTTTTTTTTTTAATCTGTCATGAATGGGTGTTGTATTTTGTAAAATGCTCTATCTGCATTTACTGAGCTAATCATATGGTTTTTTTCCATTAGTCTATTAATATACTGAATAATACTGATTAATCTTCACATGTTAAACTAACCTTATGTTCCTGGAATAAATCTTACTTGGTCATGACATTTTAAGCTTTTTATATATTACAAGATTAATTTCCTAATATTTTAAGGATTTTTGTGTCTACTTTCATGAAGGATTTTATGTCTTGTCATGGTAATGCAAGCCTTATAAAATGAATTAGAAAGCATTACCTCATCGTCTATATTCTGAGAGAGTTGTATAAAATTAGTATTATTTCTTCCTTAAAGTTTGGTATAATCTACCATCTGAAAGCCATCTGAATCTGGAGGTTAATCTATGGGAAGATTTTTAACTTGATAGTTAAAAATTCAACTTTTGTAACAGCTATTCAGCTGATCTATTTCTTCTTAACTAAACTTGCCCTGTGTCTTTCAAGAAATTTGTCCTTTTCAAAGTTGTTGAACTTATTAAGATTCTTCATAAAACCCCCTTTTATCCATTAATATCTGTAGAATCTGTGTAATGTCCCTTCTTTCCTTACTGGTAATGGTAATTTACAACTTTGTTTCGTTCCTGATCAATCTGGCTAGATGTTTTTCAGCTTTACCTTTTTTTAAAAAAGAATTAGCTTTTGACTTCACTCATTTTCTTTATAGCTTTTCTGTTTTCTAGTTCATTAATTTTTGCTTTCTTATTTCCTTCAGATTGCTTTCTTTGGGTTTACTTTTCTTTTTCTTGTTTTATGAGATAAAAGTTTAGATCATTGATTTGTGACCCTTTCTTTTCTTTTTTCCTTCCCTCCCTCCTTCCCTCCCTTCCTTCCTGGAATTTGTATATAAAGCTATAGATTCCCCTATTTTACAAATGATGATGTCAGCAAATGGTAGAGTAGAAAACCCCAAAAGCCCTCCCCTCTGCAACAACAACAAAGCTGAAGAAACTGTCAGAATCAACTTTTTCAAACTATGGAATCAAATCAAAAGCTTACAACCACCTAGAGAATGCTTAATGAAGAAAAAGCCAGCTGAATTTTGGTAAGAGAGCTTTGTGTCATTTTAACTTACTAAGATATCATTTTCTAGTCCTCAGCTCAGTGACAGCCTTGAAAGACAACAACCAACATTCTTGATATGGGTTATAAGCACCAGAGGAAATAATATAAACCTTTTCTCAAAAAATTTTAATTTTTCGTTCTGATATGTCTGATGGCTTGCCTTTATTTCACCTAACTTTCCCATGTCTTAAGTTAGGTAAGGAATGTGTTTGTGTTGGTTTTGTTGGGCGGCGGAGGGGGGGGTGGCGGGCCAATGTCTTAACTGCTGCCATGCTGGGCAAGGGATAACAGTTGGGGCAAACAATATATAAATTGAAAAGCCTGGAAGGAAAGGCTAGAGGAAGAAGAAATATTTGGGGAATAAGGGCTTTGAAAACTCTTGCATATTCCAGGGAATGCAGAAGGCCACAAACCTGACAACTGCCAGGCACATGCCCAAAGGCTCTAAGTTCCCACCTCTGGCTGACTTTCATGCCATAAACTGCTCAGCTGAATGTTAAAAGTATGCATAACACACAATACAGAGCTCATATTAGCAGGAAGTTTTGTGGTGGTTGTGTTGGTGGTAAGCGAGGTTTCCCAGCATTTAAGGAGATATCTGTCAAATTACTAGCTGATAACTAAGTTAACAGAACAGATACTTTAGTGGCCACACACAACGAAGAATATAGACTTTAGAAAATCAGTTCAGAAAAGTCACTAAGCAACTAAGCAACAATACAAGAAGCAGGAGCAAAAAATCCTAGCAAGAAGAAAAAATTGAATTTCCAGAGTTGCCACATTATAATATAAATGTCTAATTTCCAACAAAAAATTATGAGGCATGCAAAGAAAGTATGGTCAATATGCAGGAAAAAGAAATGAACAGAACCAGACCATTTAACAATAATAGCTGGAGATGTGCAACTACTCCTCTTCAAACAAGGGTAGAATAACTAAACACATGGATATCAAGCACTTGAAAAAACTCTATTAAACCAACTAGACCTAACAAATATATACATAAGTGTATGTGTGTGTTGTGTATGTATATATATATTTATATATATGACATTCTATCAAATGACAACAGAACACACAAGTCTTCCCAAGTACACATGGAACATCCTCCAGGATAAACCCATAGACTACATGTAAGGCCAAAAAACATGTTTCAATAAATTTTAAGACTGAATCATAAAAGAATCTTCTTTGATAACAATGGAAAGAAACTAGAAATCAAAGACAAAAGGAAATCTGAGAAACATAAAAAAATGAGTGGAAATTAAAGAACCAGTGGACCAAAAAAGAAATCACTAAGGTAGTTTAGAAAATACTTTTGACTGAAAACAAAAATACAACACCAAAACTTGAGATGCAGCAAAAGCAGTTCTGAGAGGCAAATTTATAGCTGAAATGCTTTGCATGATAACCCTCTAATTGGTCTTTCTCCGGCCTCAGGTAATTTCTTCCCAACACATCACAGATCAGTCCTGAGCTGATCCTTCTATAATCTACAATTAAAAACTCATCCTTCTGTAGCATTGCTCCAAAGTTGTTATAATTGTAGATAAATTTGTGGAAAGCTGATATCTTAATAATAGGAACTTCCCATCCAGAAATCAGGTATGCTTCTCCATCTTCTTTAACATCTCTCAGTTGATTTTTATATATATTTTCATAGATTCTATACATTTCTGTTAAGTTTGTCCTGAGGTTGTTTATTTATTCATTTTAATATTGAAAATGATACATATTTTGAGATATTCATATCTAATTCACTTTTGAATTCTTCACATAACTTAGTATAATGACTTACACAAACTCAACATATTTGTTAATCAGTAAATAACTAGTTTTCATATTTACATATAATATTAATTTCTAAACTTGTAATTTACAATAAAGCAAAATTTTTAACCATCCACTAAAATCATTTTTAGAAGTCATACAGGAGTCATGTTTCACTCTCCTCCCATTCATTTCCTATATTCAATTGATAACAAGTCTCATTTTTTTCTTTCACTTTTTCTTGGGTTTACTCTCTCTTTTCCATTCTCATTCTTCTTAATCTTGTCACTCATAACCATGATCTTTATTCACAGAAACTATGTTTTCATATTTTTTAAGAACTGTGTTCTAACCATCCAATGACTCACTCCAAAATTAGTTTCCACGTTCCTCTGCAGAATCCAATATTAACTACCCATATCTTAAAATGGTCCACACTTTGTCTCTCTATATTAACTTTGCCTGTTTATATAGTGTTTGGTTTTATCTCATCTTTCATCATCCAAAATGGTTTCCCTTAGCTATTCCTTATTCATTTATTTGATTTTGGTGATTTAATTCATAATCCTGCCACACTATGGATGATTTCACTATGGAAATCTTATTTGTATTCTGTCCCTTTTTATTTCACTACTACCATCCTTTCTCGGGTCCTTAAATCACTAGTACTACAATGATTTTCTTATTATTTTTATTATTTTATTATTACTATTTTTTAATGCCTATAGCACCTGGTATTCCGAGGTGGTCTCCCATCCAAGTACTAACTAGGCCTGACCCTGCTTAGCTTCCGAGATCAGATGAGATTGGGTGCATTAAGGGTGGCCATAGACTATAATGATTTTCTTATCTCAGGTTTCCCCAACTCTATCCTGCATCCTGATGAGTTAATTGTATTGTCAACATTTTACTAGACCAACTGAAAAACTTTCTACAGCTTTGTGAAGTTTAGAACAGTATTTTTCAAATTGTGTCCACAGAGCAATAAGGGTTCCACTGATATGCCTCTGTGTCTACTTTGGTAGAATTTGGTAAGTAAAGCTCCATGTTCCTCAATGCCTGAGTCAATCAAGGCAACTCTGCTTTAATATTTTTTACACACACAGGTTAGTAGCAACATTCCTCTTGAAGAGACAGTTCCACTACTTGTGTAGAGAAAAAAGCTTGAAAAAGCTTTAGAGAAAAAAATCTAGCTTGCTCAACTTGCATTCACAGTCTTCACAAAAACACTCCCCAAAGTTCCTTATTTTTCCAATCATATTACTCTATCTTATACTCAATTTTCAACTTAACAGAGACTTCTTTCCTTATTGTTCTTCACACAAAACAATGTTTCCTCCACCTTTTTGTTCATTTCCTTTTCCCTGCCAACAATACCCTTCCCTCTACCTCCAGAATTCTACCTACCCAGAATTCCTTATCCTTCAAGACCCTGCACAAATGCTAGCTAGCCCTATAAGAAACTTTTCGGGACTTTAATTTTTCCCTTCTTCAAACTCCCATAGTACTGTCAGTAACTCACATTAGACACAACCATGTGACTGATAACCTTCCTTTTATGATCATCTGCTTTAACAGTCTATCCAGAACATAAGCTCCTCAAAAAAAGGGATCATATTATAAATCCAACATAGCTTCTGAAGCCCTTAGCATAGGACTGATCAATAGCTGCCTAACTGGTCTCACTGATTACTTGTACAAATAATGATTTCATCATCTCTTTACTCAGGAACATAACATGATTTACAAGGGTCAACCACATCATCTGCCATCTAGTAATCTATACTCTCTTTCCTTATTAACACAGTCTCATTTCCACTGCTCCAATGAACCCAATGACCTTTATTGCACCTAGGTTCATTTTATTCTCTGCACTTTCCTCACCCAAAGTATGTCCTTAACTTCCTTGATATCTCTTTAAATTCTGTCTAGTCTTCAAAGACCAGTTCAAATTACATTTCTTAAAAAATAAATAGTGAAGAAAAAAACCTTCATGGACAATTCATGTCATAATGACTTTCCTTAAACTCCTACTGAATTTATTTTTAGACTTGTATAATCTGAAAATCTACCAGATTATGTCTTAAATGTCCTATAACCATTTCAGATGTAACAATATTGCCTATCCAATTATCTTGGGGTCATGAAGCATGTTTCTATAACATTTCCTTTTATATCCTTTAGGACTATTAATAAGCACAAAAAAGCTGGTCTTCAAAAAGTGCTATGAAAATACAGAGGCTGAATGATTAGCCGTAGTTTTAACGAAGATTAGTCCTAAATAATGTTTTAAAGCAAGAGGAATTGGCCAAGAATTGCTGTTCAGTCTGGGAAGGAGAAGAAATGCATACAGCAGAAATTAAGCCATCTCTAGGAACTAATTTACAGGTATAAAACTGGTGAGTACCTAATCCAGGAGTCAGAAAACATTTTAAGTGCCAGATAACAAATATTTTGAGCTTTGCATGCTATACAGTCTGTATTATAACTACTCAACTACGCCACAAAGGCAGCTTTAGACAATATGTAAAGGAATGAGTGTGACTTTGTTTCAAGAAAACTTTCTGCACAAATCAGGTGTTGAACCAGAATTAGATAATGGGCCACTCTCTGACCTAGGGTAGCAATGCTTTTAAGACCTTCCTTTCTGTTTGCTTTTTGTTTTTTAAGAAGTACCTTTAACCCAACCAAATCTTAAGCAGAGTCTCAATCTAAAAGCTATAATAAAAATAAATTAATTTAAAAAATTAAAAATAAAAACTCTAACAACAACAACAAACACCGCTGCCACCACCACCACCCAGAGTTGCTCTGGTTGAGCAGAAGAAGTAGAAAGAGGGGAGGCCTGCCAGATGAACCCTCTCTAATGTCCACTCTTCCTCCTTCTAAAGCTCTGTGCAATACAATTTGCGATTGTATTTAAACGCTTCATTTACACAGGTGAAAAAAAACAGATTCACAGAGGGAGAAAGAATTTATGTATGATCACAAAGGAAGCTAGAGCTAGTGGTAAAATTACAATCTAGACTTCGACTCCTGATTGTATGTCTTAACCATTACCATGATAGTTAACTTGGGGGAGTCAGAAGTAAAATAGAAGGTAAAAGCACTTTAATATGGCTTGTGATTTCTGATAGGGCCTTATTATTCTGATCGGATTTGAGGGTTTAAATTCACGGTGACTTCTTTTATGCCCTTTACAGTTAGATCTGTTATCTATCACAAACAGATCCAAACAAAATTCCAGAATTTTGAAGGAGGTATAACAGTAACTAGCTTGTGATCGTTGCTGAAACTATGATTAGTAATTCAATGGCCTTACATTTGTCCCTTTTGCATACAGGTCACTGATACACTATAATATCATAATCTGTCAGAAAAAAACTAGATGAGGGTAAAAATCTAAAAGATCAATGACTTGCCTTAGAACACATAAGCAGAGATTTTAAATAGAATATTCGTTCAAGATGATCATCATTGGAAGTAAAATATTTAGAAAAAATTACATTTTTATATTCATTGTAGGGTTATTGCTGACTCTAAAATATAACCTTGACAATTCATTACATTTCTCCGCCTAAGTTGCATGTAAATATCTTTAGAATTAATTCACCTTTACTGAAGGCTAAGGTAGAAGAGAGTTAACTTTGGATGATGAACACACAATGCAATACACATATGATGAATTACTGAACTATAAGCTTGAAACCTGTATAATTTTATGAACCAAAAGCACCCCAATAAATTTAATTTTAAAAAAGGTGGCTTGAATTCCTAAAAAGTGTTATAACTTTTTAAATGACTGAGAGTAAATTAGAAAACCATCAAATAATCATTGTAAAATAATACACGTTTATAGCATATATTGCTTTGCCTCACTGAAAATGGTTTGAGAATGCAAATGAGGAATTACTGAAATTTCTCTCATATGCAAGAAACATTTCACATTCACAAATAGTTTTCAAGAATCATAAATAAGATCATTGTATAAAAAAATTATTTCAATATAAAAAAATTACATTTGTTTCCACAGTAGGATTATCTCCTGTCTATAAAAAATAACTTTCAGAAATTTTTTCAATTTGTCTCCTCAAGTCATTGTAAGATGGATACACCTATAGCAAATAAAAGTAGGAATATTGTTGGAAATGTAAAAAAACTAGTAATAATTAAGTACTACTACTAACAACAGTGACATAGAGGATTTGCCAGAAAGTATATTTTTAGTATTTTCCCTCAGTTTTTAGTCAATATGACTAATTGACTTCAGATTCAATAATTTAAAATTATTTTGTTAGAAATTTCCCCAATTTACAGAGTCAAAAATACTCAAATAAGAACTTTAAAAATAAAAAGGAGGCTTTTATGTTAAACAGTTAACATAAAATCAAATGTATACTGCTATTATAATTACAAAGAATTCTTTTCTTGATTTTTCTAAAGAAATCAGTCTTAACAAAAAATTTTATATTAAAATAATGTTGTGGGTAATTAGTACACTGTTGTCCCTATGAGATAAACATATCTTCTAACTATTTACAGTAGATAAAATTGGAAAAGGGTAAAATAATATTTCACAATAATATGTTAAAATTTCTTTCAGGTGTAAGAAACACACATTTCCTTTCATGGTCACAGACATTTTTCTGTGTCTCAAAAATATAATCACTCTATAAGGCAAATCATGTATTATCTAAGAGACAAGAATGAAAATTACAGAAAATGCTATATGCTCTTGTTAGTAAAGAAATACTTATATTAGTTAGAGCAGAAGGCAGGAGTTTAGCATGTCAAGAACAGTTTAAAGCCTCTATGATCAAGTAATATTCTCTGAGTCACTACTTTGTTACTTGTGTGGGAGTGTAGCAAAAGGATTATTACTAATCCTTTAACTGTGAATAATGATTTATTGAACAATTCCTACATAAATTCCAACTGTGACCACAAAATCATACTCTCACAGGCCAAGATATTTTCTTCTCACTTAGATAACAAAATTAAAATGTTAAAAAATATACATGTGTATACATACAATGTGCAATTAAATCAGATTACAAATTGATTTAAATGTATTTAGTAAAGGCCTTTGTGTGTTTACAGCTTTAATTTTTATTTTAATCTTAAAGAAGTCCAAGTGTGGTCCCTCCACTTAGGTATTAATTAAGAGAGGTAACAAATTTCAAAATACTTTCTCAAATAGTTGAGTTTCATTCAGAGAAATAAAAAAGCAAGATATTAGAATGAGGTTAAGTGCATCTTTTGTCAGTAACGTATGTTGCTCCCTCTGGTCTCATAAACAAGCTGCTCCTTTTTGAATACAGCAGACCTTCAATTTAAATTTATGGAAAGACTAAAGCAGGAGAGCCTGCACTCAAACAATTTTAATAACCTATTAAGTTGCGACTTCAGATTCATTTTATAACCATGCTCCTCAGGGAGCTATGCTATCTGGATAAAGATAAAATTTTTTTCCTTTAAAGATAAATAGCATCATTAATCTGCAACATTTCTTTTCTATTATCTTTCGAAATGAGGAGTTATTTTGTTCTGATCTTGAGGTAATTAGCCTTCATTCACTAGCCTGAAAATGTCTGTGTTCTGAAAATTAAAAATGTGTCATTAAGTGGAATTTACCATAATGTCATTTATCTTTATATAGTTCATCAGTGACAGCAATGGGCCTGGGAATCCATCAGCTTTTACCAAGGAAGCATTAAAACAAATTGAAAAACAGAATAATCCCAGGCACTCTTTAACACAGTCAAAGCCATTTGGGTAATTAAATAGTGGTATTTAAAGTTTTAATTTAGATTTTTCCCTCTGTTCATCAGGAGTCAAATGAGATGTTCATATTCATAAATGTTTGTAATAAAAGTTTTCATAAAGTAAGCAGAATATCAATGTTATTAAAATTTAATATAACAGGAAGAGCTTTAATCTACAAAATAAAGTTTTTATTTTCCTGCACCCTATTTTCTGAGATTACATCAGAAATAAACCCTTCCTTCAACTGCCTAGGTTGTCGTATTAGCTTCACAAAGACTCTGATGATCCAAACCTCCAAATAACTACAAGACAGTATATGCCATGAAATTCAACTTCATTATTGTTAATGTTGGAGAAGAAGAATATCTTCACCACCTTAAATTTGTTTTCACTAACTACATCCCTCCAGCAATTACTGTATAGAATTATCAGAGATAATTATGAAAATAAATGTTAGCTTGAAAAGCTAATGCCAGAGGTTAAAATAAGAATCTTGGGGTGGGAGGGGAACACAGAGGCATTCTTTACATTCATTTGTATACTGATCAGGAAAACAGCACATGAATCAAAAATACAGATCAAAAATTATATTCTTTTAGTTAAGACATTAAAATTATTTGAATAGACTTAGAAAAGATCAGCATAATGAATCAGCTGAAAAGGCTAAACTAGCATAAAATGTTTCCGATGAATAGCTGTTTCAAAATGCACAGCTCATTCAACATAATAAAACATTCACTATTTCCCTTTCTATATATCCAAAACAGTGTCTTCTTTGAAAATGAGTTCTTAACATAAGAACAATCTGACAACATAAAAATTAATTTAATGAAGCATTGTTCACTATTAGGTAATGTATATTTTGAACTTTGTGTACTCAAATGTGTTGATTGTTTTGGTTAGCCTGCTGGATAATTTAAGTTTAGAGCTTTGCCACTTATATATGCAAATGGAGGTTTCAAATGTATTTGAGAAGAACAAAAATGAGAATAAATGATTATAAAATATCTATAATTTTCTTGGTTGATGAATTCTAACACACACACAAATACTACTGAACAAATCTCATACCAAATATTGGTTAAGGACCTAAAAACTTGAATAGTATTTTTTATGTAAACATGTTTGTCACCTCCAGTTCTCACTTGGCTTTTCAATGCTGCTGACTTACTTGACATTGAGTCAGAGAAATGTTGTGTTTGAAGACAAAGTGTTATTAAATAAACATAGGTTATATCATATACTTCTTTAAAAGAATATGAAAGAAAATGAATCAGAACATTCTGAACTAAAAAACTTTAGAAACAATAAAGTTTCCAATAGGGAAAAAGAGGAGATCCCAGACCTGGTATGTTTGTTCAACTGGTCAACAATGGCACAGCTAGGATTAAAATCCATGCATCTAGCCTATGTTTATACCATCCTGCCTTGCTGATCAATGATCTAAAATATTTATTCAATACCCAGAGATGTATAGTCATCAGGTAAACATATTTCAAACATTAAAAAACACATTCTAAATCTGGTATCTTATTTGACAGACAGTATTATGATCCTTTTATCAATAAAGTAATAAACAAAAGTTTTCTTTGCTTTGAACAATCTGCTTCTGAAATTTTAACTACCATTTAATATATTTATCCAGATAATTTCTAAGCATTTCTTTCCACAGCCCCTGGACCTACAGGTTTTCTGTTGTATTTTGTTATGTTAAGTAAGGGTTGCTTACCTCCCTTAAATAAGGAAGAGGCATTGGTCAAGCCAGGCTGAGCAGTAATCACATTTATCTCAAAATGGCATAAAGGCAGGATCCTCTGTGGTTTAATTAAAGTTATCACAGAGTTTGAAACTAAATATTGGTTAAATACAAATTAAAAAAAAATTCAAAGTCAAATGATTTGTGATTATCCTATTAAGTTTGCACTAAACATTAATAAATTTCATTTCAAATTTTCATTTCAAATTCTGCACAAAAATATATTTTCTGCATTCAGATTATGAAAGTGGTAAAAAAATATAACGTGAAATAACTAAATATCCAAGAGTTCAACAAACTCTGAAACATTATATATTCTATAAAACATCATATAGCTATTAAACAAAAAAGTCAAACTCTGTATTAATTAACCAAGGAATGTTATATAGAAAAAGTGAAAAAAGTATGTCTCAGAGAAGGATGTAAAAACAATGACTTAACCAACTGTGTGTGTGTGTCTAAATGTTCTTTGTGAGCATGGAGAAAGGTACAGAATACAGAAGCAGTTAACACTAGTATAGTGTTAGTGTAAAAGTATAGAAACTATTAACACTATATTTGAGGTATGAGTCAATAAAGAATGGAAATTATTAATTTGCTTTATTAATCCTCAGAGGAAAGCAATTCCTCAAATAAGGCAACCTGACCTGATCTATTCATTAGAGGGGGCCCCTAAAGTAAGATTGAGCTGCCCTAACTGACAGTGAAGCCTTAGAGTTCTATTGTTGGCAGGAATAACTACTATGATTCTCTAATTTTCATTTCATTCCGATGATAGATAGCCAACTTAAACAACAACAAAAAAGGAAAAAACAAGAAATGAAAGAAAAGACAGCCCTTTCACAATTATAGGAAGAAAACAATATTTTTTAAAGATGCATTCTTTTCTAATGTAAGATACACTACCCATTTTTAAGGTATTATCAAGATAATGGCTGACTAAATCTGTATGCCTGTACAGAAAGATAAAAATAAAAATATTTCTCTTATAAGTAAAATAAACATTTTTTAGGTGAGGTATAAGATTGATACCTATCTTTAGCTCAGGGTTTCTCAATCTTGGTACTACTGACATTTTGGTCTAGAAAATTCTTTGTTGTAGGGGGCTGCCTTGTGGAGTTTAGAATGTTTAACATTATGCCTCACCTCTACTTTCTGGATGCCAACAGTGTCTCCCCTCTTCAGTATGACAATCAAAAATGTCCCCAAATATTGCCAAAAATGACTCTTGGGGGCAAAAGTACCCGTAGTTGAAAACCACTGCTTAGCTACAGGTTTTCTAAGAGAAATAATTTTGAATATTTTACTCTGGCAACAATTTTCTTCTACAGCCTTGTAGGTAACAATTACTAATATTCTAAAGTGAAAAATGTTAAACACAAAACAATTAATATCACATCATTAGCATATTTCCAAGATACAAAAACTGAAGTTTTAAAAGTATGTGGAAATGAAACTAATTACAAAATATACTTCTTAACTGCTATGTAAATGCAAAGAAAATACCTCTAGTGTGAATCAAAGCAGCTTTAAAAAAGTTAGTATTCTCTAAGATAGAAAGAAAATATTGTTTTTAAAAACTATATTATAATGCCAATAGTTTTTGGTAACTGTTAAGAGAAGAAAATTCTAAGTTACCCTTTCATCAAGGAGTTAAGGAGAAAGGACTAGAATTGCAAAATAGTATTTGGATTTTTTTTAAAAAACAAATTGCTGTGTGAAATTTAGAGTAATAAAACCAGAAAAAAAATTTCAAAAGTAAAATGTAATGTCTTGGCTTTATATACAAAGTGCATTATTAAAACAACAACAAAACATACAGGGTAGGCAACCATATGAATGTCAAAATCACACTCTCTCACTAAACTTCATCAATATTTTAGAAAAATACATTTGTTGGAAAAAATTTGTCCCAAACTCAATACTTAATATTTCTAAGTATCAGAAATATTAGGAGAAGTATCTCTTTGTCCATCATGCACACGATGCCATAAGTTAACAAAACATATTAATCCTTAGGATTTTGATCATGTAGATAGTTTATTCTCAGTTCCTTGGAGGTTCTTGAGGACTAAAATGTTTAAAATTGTCACAGTGTTCCATGTAACCACCAAAACCCTGCAAGCATTAGCATTCTAGGCAGAGGTAACTACAGAAAAAAAGGAAAGCCAAAGAAAGTGTGCATATGGGCTTTGAGAGAGTGTGTGTATGTGTGAAAGTAAGACAGAGAGTCTATGAGACACACAGACTAATAAATGGAGTGACTTTTAAACCTTCTTTGAGTTATAGAATCCTATTTTAAAGAAAGCCAAATGTGCAAAAGAGATGAAATCCTAAAAACTCTGGTCAAAGATGGGAAAGAGACAGAATCCTGCCACTTTAACCCCCACCTGTCCTGTCCAAGGGCATCCTTTAGAGGCTGCAAAGAACTCTGAAAAACAGTGGACCGAGTATAGAGTATAGAGAATACGAGAACGATCTGGGGAAAAAAAAAAAAAGGCAGGTTAGAAAGTAAATTATAAATTGCCTTAAATGTTGGTTTCAAGAGTGATATTTTAGTGAGCATTAGGGAGCCATTGCAGGTGTCAAAACAGATAAGGGAGATGTACAGAATAAATGAATGAAATAATATATCTAGTTCATTATTAGACACCAGTCTTCAAAAATCTTGATGTTTGCTATATATTCTTATTTATCCTATGAAAAAGATCTATGACATAAGACCACCATGGACAGTATGAGGGAGAAATATAAGTTTAAAGAAAGAATATTTTATATCACAAGTACTAAATGTTTAGCAATATGGTTGGTTATTTCTACTTGATAATACAGCCTCTTACACAGTCTCTTGAAGGTCCACAGCTACAGAAGCAGACTTTTAGGTGTCGTTCTCCATGTCAAGTGGCAACTAGTAGTCACCCGATCTGTCAGTTTGACAAGTACTCTCTCAGCATTTAGAGATAAAGTGCAAACATACAACGCCCTTCCTGACAAACAAGAAGCCAGGAAGATGAGGGCCAGTCACTAGAGGAAAGACAAAATCAAGCTGGCAGGAAAGGACTGGAAATTGGCCACAAGAAAGCAGAGAGACAGGAAAGGGTAAAAGAAAGCTTGCTTATGCCATAAGGCAGCAAAACAACAACAGCAGCAGCAGCAGCAACAAACACACACATACCTCACAGAGATTATAATCTTAAATCCTAAAAACAACTTATCCTGGTAGATTCTATTTTATTTTAAAAAGAGAAGACAAGCTTCAGAGGTGTTAAGTGACTTGCCTGAAGTTGCCCCACTAATGGGTGCCAAAACTGGGTCTCACATTCTGTCCAATGGGCCCCAGAGCTGGAACTTCCTGTACTACGCTACACTGTCACCCAACATCTCCAACCTCTGGTCACCAACAAATAAAAGCTGAAACAAGGAGACAGAGCATCATCGCCTGTTTGTTTGACCTCAGATGGGAGCATATGTGTTAGACTCAAATTTTTGCAGCTCTGCACACATCTTTAAAAGTTCAGTGAGTATTGATCTGGGGGTTACAAATAAAATGTAGGGAGCAAGTAAAATCCTTTTGTTTATAGAATAAACAAAATGGAGGAAAGTTAATACGTAACCAGGGAACAACGTAGGGTTAGTTTCTACTTTTTCATAACTCTTCACCTGAAGCTACTACCCCCAGTCACTAGTGCTGCCAGTGTGGATGGGAGGACAGATGATAGCTAAAGTGTTGATAAAGTTATAGTTTTATTGGTTAAAGAATCAGAAGTCAGAGATTGGGGCTACAACAGTAGCTGGAAAGGAGGAGAAATCTGAACACCAGACTCAGAGAGGTGTTGCCCTAAAATTCTATAAAGAAAGTCTGCCTAAATATATGGCTGACCACTGAACTATGAATACACAGAACACAATCCAAAAAGCCCAGCTGAGGCACAAAGGACTAAGGAAATACCACATAGGGTCAACTTTAAGAAAATTAAAGTGTGAAGTTTAAATACAGTCAAAGTAGTGTTCACTCTGAGAGAATTTTTTAAAAAATAAAAACACTCTTCAGAGAAACATAACAAACAAAAGACTCTACAGTGTATTGTATAACATCTACTAAAACAGCCCCAAATTATTGGACACACGAAGAAACAGGAAATGTTACCCAAACTCAAAAGAAAGGGCAATGTATGGAGACTGAACCCAGATGACTAAGATGCTGGAAGAAGCAGGTAACGATGATTCTAAAGTAGCTATTACTACTATATTAAAAGTAAACCAAAATATGCTCACACACTTCCAGTTTCTGGTCCTGCACATAAGAAGCTTAAAAATCAACTCTCCAATCTAACAACAAGAAAAATAGCTGAACAAACCAATAAACCAACAACTCTTCGTAGATCCATCAAAGAAGTGAAGGGCAAGCTGATGACCCAGAAATTGCTGAAACAGGCAAATACAGAGAATCACAACTTAACTGGCACAGAAACCTCGCAGAACCAGTGACAAGGTAGAGAAACGTAAACTAAAGAATTGCTTAGAGGCTCAGTTTAGATAAGTCTGCGAGTTAAAAAATTCAGGGGCACTAAGTCACAAGGGATCCCCCACACTTTCATGAGTTTTACCTATCCAAGAGTTTTACCAGGAATTCACAGTGAATATCAGAGAAAAATTTGTTTATATATCCCGAAGGGGGAGAGAAAAAGAAACCATTCTGAAATATGCCTGAGCATTCTGTTCTTAATAAAGCTTGCCTCTAGATGAAACTATTTTACCAGAGTGTAACCTGTTGGAGTATTCATCAGAGCCTAACTTACCTCAGGGGAGAAAAATACTCAACTCTAGTTCCCTCTAGTCTTTCACATAGGAAAGAAGAAATACCCAGTTCTAGACCCCTCTAGCCATCCTGTCTCACCAAGAGGGAAAACAAAACAAAACCTAAAAAGCACTGGTGAAGTTGACAGTCCAGGCACAGAGGATCACCAAAAGACTGAGATCCGATTCTAAGACTATATACAGAACTCTTCCCCAGCCTCTACACCTTACCATTACATTACTCAAGGCCTATTTACTGCAATTCCTTTTACCAAGTACATCATGTCTACCTTTCAACAAAAAATTACAGTGTATTTTAATAGGCAAAACAGTTTGAAAAGACTGAATAAGCATCAAAACCAGTGTCAGATATGGAAAGAATATTGGAAATATCAAACTAGAAATTTTTTTAAACTGTTAAAAAGCCTTTAATAAGCAAATAACTTTAATGGAAAAGTAGATACCATGTGAAAACAGATATATAATATAAGAGATACAAATTCTAAAATCAAAAAGAAGAAATACTAAAGATAAAAAATATAATAACAAAAATGAAGAGTACCTTTGATGAGATCCTTAACAGACTGGACCTGCTGAGGATGGAATCTCTGAGCTTGAGGATATCTCACTAGAAACCTGTAAAACTGAAAAGGTAAGAGAAATAAAGACTGAAAAAAAGAACAAAATATCTAAAACCTGTGGGACAACTGCAAAAAGCATAGAATACACAGAATGAGACAAAAAGGCAAGGGCAACACAATGGAGCAAAGAGAGCCATTTGAACAACTAGTGCTGAAAAAACTGGCCATCCACATGCAAAAATGAATCTAGACAAACACCTAACACTCTTCACAAAAATTAACCCAAAATGAATCACACACCTACATATAAAATGCAAAACTATAAAACTCCTGGAAGATAAAATAAGAAAAAACATAGATGACCTTGTGTATGGTGATAAATTTTTAGATATAACACTAAAAGCACAACCCATGAAAGAAATAATTGATTAGCTGGTGATAATAATGTATCAACGTAGGTTCAACAATGGTAACAAATGTACCCCTGCCCTACACACACACACACACACACACACACACACACACACACACACACACTGTACAACCTCCCCTACTATCAGTGTAGTACCAGATGTTGTTAGTAGGGGAGGTTGTACATGTGTGTTGGGATAAAGAGACTAGGAGTATAGTATATGGGAATTCTCTATAATTTCTGCTCAATTTTACTGTAAACCTAAAACTATTTTTAAATAAACTTCATTAATTAAAAAAAAAATGCTCGAAATAATTAAACATGAGAAATCACAGCAGAAAAACAAAACCCATAAAAAAGAAATGGAAATTTTAGAACTTATACAATATCTGAACTTTTTTTAAATCACTGAATATGATTTTTAAATTACACTTACCAAATCAAAACCAGACAAACACGAGATGAAAAGAACATTACCACCAATATCCCTAATGAACACAAAGGCAAAAAATCTTTTTAAAATTTAAAGCAAATCCTCACTTAACATTCTTGATAAGTTCTTGGAACTATAGAAAAACAAACTATAATGAAACCAATTTAACCATAGGCTAAGTGACATAATAAGCAAGAGTTAAGTTCTCAGATCTCATCAATGTTATACCAAAACAATGCTGACAAAACAAGGTAATTGGAGGACTTGCTGTAAATTAATTCCAGAAATATATACAGTAAATAATATATTATGAACAAGTACAGTTTATCTCACAGGAATTCAAGGGTGGTTTAATCAATGTATTTTAACCAAGACCTAAATGTTTATGAACTCTTTAAAAAAAAAAATGTGATCATCTCACCATACACAGAAAAAGCATGTAAAAATCCAGTGGCCACTCCTAATAAAATTCCTCCATAAACTAAGAATAGAAAGGAACTATCTCAACCTGGTAAAAGACATTTACAAATCTCTATAGCTAATCCCATAAATATTAGTGAAAGAGAACTCTTTCATTCTGAGAACAGAAAGAAGAATGTATGCTTTCACCACTTTGATATACTCTGCAGTCCTGACCAGTACAATAAAGAAAAAAGAGAAAACAATTAACAGATTAAAGAAGAAAAAATAAAACTGTCTTTATTTGCATATGGTATGACAGTTTATGTAGAAAATCCTAAAGAAACTGCAAAAAAGACACCAGAACAAATGAGTTTAGTTAAGGTGGCGAGATAAAAGGCAATTTTTAAAATTTTCATTTTAAGTCTACACACTATAAGCCAAAAGTGGTAAATTAGATTAAAAAGTACCACTTAACAATACTGTCAAAAAACAAAGATAAATTTACCAATAAGTGTTCAGAACAAGTAGACTCAAAAAAAAAAAAATGAGAAAAATTAAAAACCTAAATAAATAGATAGACCATGGCAATGAATCAGAAGATTATCACTAAGATATTAATTTTTCTCCAAATTAATGTACAGACTCAACAAAAAACATATCAAAGTCCCAGCAGAATTTTTAAAAAGCTAATTATAAAATATTAAATGGAAATGGAAAGATAAAGCAATACAGTATGAAAAAGAACAAAATTAAAAGAATTATCCTACACAATTGTTGGACTTAGTATGAAACTGAGTTATGGACAGACATGTAGAAATTTCACACAGCAGAAAGCATAAAATAGACCCCAATTTATACTGCCAAAGGATTTCGACAAAGGTGCCAAGGTAATTCAAAAGGGAATGAATTGTCTTTTCAAACAATAGTCCTGGAACAAATGGTCAAAGACATGTAAAAAATCAACATCAACTTTAACTCTCAGTCTATACAAAAATTAATTCAAAATTAATCATAAATCCAAGTGTGTAAATACTATAAAGCCTCTAGACCTTTATGATCTTAGGTCAACATTTTTTTTTTAAATGAGACACAAAAAGCATACGTCATAAAGGAAAAAAACGAGAAGTTATCAAAATTTAGAACTTTTGTCCTTTGAAAGATACTATTAAGAAAATGAAATGACAAACCATAGGTTAGAAGAAAATAACTGTAAAACAATATGATAAAGTCCTTTTATCACGATCTGTAAAGACTATTTACATTTTAATAAGAAACAAAAAACAGCCTAGTTTAAAAATGGATGAGAGCTGAATAGACAAGTCACTAAATATTATAATACATGTCAATATGTGCATTAAGAAAAAGTTCAACATCAAGCCATTGGCAAAATCCAAATTAAAATTAAAAGGAGATATTTCTACACACCTAATACTATGGTTAAGACTTAAAAGTATGACAATACCAAGTGCTAACAAGGCTGTAGAACACATGTAACCCTCATTACTTTGCTCTGGGAATGTTCAGCAGTAAATAGAACCAGTTTAGAAAATACCATGGTAATATTTTAATAAAGTTAGATATACTTACCACGTGAGCAAGCAAATACACACCTAGGTATTTACCCAAGAGAAATAAAAACATACTTTACTTAAATACAAGTAAACAAATATTTAAAGCAGCTTTATGTATAATAGCCAAGAACTGTAAACAACCCAAATGTCCATCAACTAGTAAATGGATAAAGAAACTATGGTGCAATCAATCCATGGAATACTACGCAGCAATAACATCCAACAATATGGTAGAATCTTCAAAACACTGCTAAGTAAAACAAATCACACACAGAAGGCTATATACTGTCAAATTCTCTGCATGAGATTCTGTAAAAAGCAAAACTATCGAGACAGAAATCAGATTAGTGGATGCCAAGGGATGAGGGTACTGGGAGAAGACTGACTATAAAGGGGCATGAGGATGTTTTGGGTTGATAGAAATTTCCATCTTGACTGTAGTAATGGCTATAAAAACTAAACACATGTCAAAACTCATCAAACTGTCTACCTAAAAGAGTGAAAGTTACAGTATGTAAATTGCACCTCAATAAATATATCCAGAAAAAAATGGACGAAGGCAAGATAAGGCCTTTTCAGATAAATAAAAACTAAGAATTCATCACCAGTAGATCTGTGCTTCAAGAACGATAAAAAAGTTCTTCAGGCTGAAGAGATACCAAGTGGATACTTGAGATTTTCAGGAAGTAATGAAAAGCACTAGATATAATAAAAGAAAGCAGAGAGAAAAAGAGAGAGAGAGAGAGAGAATGAATATGAATTAGAAATACATATATTTTTTTCTTCCTAAATTCTAAAAAAATTATGACTACTTAAAGCAAAAATTGCAACATTTTATTGTGGGCTTTGCAGTGAAAACACATGCATTGTAGATGACTACTACAGCAAACTACTGAGGAGAAGGATGAAAATAGAACTATATGGCTAAACAAACCCATAAACTGTTGAGTAGTTACCTGGATTACTTCATTTAATCAACCCCAATCCCTCTGAGAACAGTATTAATAGCTCTATTTACAACTGAGGAAACGGCAACTCGAGCAACATTATACATAGTTTGTCCAAAGCCACAGAGCCCAAAGCAGTAGATCTGGGACTAGACCTCCGACCATGTGAACCTATGATTTATTCGAGAGACCACCCTGCCCTTCCCAGTTATCTCCTGTGTGTGTACGCGTAAACACATACATGTATGAGGGTGACGGAGTAGTTTCATTAAGGTCTATATGAATAAGTTTTGCATCCTTTATAAAACCTTGGTTAGAACAGTTGTCTACAATTTATATTACCCAGTGTTTCTTTCGTAAGAATTTAAATAACAAATTTTCTTAGATTTCAGTGCCAAAATAAGTACTTTCTTCAAAAGAAATCAAATTCAACCACTTGATCACTCATGCTCAACATCATTATGAGTAGAAACAGGGATCCATACAGTCCCTACTCTAAAGGAGTTTATAGACATAATAGTGTACATAAATAACCATGAAATTAGGTAAAAAGTAATTTGCTTCTCTTTAAACAAAAACTATAATGCATACTTATATTTCCCTTTGCTTTGGCTGCCAAAGCAGAGAGCTAAATTTAATGTTTAAGTCCACTACTCATTTCACTTCTGGTTTCTAGAAGAAGGAAAATTATCTGATCTTTTATTCTATGACTTTAACTGTGCTAGTGTATATGTGTCCTATCTCAATCTATCTCAAATCCTTTTGTGAAAGCAGGAAGAATATATAACATATAAACAAACAAGAAAGTCTGGATTAATAATAACAAACTGAATCTAATGAATATAAATCTGTATCTTTACACAGTACAGCAGAAACATTCTGGGTAGGTTGGAGGATGAAATGAGAGTCTGTTAAAAGACTCCAAAAAGTAGAGCTCTAGAAACACTTGTAAATGGAAGTATTATTTTTAATATTTTCCACAGACGTTATATAAGCTCTTAAAACCCATACTAGATTTATATTTAGAATGCATAAGTTGGAAAAATGACAAATGAAAATAGGGTATCGCTAGGCAAATGGTGCTTTCAAGGGCTAATGCAATGCAAATAATGTGAGTTTTGTATAGCTTGTTTCTATAGCTTTAGGAGGAGGTGGTGAAGAGCACTAAGATTAACAAAAGTAGTGGCTTAGAAGAACTACTATTACTCTGCCCTTTTCACATCCTGTGCATGGTAATTTGCCAGTGCCTCTGCAATGATATCTGACAGATCTTTAAGTGCCTTATGATGCATGTCACTGGAACTTGCTGATTTAAACACATTCAACTTTTTCAAGTAATGTTGGACCACTTGACTCTCCAGTCAGTTTTGGCTTCCCTACCACTCATTCAAAATTTCTAGATAAAAAGTGATCATCTTAGAAGTTGTGTTTTTTGATGAACATAAATAAAACAGCAGAGATTTTTAAATATACTTGTAATTAGCTTTTCTCTTTAATATTTTTGTTTTCTTCTACTGGCAATACAATAGATCCTTAGTTATTCAAGTGGCATCTGTTCTCCAAATATGGAAATGCAGATTATAATAATATGTTGATAACAAAAGTAGAAAGGAAGGAGGACCTGGTAGGGCAAATAGACATATTACCTTTTGTCCCTTTTTCTCTTTGATCCTGTTTCTCCCACTTCAAGTCAAGGAATGACAAGGAATCTACTGTAGCACAAAAACATGATGCTAGAATGAGAACAATGGATAGAACTGTCCCTTTACCATCACTAAGAAGCTAGAAGACCTGAACAAGTCAACCTCTCTGGAGCGTCCTTTTTCACATATAAAATAAATTAATCTAGAGCTTCAGTAATACCTCCTTCAGTTAAAAAAATGCAATGAATTCCAAAAGTTACAACAAAATGCAGTGACACTCTTATCCCCCACAGCCCATTCAATTAGAGCTTGTACTCCTTTCACTGGCCTTACTGCACACTCAATAAAATGAACATTCCTATTCATAATCTGCTTAAGAGTAATTCACACAAAGTCTAAGTAAGACAATATAAGACATTTGCATTTTTAAAAAACCAGTTAAACCACATGCATTTCTAATAGAACTTGGTGGTAGGAACAGTCAGGGGGGAGGGAAGAAATAAATATATATACATATATAACATATGTTATATTATACACATATATATTTTTTTGAGCAGAGAGCCTCCCAATGGTCCACTTTTGATCTACTTATCCTACCTTCTTGTTCCTCAATTACACTTCCAGTGCATTTTTCACAGCATAATTAACAAAAAACGCTATAAACACCCTCCACTTTGACTCTTTATTCTCTTTTTGATTTAGCTCCTGCTTCTAGCCTCAATGATAAGGCTTCTAAGAGGTAAAATAGCCAGTATTGCAGGACTCAGTATTGTATAACTGCACATTAGCCATACCTTTCTCAAGGCTTTCTCTCTCTCTCGCGCGCGCGCGCGCTCTCTCTCTCTCTCTCTCTCTCTCTCACACACACACACACACACACACACACACACACACACAATCATTTTGGAAGAATAATGGAAAGAGGAAGTGCATGGAGTGGGAATGGAAATGGAGCACAGCTGGGATTACTGCTTTTTAAGATTTATTATGGAAAAGAAATATGGGAAACAGAACAAAAAGTAATAAATGAAAGGGAAAGCATGGAGTTGGCTCTAATTAAAACAATAGGGAATATGAAAATGAAGTATTAAATGAGGCCTAGATACAGCTAGGAGTTAGTTATATGTTTTGTTTTTAGGTTTGTTTGGGTTTTTCTATTTGTTTACTTTTAAAAAACAATATACAGTGAAGAATGAAAAAAGGAGAGTTGAGGATAATAAAAGCAGAAGTGGAAACAGAAAAAAACAAAGCGAGAAAAGATAATGGGCAGACATGAAACTAGAAACAGAAAACAGACAAAAAGATGGGATTCAGAATGGGAAGCAAGAATAAGAGAATGCACAATCCAATCTGAGAGAGAGTATACAGGATTTTACAATGGTGGTGCATACAAACGGGAAAGGTGAAATGGGAGCAGAGTAAGAAAAAGAAACAGAGTAGAAACCAAGAATGAGGGAGAACAGCAAAGACAAGAATAATAGAAATCAGAGCCAGCTGGGTTACAAACCAGCAGCATGTGTCTTTTTGTTTTGCTTTTTGTTTGCTCTTTTAAATAGGAACACAAAGTGGCGCGAGATCATGATAAAGAACAGCACCATCTGGGGCATGTTTTCATTGGTCTTTTAATGTACTACAGGAAACCGAACCCCAAAAAGAGAATGCGGGTAGGGAGGGGTTAGTGAGGCAAATGTGACAGCAACAGGAAGCAATAGAAAATGAGCTCAGTGGGTAGACCACTAAAGTATACAGGTGGTAAGCAGGACACTTCAGACTATACTAGCACATGGTAGGCAAAAAAATTTCATAAAGCAAGGAAAATATGACAAACACACCAAGGGCTGATCATCAATTAATTTAGTGTAAAAACTTTACTGATGCCTTTTCCTTCACCCTGTCACCAGTCCTGCCTAATAACCGAGGCTCAGATTTTACTCAATTCTTTCTCACTAATCTTTCAAATTTATTTTTTTCTCTCACTCCTCCCTGAGATACTGTGCTAGACAGACACTGCAGAATATGCAAACTTTGAGTGAGCTAGCTCTATCATCGAGAACTCCCAATTGAACAGAGGTGGCAATTAACACAAATTACTTAAAATATGTCTTTCATGAGTATTCTAGTTGAAAGTAATGTCTCCTTTAAACTGAATGCTTTCTCTTTTATGGTACCACTTTCTACCTTGTATAACAGTCATCTCTTTAAACTATAAACTCTTTAAGGATCAGGATTTTTCTTTTTCTTACTAGTTTCTGTATTCAACCGAATCTAGCATAATGTTGTACACATAGTATGTGTTCAACAGTGCTGTGATTTCTAACTTGGAATGTGGGGCCTCATGGAGAAGACAATACTTGGCAAGATCTTAAAACATGAGAAAGACTAGAACACACAAACATGGGAGGGGCGGGCGTTCTACTGCAAAGAAGCATAAAGTAGGCTCAGGGGAAGAAATAACTAAGTCATTTCAGGACAGGGAAGTAGCCAAGAAGAAAGAGAGGATGAGATTGGTTAAGATGGACCAGAAAAAGGAAGACCACTAGGCTGATAACACTGGTTTTGATATGAAATGCACTTTTCTGAGACAATCAAACTGGTATTTTAGGTAGATTACTCTTGCTATATAACACTGTAAGAGAAAAGAAAAGGAAATGATCCGAACTGCAGAAGATTTAATGAAGAAGTGAATTTTACGCTGAGTCTCATAGGATGACTAGAAGCTCTTTTAAGAAAAGGCTCTTCAGGAAAATGAAATTAAACGAAAAACTGTATAACATAAAAGGGCACAACAGATTCTGGGACTAGTCTAAGCATTCTGGACCTTCTGAGAGGTCCAGAGTGGCTAGAGAACAGAGTATTTAGACAAAAGAGATATAAAACTTAAGCTACAGTTATATTATGAGGGACATTATAATTTCTCATTTGATTATAAATTTTATAATTTTCAGGGAGAAAAGGCCCCCATATTGCCTACAAAGTCATATCCTCAAATGATGAATGATTCAACAATTATTCATGATGACAGTGTCAACATCCCTGTTCACATATTCAGTGTGACACTTGCATGGAATAGATCAAATCTTTTCAAACCCACTTCAGAACATTTGGTTGCTATGCTAAAGAGATAACCATTTCTAGTTGTCACAGACCCAGATCTCACAGACCAGATTCCTGGAATTTTTTCTGAACAAAACAGTAAATTCAGAATACTGCAATAATTATTTTCACTTTCCAAATAGAAAGGAAAACTGGGTGGGAAACAAAAGACAGAACATTCATTTATAGGATAAATTGTTTTAAATTGTTAGAGCAAATCACATACCAGTGAATTCTTTTGGGCACTGCAAACTTAATGACAACTCTACATCTCTGAATTCATGATACTGGGAGAAGTGGCATTTTGTTTTATGAAAATGTTCATTGTTTTTTTCCTCTCAAGCCACACACCCATCACTCATCACAAGTTAGTATCAAGTGCTTTAAATAACAACACTTTCAATAATATGAACACTGTTTCTTGCTATACTTTACTATAACTTCCTGTGTCTTTGACATATTTAAGAACTGAAACCCATGCATAGCATGTTTATATTATTCCCTCCTTAGTGAAAGCTCACAGACAATGTCAGGTCTGGAGAGATAAGAGCTGCTTCCAGGACATGAATTCTCATGAGGATTAGGCAACCACCATCTGGGACTCTCGAGTTTATCTGCAGCAGCTGTCTTTAAAGTATCACACTAGAATGGGGGGAAAAAGTCTAAGTCTAAAGTGTTTAACACCCTGCTCTACCTTGGCTTTGATTATTGTTCTAAATTGTGTTTTTCCCCTCCCTTATAAGAATAAAATACAACAGAGTGACCTCTTAATAAAACACAACTAATTTTTAACAACTTACTATGTTATAATTTGTTAATACATTATTATGTATTCAAATAAACACATTAGTTCACTCGAATTTTATTAACATGTTATGATATATAATATGAATTTTAAGTTACAATCAGTTTAATAATTACCCAACAATCACCTGCTATCATTAATAAAGTCTTAATCCTTCAAAAAAAAGGATACTCTAAATTTTTATTTCTTCTTAGACAAAAAACTTATAGATTTTAACAATTTAATAATATCTCAGATTATTTTGAGAGAATTTTTAATGGCCTGAGATGACATTAAAATAACCATAACACTAAATTTCATTAAACAGAAAGCAAATATTTATAATATTTATAAATGAAATATTTATATAAAAGAACAGGGAGCTCAAAAATGAACACATTAGAAGAAAAAGTTAATTTTAAATACTCAGTTTTAAACAGTAATTTCCTTGGGTGGTAAACACACACAGAATATACAGATGTCAAATTTTAATATACACCTGAAAATTATATAATTGTATTAACCAATGTTACTCGAATAAACTTTATAAAAAAATTTTTAAATAAAAAATAAACAAACAGTAACTTGCTGTTTAAAACTGATTCATATATTTTATAGCGCTAAAATTGGTCACAATAAAACAAAGAGCTATTAAAGAAAACATAACAGGAAATGTGAAACAAAATACTTTCTATAAGGTATGAGTTCTACCCTACTAAGTCTGAAAATCATTGCATCACTAAAAGAGTTACCTAGTTCTTAAAACTAGGTCTTTTCAATCAAATATTCTTTTACCTGCTATAGAATCATAAGTTACACTTGTTCATTTGAATATTCTTTGACAAACTTATTAAATTAAGAAGACAATATTATTGTTAGTTCCATGATCTAAGATTCTTTGTTCTTGAGCTGCAAGGCTTTCTATTTAACTCTATACTACCCTACCCACTTACTAAGTAGGCTCTAAAGTTTCTCATAGGACCTCTGTATTATCTTTTAAAATCACAGTGAAATCGAGTAATCCAATGTGGGCTCCAACCATCATACAATTTTTCATTAAAAATACTAGCCAAACAAAACAAACGTAATATTCCTCTACTCAAATGCCACTATAGTATGAATGATAGAGAACAGCATATGTCTGATTTTCAGAGACTGTTCTCAATATATCCATATTCATATGAAAACATAATATCAACAAGTACAAGATCAGTGTATTCAATTGTGTGGTATAGGTAAGTGCCAAGAGTTCAAACAGCAGTATTAATGTCTGAGTCTGATTCTAAGAATCATAATCAAGTGTAGAAAGGGTCTAAGTAGTCAATTCAATTCTTGCATTTTAAAGATAAGGAAAATCAGGTCACAAAGGTCCCAAAAGAAAAGCTTCAATAAAGATGAGATTTCAGGTGGACTTTGATAGATTTGGACTAACTAGGAAGGAGGAGTAAGAGGGAAATTCCTGAGGGCAGAGAAAAGCAATAGAATAGAAACAATTTGATTAAAAAATATTTATGCAAAGAATATCTATATGTCGCTCCTATTGAGCAGGTAATGTGCTAAGTGCATTTCGTAGGTTCTCATTCATGCCTAATTAATAATTTTTGTATTATCACCTTCATTTTTTATAGCAGAAAAACTCTGAGGCTCACTGTCAAAACAAACAGAAAACCCTGGTCTATCTGAATTCAAAGTCTATACATTTTCTACATTATTTCACCATAACATAGTTCTCTACCTATTTTTCATACAATACTCATTTTCTCTTCTATCTTTAAAACTTTAGCTGCCTTTGGCCTCTTGGAAAGTAATTTGATTCTAATGCCTTATCACTATCATTCTTCTAAAGTTGGGCTATCAAAGTAAATAGAAGCTATCAAACCAAGATAAGTTCATTTTGATACTTCTGACACAGATTTACATGAAACTACCACTTTTTTAAAGAATAGATTGGCTTTATTATCACACTGTAATCTACTTACACCTAGTTAATATTGTTTCTATCAATGAAAAATGAAGTGTACCTTTAAACTGCCATAAGTAAATATATGTCCTCCAGAAAAGTAGAAATCCAATTTAAATGCCCAGTAAACATTTGGCACTGAAAGGTACTGAGTTATCTGTCTGGCAAACAGTGTCATTCAGATGAGTACCTTCCATAAAGAATTCATCCACAGGCCCATTCTTAGCAAAGGATTACTAGAAAAGCTGGGTATACACCTACTACGGGAAAAGAAGAGCACCTTAAAAGAAGCAAAAAAAAAAGAAAAAAAGAAAAAAAGAAAAGCAGTATGGGGGAATAGAAAAGAGGGAAGAATTGTTTTGGGTAACTAGAGTAGGGAGTTACACATACGGGTGCTGGTGGTCTTTCAGCTGTACCAGTAATCTCATAGGCTTTGAAAACTAGAGCTTGCCTAAATATACATTCTGTTCTTTGGTTTAAACCTAAGAAAACAACATAAATGCATAACATAGATTCATTCTAAAGCTTAAGTTAACGATAGGAATATAGATGAACATTCTTAAATGTCATTTAGGAATACATATCTGATGACCTGATTCACAAATGGCTTGAAATGGTAAGAAGGCTATCGAAAAGACAGGATAAAAAGGAATATTCTGCACAAAGGGAAAAACAGGAAGAAACAAGAAAGCTGGAAAGCAAGAAAATCTTGAGAAAAAAACGAGTACTTTGGCTGATGACGTGGAAACCGGAAGTCTTGAATGCCAGTGTGAAAAATATAGGAAAAATCAGTAATGTGTAAGATGGATTTATATCATGGAGAAACTGAGCAAGAAGACCCCCAAAATTAATCCATCTAAGTGCTGTGTATCAGGCATTTTGCCAAAGAAACAAAGATTTCTGGCAATCTCTGTACTCAAGAATTCAAACTCTAGTTTGAGACATATTGCATAAATATCACAAATTTTCACATTGCATAAATATCACAAATTTTAATACAATAGCAATATAAGTCAAATGCTCAAGATTTGTACAAAAATAACTATGTGATGGCTATGACTGGAAATTATCTCACAAAGGAGATATATTTGAGCCATGCTTTGAAAGATAAATACAATTTTCTCTAGTAGAGAAAGAAGAATGATAAGAAAAGTAACTGGAGCCTGACTGGAGAGATCAAGTGAGACTGTAAGGGAGGAAAGAGGCATTATGTTAACAGTAAATTACGCATTCTTAAAAAAAGAAAATGAGTAAGAGTCAGCAATTCCATTCCTAGGTATATACCTAATAGAATTAAAAAGATGTTAAAAAGAAAAAGATTTGTGTATGGAAAACGTGTACACAAATGTTCATAGCAACATTATTCCTAGTAACCAAACAGTGAAAACAACCCAAATGTCCATCAATTTATGATAAACAAAATGTACTATACCCACACAATGGAATATTATTCAATCATAAAAAGGCATTAAGTTTTGATACATGCTATATAGCATGAATTAAACTTGAAAACATTGTAAGTAAAAGAGGCCAGTTGCAAGAACTATATATTATATGACTCTATTTATATGAAATGCCCAGAAGAGGCAAATCTATAGTGGCAGAAAGTAGATTAGTGGTTGCATTGGGCTCACAGTTTTGGGGAATAATGGAGTGATGATACTGGGCATGGATTTCTTTTGGGAGAAACATAAATTTTGTAATATTAATTATGGTGATGGTTGCACAACTCTGTGAATAACATTTTTTAAAAAGCATTCAATTATATACTTTAAATGGGTAAATTATATGGTATATAAATTATACCTCAATAAAGCTTTTTTTTAAAAAGACGACTTCAAAGAAGGTTCAGACCACACTACATATATGTACACACCCACACACATAGGATTAATTCTTTGAGGGAAGCTTAAATATAGGTTTGGAGGTGAGTTAAATGGCCTTAGCTGTCTGCTTTGAAAGTGTGGGCTGAAACCAGAACTTGTTTCTTCCTCTGTCCTATTATATATCCATCCATCTCAGTACTGTTAAACTCTGTAATAGGCATATGGTGAATGCTTAATAAATATGTTAATTGGTAGTACATATAAAATGTAATATGAAATAAGAGGAAAAATCCAACAGCATGAACAGGTAACGATAAGAAGAAAGTTAAAAAAAAGTTAGATTTTTCTTCAGGCTGCAGATCTTGGCAGACTACAGTACAGGTGCATATGTGCAAGTCTCTTTTATAAGCTGAGAAATTCCTTTTATCCAATCATTTAAATTAACACTTTTTAAAAAACGTTTTACATAATTATTCTTCTGAGGTGGAAATGTAACATTATAAAAACGATTTTTTCAGCCTGTTAGGTATCAAAATTCAGTAAGTTTATCTTAAGAAAATAATTAGTTGATAAAGGTAATTTTATTAAAATGCCTGATTGACACAGTACAGTAGTAGTACCATTAGAAAATTCTGAAGTTACAAGTTCTTTCTAAAGCTATCTCAATTATTATTTATTAGAATACTTTCTCTGTTAAACTACTTTTCTGACTAAAAGATCCCGATTTTTTAAAAATTTGGGTAATACAAAGACATAGCTTTTAATTCAGTTAAACATAAGAACTGAATTGAAAAATAATTTCACTTTCATTTAAATAAATGGCTCATTATTCAAAAGCATCTGTTCATCAATACAAATAAACTTTCATTTCTAAGTTTCTATTTGAGGCTAAAATCCTAAAATAGTGCCTAAGTTGCACTACAATTCAGCTGCTAAGGAAAAGCTAAGTAATGCTTCCCATGACTAAATGGATTAATTCTTTAGCCCAAACACAATTACTGTTCTCCACACTGTTCCATTGAACATCTAAATAAGCATCCCAAAGCTTATTTCATTCAAAGAAAAGATGTGGACCAAAGAATAATCCCAATGTATAAAGTTTACATTTTGTGTAAAGTTTTCTAAAAAAGGGAAAAATCTATAAGTGGTAATCAAGAAAAGAAATGAGTCATTTTAGACAGGTGTAGAGCATGACATCTACTGACTGATATCTTTGTTGAAGGAGTGCTGTGCAGATACCAGTAAGATGTCTTTTTCTCAAACTAATTTTCCTTACTTAGTACCTGAACCTAGACTTTTTCACAGCTGACACACATATTAGCAGTGAAAAGACTCTTAGAGAGATAGTCTGTTACATGGAGACATACATTTCATCTGATTGTTCCTATTCTTGCTTTAAAAATTCTCCACTTCGACCATGTATGAAGAGTGCTCTCTTACAGGCATACTTATTTAACATTTTATTCTTCAGTATGTTTTTAAATTTCAAAAATACACACCTAATCTAATGGCAGGGTCAAAGATGGGAGAGTGGGGAAAAGAGGCAAATCTGTAGCTGTATTCAAATAATGCTCTATGATTCAAGAAGAAAACAAATGATAGTTATTAATTTCAGATCACGATTCTCTGACAATGACAAGTCATCTGATTACTAGATGAGCTGCCTTTTTAATAACTGCTATTACTGAGAAGTTTACACAGAGACTGGGTGACTGTGTCCAATATGCTGGTGAAAGAATTTGCATGAGGAAATTTGAACTAGATAAACTGTAGGGTTTATTCCCCTTCTTCTTCTTCTTCATCTTCTCTTTTCTTTTTTCTTTTCTCTCTTTTTTTTTTTTTTGGTAGGTTTTCTTCTGACTCTTCAGACTGTTCAATTTCCATGCCTCTTTATCTAAAGTTTTGAAATTATAGCTGTTTTCCCACCTGCTTAATGTCCCTTTGGAGACTTCTACTGTCAAATTACTATTGCAACATCAGTTGCTGAGAGAATCTATAGCACTTTAAAAATACTTTTGCGCTTAACTAAAATATTATTATTTAGGAATTTTCTACAGCTCTGCCCCAAAGGACTTTCACAAAAAATGCAAATGTATTTTCACATTATCAATCTATTTAGCTTTTGTCTCCTAATGAAAGCTGAATTATTGGCCGGGCTTCCTTACATTGTTGAAACTAGACTGCTGCAAGTTAGCAGGTAGAATGGTCTATGTAACCTTTATGTCATGGAGTTTTTAAGCAGAAATGAAAATAAAATGTTGAATTCCTACCCAGTTTTGATTGGTGTTTGGGTTCATCAATAGGGAATTAAACATTGTCTGAACCTCACCTTTAGCCATTACAGGTATAATCTGATTAATTTAAATGGTTATTAATGACTCTTGGAATTCTAATTAGTCAGGAGGACCACTGAGGCAGACAGTATTTGGGGGAGAACAGAGTCGATCTTTTCCAAGCCTGAGTTTAAACTCTCAGGGAAGCACCCCTATATAATTCCTATCCACCCACTTTCGCTAAATGAGGGATGAGGGTGGGCTGAATAAATATAATAAAAACATACAGAAAAGACAGAAAAAAATAAGGATGAAATAAAAAATATAAATGAGAAAGAAAAATCTTCAACATACTTTCAAAAAATGCACTAATGATAAAAAAGCCAAACCTAATTAACTGCTACAAACAAACAAAACAACAAACAAAAAGGAAACTTGCTGGAAAATGGCTGTTAGGTATCTGGGCTAGAAAGTTACTTATGACAAATTAGAAAGACATAAAAATAAGATAAAATTACTTTTTACATAGAAAAGGATTTATCGTGCTTCTCTGAAAAGGCAAAAATCCCAATGGCTTCCAGCGCCCAAAATGTTTTTCTAAATTTGCACTTTTAACGTACCCATAAATAGGCTAGTTTCCCCATGAGGTTCTAACACGTGTACTCTTAAAGAACATAAGGTATAAAATCAGAGTGAGGGGAAACTCACACGGTAGAGTTACAAATTGCTTCACTTGCTCTAAATCTTTTGGCAATTTCAAATATACATCAGGAGTTCTAGTCCCAGATCAGATGGAATAAGCACACTCTACCTTGTCTTTCCCACTGAATGCAGGTATAAAATCTGGACAGAAGGCATAAAGCAACTATTTAAGAGCTCTGAAGGCAGACTGGGGAAGATCAGAATACTAATTATCATCAAACTGGTACTCCCTTGGTATCCTCTAGACTAAACACAACACAGCAGAAACTTACAAGTGGGCACTCAGGCAGACAGTGGGAACTCCAGGGACAAGCCCTCTAGTAGCTTAAGGTTCAGGACAGCAGTCTCCTGACACTTAGAGTAGAGGAAATTCCCCAGGTCGGTGTTCTTTTCAACATTCTTTTGTACCCCAGACCGCAAGCAAGCTTGTGATGCAGTGCAGGCAGCAACAGCAGCAGCAATGGGATCTGGAGTCTAAGCTCTGAGAGAGGAAACCTTCCTCTTCAAGAGGATGGCACGAATTCCTGTTTACTTTTTTCTGTCTACCTGCTATTTCATCTGACATGGAGGCACAATTGCAAAAAGTACACAGAAGGGAGTAATTAAAGCCCCAACTCTGTGGAGGACCAAAAGAGGGAAATCCAAGTAATCAAAAAGTACCAAGGAGATTGTAAACAGGGAGAAGCTCAGGAAATTAGTTTGTTTATGAATTTCTGGGCTAACCTCTAAGCTGTGCATGCATGGAGCTGATGCTAAAATAGTATACCATAGACTCTGAGAACTGAACTATGGGACAGACAACCACCCAGTTTCCAGGCTGGCCACTATTTGGCATACATGCAAGAAAGATCTAAACTGTACTGCAAAAGTTTTGTAAAAAGAACTGTTATATCAGAACAACTCACAGGAGGCTGGTTAGAACCTGAAGACTGAACCCAATCAAACTGATTCCCTACTAAAACAAAAGAAAATCAACATTTACCATAGGATTTAAACAAAGCAGTATTATCATGTAATACTTAAATAGTCCAAAATAATTTGACACATCAAGAATCAGGAAAACTTCAACTTATAAGACAAGTAACAGATGCCAACACTGAAATAACATATATAAATTTATTTGACAAAGACTGTCAAAAGAAGCTACTATGAAAATGTTCCAACAAGATCAAACACTCTTAGAATAAATGGAAAGGTGAAAAATCTCTTCAAATAAAGATGTAAAGAAGAACCAAAAGAAAAATTTAGAAATTGAAAATGAAAATAATCAAAATAAAAATCCCATTGGATAGGCTTAAAAGCCAAATAAATATGATAGAGGAAATAGCTAGTAACTTTGAAGATAGAGAATATTCATTTGAACAGAGGGGGGAAAATATACATATTTATTTATTTATTTTTAAAGCCAACCCTCAGGAATTTATGAGAAAAGAAGAGATCTAATACTTATTTCACTGGAGTCCAAGAAGGAAATGAGAAGGTGTTGTACACACAAAAAAAATATTTTAGAAAATAATGACTGAAAACTCAAATTTTCAGCTTTACTTGTGTTACTTAAAGGACAACAAAACTAAAACAACAGAGAATTTCTCAATAGAAACCACAGAAGCCAGAAGGAAGTAGAAGGACATTTTTAAGCGCTAATAAAATGAACTCAACTCAGAATTCTATACTCAAGGAAAATATCCTTCAGGAATGAAAGTGGAAAAAGATAGCCTCAGATGAAGGAAAACTAAGAGAATTTATTGCCAGCAGGTCCGCTCTAAAAGAACAGCTAAAGAAAGTTCTTGAAAGAGAAAAAATAAGACACCAGAATGAAACCTAAATATTACAAATGAGAGATAAGTAACAGAAATGGTTAATAGTCCTTCTTCTCCTGAGATCTTTAAAGTATGTTGAAAACAAAAAGCAAAATGTGTAACAGTGTCTAATGGGGTTTTCACTGTATGTAGTTATAATACATAAGAAAAGGATATACCAAGCAAACCCCAACTCAAAATAGGGCAAAAAGATAGTAAAACTACCATGTGCACCTTTTAAAGGGCAACTTGTGAAAAATCTGATTTCCATAGATCTTTAAAGGCACAGCCATTTTCCTTATTTCTTCCCACTGATCCTCTTTTCTTCCAAAGCAGAAACAATGACATCAAATGGCTTGTTAGTGCCTACTTGTGCATGATATTGTCAAGACCACTGCTGAAAAGATAGATTCTTTGCCCTTTCAGAAGCTTACAATCTAAACTAGTCCAATCTAACATATAAGAAATGATAATGGAATCAAAAAGAAAAAACTGAACAATGACTTAAAGATTCAAATAAAATACACATTTTATGCCAGTAAAATATCAACATATTTGTTGTACACAAAGAAATAAAGCACTGAGTAAGGTTAACTGGGCCAGTGTTTTGCTTGTCTTATATTTCAGAATGGCAAGCTATTCCTGTTAGAGAAATACACTTACCTTTTTTAAGTCAGAGCTCCTTTTGAGTGCCAAACTGGAGAGAAGAGATTATTCTATTTTACAAGTCTCAGTTAAGTTACTAAGGGCAAATTCAGATACACAGAAACAAATACTTTGAAGAAATGCCATAACCATGTAGTGATTAAAGCCTAACCTTAGAAATAAATCATTTCAACTTTAATTCATCTTGTTCTTAAAAATTTAATTTTTGGCCTGCAGGAAAAAAAACAGTATAAATTTTGTTTCGTGTTAAGTAAATTCCTGATATTCCGTAATACTAATACATTCTTAAAATTCAGGCAAACTTCCGTTACTGTCAACTGTCCTTGATGTGTTAGTAACACCCTAAAGATTAAACAGTATAATGTCATAAATCCTATTATAGTATATAATCTCTAAATTACATTCAAAGGGATAAAAATATACAACATATTAATGAATTTTACATTTTCATAACACCCTTTATACTGAATGTATGAATCTAGTTACTTTGGATAAAAGTTTATGAAAATCCATCTCTCATAGCTATTAAATAAAATACATTCTGCTCATCCTTGGAATCAGTTACTTTGAAAATTATGTCAGCATTAGAAGTGGATTAACCTTTTACACTTGTCCTGCCCCAAATTTCAAGATTTATTTACATGCTATCCACAAGAAGTGGGGCAGGAAGAGAAAGTAAAAGGAGTAAACATTTAAAAATAAACAAATGTTAAACTAAGTACGTATCATATAATCTGTTTGGAACTCATTTTAATACTTTGAAAAAAAACGACAGCAAAGGGGTTTAACAAAAAAGATTTCTCTCTACTCAAAAAATCACACAGGAAAGAGAGTTCATTTTTCTGAGTAATTGTGGGGAGGGAGTAAAATAATACAACCTCTAAAACATTGTATGTCAGAAAAAACATGAAATGTTAACTGAAATTTTGAAAAACAAGATGTTAATAGACACTCCCTGTAGTGCACTGAATAGTCTCCTCCCAAAAAGGTACAGGTACAAGTCCTAATAGTCCTAATCCCCAGTGTCTGTGAATACAACCTCATTTGGAAATACCTCATCTAAA
This sequence comes from Macroglossus sobrinus, assembly GCA_004027375.1. Classification (NCBI taxonomy): domain Eukaryota; kingdom Metazoa; phylum Chordata; class Mammalia; order Chiroptera; family Pteropodidae; genus Macroglossus; species Macroglossus sobrinus. The sequence continues at coordinate 426,006 of PVKZ01000181.1, forward strand.
GAATACACCCATTTTCCAACCAGTTTTAAATTCTTTATGCATAGGTCACTTTAACTTCAGTTTTCACTAAGTTTATCCTCTTGAATTACTTTTCCTCTTATGTACATCATGATTAAAATTTTTATCTATATTTATTCAAAATTAAGTTTTCTACTTTTAAAATCAAACATTTAGTTGTATGTAATAAAAATATCAAATGGCAATAACAATAATAAAATCAGCACTAAATTTATATATAAGATGACTATTTCTTTAGGCTTTGGCATACCAAAAATAACATAAGATCTGCCCTCCCCACCCATCACTACATTAATGGATCTCTAATATAAAACTACTGATAATCTGACATGAAATAGTTTTACATGCTAAAAAATCATTACAATAGTAATTCAAAAAAGAATGAATGATATAATTTCATTCTCAAACTCAAAAATTGCTCAACTTGGCCTTTTCTTTATATTTTGAAATGAACCCTTGAGTTTTAATTTATTTCCTCAAAGCAGAATTTCAAGTTGCTTGGGCCCAAGAAGTCTTCCAAGGACAGTCCTCTCAACATAAGAAATCCACAAAACAACTCAACTGATATTTATCAGTCCAAGAATATGTTGCTTCTAAATGCAGTAGAGATACATATTGCCTCTTTAGCAAACCAGATTCATAGACCACTGCAATGAACAGTACCGTTTTAAACAAATTTGGATATACCATGGTGATTTAAAAATTATGTTAAATCTAAATGCCTTCTTTAGAGTTTTGATACTATTTCCCTTCTGATACCAAGTACAAAAAAGAATTCCCGATAGAAGTGTCAGGGGATTCAAGATGAGTAAGAGACCAGGAGACAGAATCCTGATAAGTTCTACCAGTAAAAAATGAAACATCACTTGTTCCCCTAGCTCTGCCATTATTTTTTTCAATGCCCTTAATGGAAGCTAATAATCTGGAAAACTGCCATTAAAGAATTAATAAAACAAAAACAACTTACTTTATCAGTGATCCAAAACACTGACTGAATCTTCAGATGACACAGACTAAGTTGACTCCTAGATTTATCAATTCAGTTAACATTATTACACACAATAAGCTGCTACAATAATATCTGACACAAAAGCACTCAATAAGTATTTGCTGAACTGATAGCTAAACTGCAGAAGGTTTCTGAAATTTGCAAGATAACGTACAACACAAGTGTAAATGTCAGTGAAATCTACTCTGCTAAAAGATTCCTTTGAGAATCTCTTCCAGTAGTTAGAAAACACATCTGGAATAACACTATTATAATACAAATACCGTGCAATAAAAGCCCAAGTTCTAACATTGTGTGGGGGAAAGAAGAGGAGGAGCTCAAGGCAAGATAAAGATTTAGGCTTGAATTTACAAACTACCAGAGAATGAAGAGGGAGCTGGGACAAGAGTAGAAGGCAATATAGCACTATGGTTAAGTGTGTGGGCTCTGGAGATAAAACTGCTTGTGTTGAAATACTGAGTCTCCCACCTTTTTAGAGACATTACCTCTTTAGATTTATTTCCTCATCTATAAATAATAGTACTACTAAGTCAGTGAGTTGTTAGGATGAAATGAATTAATCCATGTAAAGTACTCAGAAAAGTACAAAGAATATTTACTGTTGGTACTGAAATTGTATTCATACTTGCCTAATAACCTAAGCAAATTACTATTGGGTTGAGCCATATAAAATTACTATTTTTGTAGGTCAGAACAATTTGAATATTGACAATCAGTTACACCAAATATAAAAGAAATAAGTATGAAAAGACACAAGCCCTAAGAAACTAGAGTCAACCCAGCAATGTATTCACATAGCAGCTCTAAAATATAACTGAAGGAAAGAGATTTCTGCAGCATTTAAAATAAACCACATTTAAAATTATAAGGCATATAATTCAGTATGACTGAACTCTAAAGCAACCGATATCTCACAGTGAATCTGATTTTGAAAACCGAACTATTATTTTCCATTCAAGTATCTATTCTCTCTCCTGAGTTACGAAACAAATGTTCTCACAATTTCAAAAGGTACAGATTGTACTGTTATTTATTAAATTTAAAAAATGCCTAATTTTGACAACATGAACATTTTACAAAGCTAAGGCTGATTTTTAAAATTTTTTAAAGCAAAAAATGCTAAGAAAAGTTTTTAATCAACATCATCATGATATATTTATAATTCATAAATATCTACGTTTATTTTAATATGAAATTACTCTTATTTCCCTAAGTATTTCCAGCAGGATAAATTTCTACAATTTAACATAGTATCTACAATCTAGCTTAAAGCTTGTCAGTCTCTCAAATTAAAATGAGTACATTAAAACCTTAAAAAGTGATAGCACAATTTCAGGACAGCCTGATACTGCACAAAGCTGTCTTATGTTCATCTTTTAAATTTCTACAACCTAAATGATTTGTAAAAATATACAAGTAAAATTAATGCTATATAAAGATACAGCATATAGATCAAATATAACTATGACTTATACATCAAATTATGGTCTTTTATATAAAAAAATGAATAAAAAAGGCCAGCTCTTCTGGTAATAATCTCTCTGTAAACCATCAATTTGTATATTTCACTCCCTCACCCTTTTTAAACTGAGATATAATTCACATACCATAAAAATTGCCCTTTTCAAGTGTACAATTCAGTGGTTTTTAATATATTTATAAAGCTGTACTATCATGTATCTAATTCCAGAACATCCTCCATAAACCCCATACCCAATAGTCACTTCCCATTCCTACCTCCTGCCAGCCTTTGGTAATTAAAATCTACTTTCTATCTCTATAGATTTTCCTATTTTGGATATGGTCTATAAATAGAATCATAGAATATGTAGACCTTTGGGTCTGGCTTCTTGCACTTAGCATATTTTAGAGGTTTATGCATGCTGTAGCATGTATCAGCACTTTATGCTTTTTTATGGCTTAATAATATTCCACTTGGAGAATATTTCAGTATTTCCTCATTTATCCAGGGAAGAAATGTTCCAAGACCCCCACTCTAGCTGATGCCTGAAACTGCAGATAGTACTAAATCCTATGTATTCTATGTTTTTTTCCTATATATACATATACCTATGTGAAAAGCTTAATTTATAAATTAGTCACAGTAAATGATTACCAACAGTAACTACTAATAAAAATAGAACAATTATAACAACATACTATAAAAAAGTTACAGGACTGTGGGGTCTCTCTCTCTCTTATATAACCAATCTAACAACAAAATGGCTACTAGGTGACTAACTGGCCAGCAGCATATGCAGTATAGATATACTGGACAAAGAAAAGATTCACATCCCAGGCAGAATGGAGTGGGACACCACAAGATTGCATCATGCTACTCAGAACTGTGTATAATTTAAAATTTATGTATTGTTTATTTCTGGAAATTTCCATTTAATATTTTTGGACTGCAGTTGACTACACGTAACTGTAACTGTGAAAAGTGAACCCATGGATAAGGGGGGAACTACTGTACTACATTTTATTTATCTATTCAGTGATTGATGGACATTTGGGTTATTTCCACATCTTGGCTATTATAAATAATACTGCTGTGCACATTCATTATCATTCCACCCCCTTTTTAAGATATGTGACAAAGTTTTAAAATTAAAGCAAATCACAAAGGTACTAGCATATCACTGAAGATTCTAAAGACCTTGATATAATTTCAAGTGATAACATCTTCTTTAAGTATAGACTCTGTTCTTCTGAGTTCATTCTTTTTCATTAAATATCATCTGAACAAGTGAAACAACAACAAAAAAAACCTCACCTAACTTTTACAAACCACAAACAAACAGCAAAGACATGTAATAAAAAATGTTATAACATGATACATTCTAAGCTTCTTATGTTGACCTTACCTGGTTTTTTTAAAAACCAACATCTCACATTTAACTTAAATATTTAAATTAAAGTATTTGTTATAATGATAAAATTACAAATTTATAATTGAAGAACATACCAAATATATATAATTACATTGATATATCTGTACATTTTTACAGTTTGAGTTATTCTCCTAAAGCACTATGGCAAAAATTTCTGCTAAATATCCAGAATTAACATGAGGGATTTGAAAAGATTCAACCCTCATATATCTACTTTTTTGTAAATAAAACCACCAAATCATCCAAAATGTCCAAATCAGACAAATGATTAGAAGTTAAAAATCACCCTATATGTTTGGGAGTAAAGAATGGTTCATTTCCTTAGTTGCTTAAAAGTATTTTGATACAGATCTCCTCAAGTATCTACCTGGAAAATATAGATTACAGAGTTTTGATTATATGATATATAACATGGGCAAACTGAAAATAACAGTTTACAATATACCAATTCGGTAACTTTCAAGTCAATAATATTTGTTTGCTTTATGAAAAATAAAATGTTGCCAAAATTATGCAAAATTATTCCTCTACAAATAAGTGACATGCTCAGAAGACTTTACCAAAATAAATGTAGCATTCAGAAAAAAAGAAAAAAAGGAAGTATTTTTTGAGATTATGAAACTATACCAATTTTTAAAAACAAATACTGTTTTACTGTATACTAAGCATATTAAAAACTGGATTGTATGACTCTTTTATTAGTTTTAGAATAGTTTTACATCTATTTTTAAACTCAATTTTACTTACCACTTAGGAAAATTAACAATGAGCAAAGCCTTTCTTTTTTCTACAGGATATTTATATAAGAATTCTGTATTTAAAAATCATACTTCTAATAAGCTGCTAAAGGGAAGTTTTCATTTAAAAAAAGAGACAAACTAGTATTCTATAACCTCTCTGCTATAATTTTTAACTACATTATTTATACCAATTAAATCTGGTTTGTTACATTTATAGAATATCAAATATACCCTGGGTTTAATATATAATTCAAATTCAATAAATATTTATTGAGTGGTCTTCTACACGCCTAACACTATGCTAAACGCTGGGGAGAAAAATAACCATTTTGGTTTTTCCTATCTTTCTCTCTCATCCTCATGGCCTACACGTATAATCACTTGATGAAAGATGCCAGCAGGAGAGTACTACCTACCCACATTTACTACACACTTGACTTAAATTTATACTCATGGACTCTAAACCCCGAACTCAAATAAATATCAACTATGAAAAAGAATTCACAAGAATCTGTTTTTCTGTAGGGCACTCATCACTCAGGGGTAAAATTTTTCTCATATGCATCGTGAAGGAAGATCCTTTTTCCATGTTGTTGGCAAAACTGTCAATCATCTTGATGAGCAGCAAATAAATGAATGCCCAATGATGGGATTCTGTATTATCCTTAAAAAAGAAATCCATCAACTAAACATCAACAGGTAAATGTTTATACTCGACAGCCATCAATTTCAACTACCCATGCAAAGAGACAGGTGAGCTGGACTGGTAAACCTCGAAATTAGAGAAGTATTAATCGTCTGCTTCCAGCCAATATAAACAGATGTTATTTTTAAACAGGCAAAATCATCTCTTCCACTGAAATTTATTTGCAGCAGATAATGTTCTGTTACATTTTTAATCAAGCAGATGAAGTAAATTTAAATTGAAAATCTGCTTCACTCAACTAATCAGGCAAGTAAAATTCAGAGATGATTGAATGGCATTACACAGCACACTATTACGGCAGGTAAATTGGGAAATTTACCTGTCACACCACAGAGCATATTGTTCAGCCACTGCATCTGCAACTTAGAAGCAAAGCGCTAAGACAAAAAGGGAAAGGCATGTTAAACAGACTTATAAATTCATCATATTTTATGAAAACATTATTAAGGCTGCCAACAAAAAAAAAATATTTTTTAAAAGGAAAAGGAAAAAACACACCACCTCTCAGGGAATCAATGAAGATTTACATGGTTACGCTTATCTGTTTCATGTAAATAGCATGCCTAGTTATTCTGAAGATCAAGATATATCCAAGGCTAAGGAAATAAAACATTACATCACAGCAAAAGGCAAAGAAACAATGATCAGCTACTATCAAGAATCTGATGGTCAAACACCGAAAGGTAAGAGAAAAACACTTTATCAAAAAATAGATAAAACAAGCAACATTACAGTGCTTTGCAAAATAAAATGACTGACTTCACTCATCAATACGGATCATTAATTTCATACACAAAATCACTATATCCAAAATATTGTCAATTTATCCTACTTATAAAAAGCCCAGTCCATTTTAGTCACTTGTTCTCCATACAACTGGAATACTAACATTTCTAACATGTTTTCACATTTCCTTTCACAAGTGTCAAAAAAAAAAAAAATGTAATGGCTATCTGTTGTTTCCACTGGAACTCAACACTTACTTTCATTACTTTAAACAAATACTTTTGCTGCATCCTGGACTTAATATCACTGCTTATAACATTCATTGAGTTATTCCAACATCATGTGCCAATAACAAGTTATATCATTTACAATTCATCTATAATTTAGTTGCATCCTAACCACCTTAAAAATATACAGGCTATGTGCCAACCACTGAGCCTTTCTCTTTCCTTTCTTCCTTTTTTCTTTCTTTCCCTTCTACTTTTCCTCTTTCCTTCTTCTGTTTTACCTTCTCTTTCTTTCTTTCCTTTTCCCCTTACTTCTCTTTTTCTTTTTCTTTTTTTGTAGGATATGGTAGGAGTGTTGAAACTGTATATAACACTGAAATGTACTCTAAATTATAAACACATAATGTTAGTGTTCTACTCTTAATGCGGTGTGAACCCATCCTGATTTTCCACTAGAAGTTATGAATTTGGACTGACATATCCAAACCCTGACATGGATTAGTTAACAAAGCCAGCTAGAAATCACACACTCATCCTAACCATCAAGGCATCATTTTTAGTAAATTACTAGTTAAGGTTAGAACAGTTTAAGGTTTAAAGAAAAACTGTGAATATAGTACAGAATTCTTCTGTGTCCCAAACCCAGTTTCCCCTTATTAGTAACATCTTATATTAGTGTGGTACATTTGTCAAAATTAATGAACCATTATTCATTATTATTAACTAAATCTATACTTTCTTCATGTTTATGTTTTACCTAATGTTCTTTTTCTGTTCCAGGATCCCATCCAGGATAGCACATTACATTTAGTTGTCAGGTCTCCTTGGGCTCCTCTTGGCTGTGACAGTTTCTTAGACTTTCCTTGTTTTTAATGACTTGCCAGCTTTGAGGAGTACTGATCAGGTATTGTGTAGAGCATCCCACAACTGGTATTTATATGTTTTTTTCATGCTTAGGCTGGGGTTATGGGTTTTGGAAGAAAGAACAGAGATAAAGTGACATTTTCTTCACATCATCTCAAGTATAAATGCTATCAACATCACATCACTGATGAAGACAGTCTTAATCACCTGTCTTATCACTGTTTTAATTAAGCCTCAGTCTTCACAAAAACTGCATTTCCATTTCTCTAAACTCAATAATAACGTACTGCTATTTTTCACTGTTAAAGTAGTTATTGTGATAACTACTCTCTTTAGGTGACTCACAGGGAGAAAAACATCAAAACACAATCCAGGTGTGCTTCCCATACTGCACAGATTATTCTTTAAATCACTATGTGATTTTTCCAAGTCTGCAAACATTTCTGACCTGACTTTGTTTTTAAAGTTGGTCTAAAACGAAGGCTCTCAACTTCGGCTTTTAAAAATACTGTTGCTCAGGTCTCAATTTAATCAGAATTCCTGGGCATCAGTAGTTTTTTAAAAAACTCTCCGAGTTACCCAATATAGAGCCAGAGTAAAGAACCACTTGTCCAAGGCCTTAGCCCTGTACTGACTGTCGCAATGAAAGCTGGTGTTTCTTCCCAGTTACAGCATTCATAGCTGTGCTATACTTTTTGGGGTTTACATTTCTATGTCTCTTCAATTCTTCTTGTAAATGGCTTTAGCTTAGGAGAATTCTATAACTCAGGGACATTGCAATGATAAACACTAGCAGATTAAGCAAGTCAGAGGCAGAGGCAGTGACCTGACATTTAGAAACATTACTGATGAGAAGTATACATATTTCAAGGTGAAAACTTCAAAAGGCTGGATACTAAACCACCAACATAAAAATGTTCTAAATTCCCTCAAAACATAGTGATAGACTGTTGTTTAAAACCCGGTGCTCATTTTTGCACTGAAGCAACAACCTATGGGGTGGCTGAGTTCTCAGGCTAACTTAATGAAAGTGTATTTAACCCACAGAGCTAAATACTCATCTGAAGAATATGAAATTGTCATATTCAACCATTACATTGATTTCATGTGATTCAACCTAATACTTTTTCAACAACAACAACAAAACAGAAAAATAATGATTATAACAATATTTAAGAATTTAAAATTTTTTAAAAATATTAAATACTTCTACGTGGTAGAAAGCCTGGGCAGATCATATGGTCTGCAAGAAAAACAAATCCCTAATGAAAAGGAAAAAATAGTTTTGGGAGAGATGGAGACACAGGCTATAAAATGGACAGAAGGACTTCTAGGAGAGGAGCTGAACTAGCAGAAGCAGAGGGGTAGTTGGGAATCACAAGAAATGAAAGCTAGAGCTGTCAAACAGAAAAAGGAATAAAAGTCCTCAGTTAAGAGACATAGTTACAAATCCCATATGTTTTATACATATTTAAGGAGAGACGATAAAAACTTTAAAGAATGAGGACACTTATATATTCCCATGGTCAGATGATAGGAAAAACAGGCAGGATCAGGTACTCTGACCTGTAAACCACAGAAACAATTATTCTTAAGGCTGTTGTATTAACTTTCATGAGAAGTAATTTTTTGTAGATAGTGAATACCCTGAGCCCTTCAATACTGCCATAACATAACTTACAAGTATTTGAAAAGAATATATCCTCTCTCTCTACTTTTCCTGAAGGGTATCATCAGCTGTTAGGAGTGGCATAAGCATCAAGCTAAATATAAATATCATTCAACATATACTTGTCATAAACATTCTTTATTCAAATGATCAATCATGAACCACTGTCACTGTGTTTGGGGAAATTTAGAACACTTTTATGCTGGTGGTTTAGTAACCAGCTTTTGAAGTTTTCACCTTGGAATATGCGTACTTTCCATCAGTAATGTTTCTAAATGTCAGTCACTGACTTCTGCCTATACGTTTAATCTACCAGTGTTTAAATACCATTGCAATGTTCCTGAGTTACAGAGTTCTTTTAAGTCACAGCCATTTTCTACCTGAGATGATAGTATTTTAGATTACCTGAGGTGATAGTATTTTAGATTCTGCTTTTCCACTTAGGATAACTATTTTCCAGTGTTAACAGCAAAAAAAGTCAATGTATAAACATTTCTGATGATCCACACAGTATTCCATGATATATATGAATAAATAATTATTTAATTTTTGCTGGATATTTATGTTATTTTAAAAATAACAAGTACAGTCTTTATACTGATACAGTACTGGTGAGAAAGTGAAATGATAGTGATATGATGGAAAAGTTTGGCAGTTTCTTAAAAAATTAAACACACAACTACCATACAACCCAGCTACTGAACTCCTAGGCATTTTATTTATCCCAGAAAATGAAAACTTATGTTCATACAAACCCATACATGAGTGTTCCTAACAGCTTTATTCATAATAGCCTAAAAACGAAAACAATCCAAGTGTCCTTCAGTGGATGAATGGTTAACAAACTGTGCATCCATATCATGGGATACAACTCAGCAATAAAAAGGAACAAACTAGTAATACTTGGATGAATCTCCAGGGGTTGAAAAAAGCCAATTCTAAAAGGTCAAACACAGTATGATTCCATTTATATAATGTTCTTAAAATTACAAAATTACTGAAATAGAGAATACATTAGTGGTTGGCAGGGGTCAGGAATGGTAGGGGAACAAGGGACTATAAAAGGGCAACATGATCAGGGATTCTTGTGGTGAAAAAACTGTTCTGACTCTTGACTGTATCAATATCGATATACTGGTCTGATATTGTATTATAGTTTTGCAAGATGTTACCATTGGGGGATACTGAGTAAATGGTACACAGGCTCGCTCTGTATTATTTCTTAAAACTGCAAGTGAATCTACAAGTAAATCACAATAAAGAGTTATAAAAACAAACCCTTTATATATAATTTTTTTTGTTTCAGATAATTTCCTTTGATTGCTGTAACAAATTGATCAATCATTCTTTAAAGCTTCATATATTGCCAAATTACTTCCTGAAATAGTCATGCCTTTCAACATTTCTCCTAAGTTTATATTATTCTACTGTTATGGTCTTCAAAAATGTAACTCGAGCTACTCCTCCTTTCCTCCCTGCTCCGTATCCTTAGGAAGATTGCTCTCTCTATCCACACAGCACCCTCTGCATGTTGTGCTTATTAGCCATAGTCCTTAGTAATAAGTTGCACTATTTTCTGTCGCTACCCAACATGATTATAAACTCCCTGACAGAACAAATGATATCTTCTTTATTTGAATACCTTCAGTTCCTTGCATACAGGAATTAAACAAATGGTTGCTGAATTAATCAATAGATAAATAAACAAACACTATTAAAACATTTTCATCCATGTGTATTACAAATGTTATGATTTTCTGACCAGGGAAATGATGGTACCATAGACATGTTTAGGACACTGTACCATAAGACCAGTTTAAGAAGAAAAACAATAAGTTGAGCTGAGTTTAGGAAGTCTGTAAGACATCCAAATGGGGCAATCCTGAAGGCATGACTGATTAAAGGGTCATGACTAGAATCATTTGCATAGAAATGATACTTTAAAAAGTGGGAATAAGAGAAAGATAAACCAATGAAACAAGAGGTATACAATCCTTTGTCTTCTTTCTATGCACTTTGCCTCTAATCTTCATCCTGTTCTCCAACTGACAATTTTATAGATACAGAAGGCACATTAGAACTTAAGAGGCATAAGGCCCATAAAGCACAAGTATCACTTACCATTAAACAACTGAGTATATAAATGTCTTTTATTTAATAAATTTGGTGATCAACCAGATCAATATCATCCACAGAGTAAACAGCAACTTACTGGGATAATGAGAATGTATCCAACTGAAAATAAATTTTTCACCTAAAAAATATTCATTCCTGGGAATCAAATATAAATAATATTGAAAAAGGTAACCTCTTAAGCAATTATAAGCTAAGACAATAATAATACTTATTAGTAATTACTCTGTAGAACTCAAGGTCCTCTGATTGAGGTACTAAATAGCATCAGCAGGAGAAAACAAAACAAAACAAGAGTCCCCAAAGATGTTTCTCAAGAGGATTCATACCACTTAAATGCAGCCTTTATAGATATGCTAACAACACAGTAGCAATACAACATGTCAAAACTGTATTTTGCCACCTTTTTCTCTCTACTCCCAACAAGCTATTCCCATTCTATTTCTAAGAAATACACACAAAATATTTTAGCACGTATCTCTTAAATGGATGGCTTCTTAAATAACTATAATAGTAATATCATACCTACTTTTGATATCATCAAATAGCATTAGATAATATCTATACTTTTTTTATCCCTAAGATTCTGTAATCTCAAAAATTCATTTTTAATGAATATCTCACTCCATAATAAAGTCAGACCTATGTGACACTGGTTAACATTTATGTTCTTAAATTTTAGAATTAAGTATCCCCTCCTCCTCCCAAACATGTTTTTATTTGGGGGTTTTGTTTTTATTTCTGCTTGAGAAAAAAGTGACACCTCTTAGTTTTAATTTTTTTTTAAGTGCTTATACCTCTATCAAAGGCGTATTTATAAGACAACTGTTAGAAATCACATGCTTGGCTCTTTGCAAAGGTGACTGACCAAATTAAACTTAGTTCAGGCAAAAAGACACCCTAGCCAAATGGAACTGACAAAGTTATAGGCATATTTAATGTAATTTGATTTGGACAAGTCAATTAAAAAATTAAATTTGTCGCCTTTATCTTCCTACCACATAATCTCATTAAACTTGGCAAGAAACAGGGGTCACAATGATTTCTGTGCCATATTCCACTGACACAAAATTTAAAAGAATACTGCAATAACTAAAATTAATAAGAAATGGGATTCAGAATTTAGAATTTTTCTTTATAGTCTATTTTTGCATCCAAAGGAATGCCAGTACATACACTCGATAAAAACATATTCTTTGAAAACAGTAACTCCAGTCTACAGCCATGCCATCCTGAACAAGCCCAATCTCGTCTGATCTTGGAAGCTAAGCAGGGTCGGGCCTGGTTAGTACTTGGATAGGAAGACCAGGTGCTATATGTGTAAAAAATTTTTAAAAAGGGATTGTAAGCAGATATGGTCCTTGCAATCTGTGAGGTCAACCAAGGATTGCTTCACCTGAAAAAAAACAAAAAACAAAAAGGAAAGACAGACAGACACAATAACCCCATGTTACAAGTCATTAGACAATGATAAAATCAAATTTATCTTGAACAATTTCTGGAGACTATTAAATTACAAAACCAACAATGTTGGGTTACCACGAGAATCAAAGTTAAGATCAAGCTTCCATAATGAAATTCCTACTTGAGCTCCATCTAGGTCAGAAAAGCTGGCAGACATCTGGCTGGCAAAACAAATTATGAGTCTCAAGAGGTCTCCAAGCATCTCTCAGGAGGACAACTCACCCCAGCACGTAGGTCCCCTAGTGAAATACGTGGTCCCATTACATAACAAAATATTTGTGTATTTTTGAAAAAGCTTCTTCCAGAATTTTAGCCAATAAATAACTGCATTCCTGACATCAGGGGGATGGTTATCTTTAATTGATACCAAATCTCAACTGAAGATAAGAAAGATTACATCCTAGTAGACTCAGACATTTTAAGTCTACTATAGGCAGAATTCTGACTATAAGCCGTGATTTTTGTTTCCTGATAAATACAGGAACTTAAAGTTAGGCCTTCCAGTTCATTTACAGTTAAGACTGAAATGACTATTTAATACAACAGTAAGAACTTGTTAGGAGATCATTCAACAGTTCAGAGAAATGCTACATAAACTGCAGAGAATTAGAATGATGCATAGAATTAGAATTAAAATACAGGAAGGGACCTGGCCCTTTAAAAATTAACATTACCTTATTAAATCCACAAATACATACTGAGTGTATTTCATTTTACTGAACATCATGGAGGACATACTGAACATGCTAGAATATGCCAAAATATAAGGAGATCCCAAATATAAAATGAATCCTCATTTTCAAAACAAGAAGATTTAAAATTAAATTTTAGGGGTAGAGATAAAATAGTCTAATGTGCCCTGTAACACAAAGTTAAAACTCAAAAACTTATTACACACAAATCAAGAGTAAATACCGGACCTCTGCTTCCAATTAAGAAAAAGTAACAGGAATCTGATGTTCTAGCTCAAATGCAACCACAAAAAAAAAAACTCAAACAAAAAAAAACAATAAAAGAAGACAAAACATACAAAACAATGGTTTATAAGGTACTGAATGTCAGGTAATAAAGGACAATAAAACCTCCGACAGAGAGTTGGTGAACCCTGCCACTGCCCCAGCTTATTAGCAGAGTTTATAGACCACAGAACAGCAAGTGGAAACCCAGGCAGACTCTGGCAAACATCAATAGTTTAAGAGAGGCCAGAGGCCCCTCTGTACCTGGGAGCACAGGGTAGCTTCCATGGTGGCACATGGCCACAGTCACCCAGCACACACCCCAAGACACAAGTTCAGCTTGCTGCTCCTCGTTGCTCAGGAGCCAGGCAGAGGCTAGGAGAGGTGCCCATGTTTGAAACCAAAACCTTTGTTCATTCCCTCTTGCAATCACAACAAAGTTGTGACAGAAACAGCAAGGAGCAAACAGCAAGCAAAGTCGCCTAGAGGGTCTAGATTAACAGAAGTCCCACAATTAGGGAGAGAAATAAGAAATCACCCTGCAATGGGTAGGAGGGGGCGAAGACACCAGGCTGCCTGATCCCCAGCAACTAAGTGAGACAGAGGCTATGGCAGCTGCAGCCGGCTCTTAAAGGGACTGTGTCTGCAACAAGACTTTTGCGATGACAGACCTGACTGCTCTGAGCACCAGCACTGGGTAGGCTACTGGTGTGGGGGGGGCGAAGGAGCACACCAGGGACTTACAAGGAAACACTGAGTTGTCTGAGGAAGGGCCAAAGGCGAGGCTTTCTCCCCGGTGGAAGTGCTGGCGGAATCCATTGTTCCTCTGTTGAGCCCTCCCCTCTTCCAATATGAGGACACACCACCACCATAGCTGAAAACGTCATCAAACTGGATAACAGAGGTCACTCCGCCTAGAGGATTCCCTGAAACTCCACCTCCCCCAAGCCACATCCAGGTGTATCCTCAGTGAGTCCAGTGCTCCTTACTGAGCCAACTCCAAGACTCACACAGGTGGCAGCTGGCCTGAGTTTCTGGTGTTGCCTCTTGAGGCAACTATAAGCACAGTATCTGTGAATTGCTTGCTGAATCTTAACAGGTAACTCTGCAGGGGCACAGGCAGGGGTTAAACTGGGCCTGCAGCTGAACCTCTCTCAGGACTGTGCTGTTGGACACCTACTACACAAAGCCATGCCAACTAATAAGACTGGGAGACTCAGAAGCTTTGCTTAGTAAACAGACAGACATAGAAAGGGCTCCAAAATGAAAAGACAAAGAAGCAGAAACCATATGAGAGAACAGAACAGAGATCCAGGAATAATGGAGTCAAGCAATCTCACAGATGCAGAGTTCAAAACACTGCTTATAAAGATGCTCAATGAAATTAAGGGAAGTGTAGATGAACTCAGTGAGAACTTTAACAAAAAGATGAAAAACATAAAAATAGAAATGGAAATTATAGCAGAGAATCAGTCAGAAATAAAGAATACATTATCTGAGATGAAGAGTATATAAGAAGAAATCAACAGAGCGGAGGAAGGAGAGGATCGAAACACTGATACAGAGGATGGGGACTTCAAGGACACCCAATCAGAATGGCAAGAAAAAAGTAAGCAGAATAATTTAAGAAGCCCATGGGACAAAATTAAGGGTAACTATATCTGTGTCATAGGGATACCTGAAAATAGAGAACAAGAAGCTGAATATATATTTGAAGAAATAATGATGGAAACCTTCCTAACCTGGTGAAGGAAATAGACATATAACCCCAGGAAGCTCAGAGTCACAAAGAAATAAATCCAAAGAGGCCCACATCAAGACACATCATAAAATGCCAAAGGTTAAATACAAAGAGAGAATCTTAAAAGCAGCAAGAGCAAAGCAGTTAGTTACAGGGGAGCTCCCATAAGACTGGCAGCTGGTTTCTCAAAAGAATCTTTGAAGGACAGAAGGGCTTAGTACAAAATATTCAACATTTTGAAAACCCAGGATCTACAATCAAGAAACAAGACAGTGGTCACTTTGGCAGCACATATACTAAAATTGGATTTTAACAAGAGTCAAAGAACAGATAAAGAGCTTCCCAGACAAAAATAAGCTAAAGAAACTCACAAACATCAATCCAGTATTACAGAAATTGTTGGAGAGACTTCTTTAAGAAGAAAAAACATGTATCAAGAACATGAATAAAGGATGGTAATAACTATCTAAAAAAAGAGAGAAAAAATTAAAAATAATGAAAACAGCACCAGTGAGCTGGACTATTTCAATTAACACATATGTAATGGGAGTATCCAAGGAGGGAGAGAGACCAAAAAAACTTGAATAATGAATGAAATTTTTCCAAATATGACCTAAATGACAACCTTTTTGAGAACATTTACCAAGAAAGACCATACTCTGGCCTATAAAATAAGTTTCCATAAACTTAAAATGACTCAAGACATGTACACTATGTTATTTTAACGCACTCTATGTTATCTGAACACAATGCATTAAATTAGAAATCGACAACAGAGAGCTCTTTGGAGAACAAATAATATCCATTGCAAATAGAAAAAATATATAATAATAAAGATCACAGCTAAAAACAATCCCTCTCCCCAATAAAAAATCAGGAGGGACGAGTCAAGATGGTATAGAAGATAGATGATGTGCACAAATCTGCTCCTGATCACACCAAATTTATAACGAAACTACAGAGCAGCCATCACCGGGTCACCTAAGGTCTAGCTGCACAGAAGCCCTACAACTAGGGACAAACATAAGAAGTCACCTCGAACTGGTAGGAGGGTCAGAGATGCGAAACGGCCCAGTTCCACAACCAAATACGGCAATCAAGAATCAGGAGAGTTATCTTGGCTGCAGAGCCCCCTTCCTCACGTGAGGAATGAGGGGTCCTGGCCCCACATTTAGTTCCCCAGCTCAGGGTTCCAATATTAGGAAGAAAAATTCCCACATCCTCTGGCTGTGAAAACCAGCGAAGATGTTAACTTAGTGAGACAGAGGGCTGTGGGAGCTGCAGGCCATTCCTCTTAAAGGACCTGCACTTAGACTTACACACTGACAGATTCACTTGCTCTGGGCTCCAGTGCTGGGACAGTTGCTCAAGGAGCACAGGGACATACAGGGAGATAATGAATTGTTGGACTTCAGGTTGATGGTGGACATAAGTGTTGGCAATATCCATTGTTCCTTTGTTGAGCTCTTCCCCCTCCCAGTGTGTAGACACAGGCAGCCACCATATCTGAGTCTCCATCAACTTGGATAACACAGGTCACTTAAAGAGGTGATTCCCTAACACTCCACCCTTCACAACATGTGGGCCCACCCAAGCTGCTTCCAGTTGTTTATTCCACACAAATGACCTGTCTTGGCTCTTGCTGTAGACTTTCCTAAAATCTCTCAAAGGCTCACAAAACCCAAGAAAGCAGCATCTGGTCTCAGTGTGCCTCATACCCCTTGCTCAGCAGCCCCAAGCCCTACACTAGAGGCAGCTGGCCTCTTGAGGCACCTATAAGCCCAGCCTAAGTGGCAGCCATCTGCAGATTGCTAAGTGACTCTTACCAAGTGGTCCAGGAGGTGCACAGGCTGCAGCTGAATTTGGCCTATAGCTGGACCGCTCCCAGGAGGCCCTTGGGCCAGCATACCCAGTGGCCTACCTTGACAAGAGCTGCAGCACCACCCAGGGCTGCAGCTGGGCAGGCACCAGAGCCCTGCTAAAGTGAATCCTGTTCCATAGTGTTGCCCCTTCCTACCCAGTCCTCAAAACCCATCAGCCCAAGGGTCATTCCCTCCCACTGGCATGCAAACAGTAATCAGGACTAAACTGTAACAGGAGGGCACACAAAACCCACACAAGAGACACACCTTGAGCACCTTGCTCAGATAACTATGGAAGACTTGTGCCACTGGGTTCCACAGGACACCTATTACATAAAGCTGCTCTACTAAGACTGGGAGACTTAGGAGCCCTACCTAACACAGACAAACAGACACAGGGAGGCAGCCAAAATGGGAAGACAAAGAAACATCCCAAATGAAAGAACAGAACAAAGCTCCAGAAAAAAACTCAACAAAATGGAGACATGCACTCTATCAGAATTCAAAACAATGGTTTTAAGGATGCTCAAGGAACTTAGGGCAAGTGTAGATGAACTCAGTAATAAGAACTTTAACAAAAAAAAAATTTAAAAAAACATTAAAATGGAGATGGAAAACATAAAAGGAAACCAGTCAGAAATGAAGAATATCTGGGATGAAGAGTACATCAGAGGGAATCAAAAGAGTGGATGAAGCGGAGAATTGAATCAGTAATTTAGAGGATGGAATAGCAGAGGACACCCAATCAGACCAGCGACAAGAAAAAATAATCCAAAAAAATGAAGATAGTTTAAGGAGCCACTGGGACAACATCAAGCATACCAACATTCACATCATAGGGGTAATAGAAAGAGAAGAGAGCAAGGAACTGAAAAGCTACTTGAAGAAATAACAGAAAACTTCCCTAACCTGGGGAAGGAAACAGACATACAACCCTAAGAAGCTCAGAGTCCCAAAGAGGGACATATCACCAAGACATATCATAATTGAAATGCCAAAGGTTAAATACAAAGAGAGAATCTTAAAAGCATCAAGAGAAAAGCAATTAGTTACCTACAAGTAAACTCCCAGAAGACAGTCAATTTCTCAAAAGTAACTTTGCAGGCCAGAAGGGCTTAGCACAAAATATTAAAAGTGATGAAAAGCAAGGACATACAACCAAGATTACTCTACTTAGCAAAGCTACCATTTAGAATCGAAGGACAGATAAAGAGCTTCCCAAACAAGAAAAAGCTAAGGGAGTTCATCACCACCAAGCCAGTATTACAAGAAATGTTGGAGGGACTTAAGAAAAAAATATGTATCAAAAATATGAATAAAGAATGGCAATACCTACATATCAACAAGTACTTCAAATGAAAAAGAATTAAATACTCCAATCAAAAGATAGGGTGGCTGAATGAACAAGATAACAAGACCAATACACAGGCTTGTCTAGAAGAGACTCACTTCAGATTAAAAGACACACACAGAAGGAAAAGGGATGAAAAAAGATATTTCATGATGGACCTAGAGGGTAATGTGCTGAGTGAAGCATGCTAGAGAAAGACAAATGCTATAAGACTCCAAGTACATGTCGAATCTAAAGAACAAAATAAACAAAACAGAAACAAACTCATAGATACAAAGAACATTTTGAGGGTTACCAGATGGGAGGAGTTGGTGAAAAAGGGGGAAGAGATTAAAAAGTATAAATTGGTAGTTATAAAATAGTTATCAAGATATAAAGTATAGCATAAAAAATATAATCAATAATATTGTAATAACTACATCTGGTGCCAGAGGGGTATTAGATTTACTGGGGTGATCACTTTTGAGTTATACAAATATATAATCACCATGTTATCCACTTGAAACTAATATAATATTATATGCCAACTATAATTGAAAAATTAAAAAAAATCAAAGAAACCAAAATCAAGTTCTTTGAAAATCAATAAAATTGACAGATTTTAGAAAATGCAAAACTAAGCTACCATGACAGAAACCTAAGGTTCCTTGGGGATGAATAAGGGTATGGAGAGGCAGGAGACGAGGATTATAAAGGGCATGAGGAAACTTCTGTATGTATGTATGTGTGTTTATATATATATATACATATATATATATACATACATATATACATATACATGTATGTATGTATATATATACACATATATATGTATGTATGTATGTATGTATATATATATATATATAAAACTTATCAAAATTGTACATTTTAAACATTAATTATACCTTAACAAACTTTGGGGTTTTTTTTACAAAAGTATCACTCTGCTAACAGTCATTTATATACTTTGCTCAAAGATTTTTATTCAGAGCTAGTTTCTGAAGATAGCTCTACAACTTCCCAAAGTACCTGACTATGCTCACTCATAGGATACTAACATAAAGGAGCAGATTCTTGGCTCATTCCCCTGCAAAGGATTCAATGTCTGCCTGCTACAGCTCAAGAAACATTATATGACATGACAATGTCTTGAAAGGTCACATTCAGAAGTGTTAGCTCTTAGGAAGCACTTGAGCATGGTCCACCAACTAAAGGAGTTCTGTAGTTATCATGATTTGACCTCAAAATACTCTCTAAATTGTAGCTGTCGTGCAGAGAAGAAAACCAAACTGAATACAGATTGACATGTCACTTTTCTCCTCTGGGCCTGAGATTTCTCACCTAGAAAATGAATGCAATGGCCTTAAAGCAGTGATTTCCAATCAATCCGTTCCAGCCTAACATAGAGGGACTTGATAAAATACAGAATCCTGGGTCTCACACACACAGATGCTAATTCAATAGGTCTGGTGACATACTGTTAAATCCTGGCATAAAACCAGATTTGAAAAATTCTGGCCTAATCTTTTAGGTCCTTCCAGCTGCAACATTCTTTAAACATTATTTTCAAAGGTTGCTATAACATCTTTCAAGTGGGTGTCTGGCAGCCATGAGGGCCAAAGCAAGAAATACCAGTGATACTGTATATAAGGTATACCACAGAAGACCCTAATGATTAATGTTTAAGGGAATCTCTTTAAATTCTGATTTGAAAGAAATTAAGTTAAATTTTTTGAAGATTAGTATTAAGCCTGATCTATGCTATAAACATATTGTCTGTTAATCACTGCTTTCTTTATTCCTTTTCATACTTTCCAGAGACCCTACGGACTAATGAGTTCTCTGAATGTATTTCTACTTATTCTACAGCAATTCTCTTCCCCTTGTTCTTGAGATATTTTAGAGCAAAGAAGAGATCAGAGATTCTACAGAGCCAAAGATGCTGTCCCATACTCTGGTAGCTTCATAGCAATGGTTATAGGAAAAAAAAAACAAATATTTTTGCAAGTCCTTCAGGGTTTGGGAATTAAAAGTTAAAACAATTTACCAAAAATCTCATAGAAATAACAGATGACCAAACCCTACTAATTCAAAAGGTTCTCACACTGTCACCCAACTCTGCTTCTACCACTGTGAATACAAAAAAAAAAAAAATCATTTAAAAAATTGGTAAAGTTCAAATAAAACTATCATTCTTTCCCTCTTCCAAACTGGTTTCTTATATTACTTGATATAATTAATCCTTCAAAATTTTTTCATAATACATAGTCATCTGTTAGGTAACCTTGTTTTTAATATTTGCTTAAGTATTCTAAAGACAGACAATATTTTCACAGCCAATACCATCAAGTTACTGTAGTTGAATCCTGAATTTAGTCTTTAGCCTAAAATTTTATTAGAATTCTGTACCTCTGGACATAACTGCAATTGAAAATCTGTTTCACAAGGGATTATAGGAATCGAATAGAAAAATATACCTGTTAAAGTATGAATAAATGTGAACAGCATGCAAATCAACTTTTATCTCTAAACTTTATTTCTGATTGTGTCTCAAACAGAAAAGCCAATGATTTAATACTGTGGGTATGTTTTGTGCCACTAGGCAAGGTAACCTAATTCTGTTAATTCCTAGAATTGGCTGCTGTTCCAAGAATAGGAGGATTTCACTGATAGTGGCTATGGCATACTGTAATACAATTAATACGCTGCAGAAAGAAAAATAAGCTCAATTTTATTCAACAGGCAAACTAATATATTATGTTGACATTTGCAAACCAAGTTGTAAACAACCTTAGTTACCCCATTATTCTTTGATCTTTCACATATTCTGTACAAAATCATTTTTCTAATAACAGATTCTAAAGAGTATAAAATGCCTATATCTCTCTATATTTTTTAAAAGAACAGTGCTCATTTGATGCTATCTTAAATACCATCCTCTACTTTTATCCTACCTTTATCTCTAGAAAAGCTATACATTCTCAAGATCTAGTTTAATATGTACTTCTTTCATAAAGTCTTCTTGGTTTTCTCTGAGCAAGGGAGAAACTTCCTCTCTTTTCTCAAAACAAAGAATTCTATATCATTCTTAATTAGTATCATATTCAAATTATTATTATATTCAAACACCTTATATTTGAGTATGTATCCTACTGCTTATTCTAGATGACTGGATCTCAAACATTTTGGACTCAGGACCTTTTTATATTCTTAAAAATTGAGCATTCCAAAAGCCTTTTTTATATGGTTTATTTATCAATGTTTACCATGTAAGAAACTAAAGCTGAGTAATTTTCAAAACAAGTATTAATTCATGTAACATGAGGTCATTATATGTTAATATAAATAACATTTTAATAAAAAGTAGCTATATTTAAAAAAACTAGTAGTAAGAGTAGCAGTGTTTTACAAAACTCTTTAATTTGTTAGGATATGTTTTTCTGGCTGAACTGCTACAAAAATCAAGTTTGGCAGATATGAAATCTGAAAAGGGGGGTATTTTATTGGCTATTCAGATATTTAGGTATATTCTTCCTTGATACTAAAAAAAAACTTAGTTGCAATGTAGAGTATAAAACTGTATCAATGAACTTTAAGTACTCTGTTAACATTAAAATCCATTCATCTATCTTGCACCTTGAAAGGATCCTTTATGCAATTTTGTAACATCATGCAGAAAATACTGGTTCACTGATTAATAAAGTCTTCCAAATGTTCACACATTATACAATAATAATAATAAAAAAAAGATCACATTTGTTTATATCACAACTGATCTCATCAGAAAGTCTTTAAGAACTGGCACGCTTTGTTAAACTCACCATGATAGATATAAGTTTTCTAAAACTCTAATTTCTGGAAAAAAGTTCAAATTTTATCACTGGCAGCAAATGCTGACAGTTATTTTTCTTGATGTGGCATGCTTCCTTCATTCATTTTCAAAAAAATGTCGGCAAAATACCCAAGTCTGAATAGCTTGTCAGTTGTTCTTTGAAGTAAAAATATTCCATGCAAAAAGGGACTAATTCAGCTCATAAAACTGAACAAATGCTTTTCCATGAGACAACAATCATACTTCAGGATACAACACAAGTGTTTATGTGTATTCTCCATTTTGTCATACAGAATACGGAGGGAAAGTGATTACAAGGGTAGAGGTTTAAAAAACTTAATAATTTTTTCTGCTTCATCAAGGACATTAAGCGAAACTAATCTTTTTTTTTTCAACTGAGTTTACAGTAGTGAAAACACAATGACCACTAGTACAGTTTGTTGTCACGGCACTGATTCATGAGGAGTCAACAGTTTTACACACAGTTCCTTCTGCACTATTCACAGCACATACCAACACAATTAAAAAGGGAAATATGAGCACCTTATGATAAAAAGAGTTTTGCCTTGCAGGAACCAAAGTGTCCACAGCCCGCATTTTGAAAAACACTGCACTTGATTACAAATTCCTTAGGCCAGGAAATTCATTTACTTATTACAATATCTTGCCACAAAAAAGTTGTTAACAGTAAATGAACAAATAAATGTTTTAATGAAAGAATACTGGTAACATGGGTAAATAAATACCAACTAATTTAGAAATTGAAGAAAGTGATAGATACAGAGAAAAATGATGACATGAAGGCATAACTACTTAAACACTCCCAGTAACCAATAAAAAAGCTCATAAACTTTCAGCTACCAGAGTAACAGAGCTTGGCTTATAGTATAACTGTGGCCATCTTTTTAATAATGATCTCTTTTATAAGGAATTTAACAGCTTAAGAAAAAATCAAAAATGTTTATATAAGATATTTTTAACCTCTTTTATGGTCTTTTGGATTACCCATTCTATGAAAATAAATTTCAAAAAAATTTTACTTTATTTAGAGAATTCATTCAACAAACATTTATTGAAGACCTGACATATACAAGGCATTCTATTATACGCTCAAGGGGAAAAGCATATATCTCATGTTCTGAGAAGTGATAACTGAATTTAAAAAAGGGTTTGCAAAAACACTAATATGAGTTTTATGAAGATATAAAAGATAATAAATGTAGGAAATAAGTTTCCTTAGAAGCAAAATATAAAAAGTCTGAAAAACCTTTAGGAAGGACCAAGACAAACCGACCAAATAAACAAAACGTCTTAAAATTTTATCATTGCAATATAAAGATCTAGATTAACTTCTAAATAAACCAAATCTTTCTATGAACCATTGATATGGCTACAATTTGAATTAGTCACTGAATTTTATATATTATCAAGAAGCAGATATTCGAATACGTCTGATTTGATTCAATCTATTATAACTGTTAGAAGTACAACTACTGAATGCTCAAATATTACTGACATCATTCTCCAACAGAAGGCATGAGAACTCTTTTGAGAAATAACTGATTGTAGGTCTGGAAAAAAGATATATACAAGACGTACCTGTAGCATCTTGTAATGCCAAAAAGTAAGGAAATGGCAAAAACAAAACAAAACAAAACCTATAATGATAGGATTAGGTCCAAGAGACACAGGTATTGTAAAAGAGCCCTCAAAGGCCAAAACTGAAACAATCTAAACAACAACAAAAAAGTAGTATTGGATTATAACCACAAGTATAAAATAAATATCCATGAGTCTATACTAATATAAATATGAATGAACGAATAAATGAATGAAAGACAAATTTCCCATGCAGAACAATTTCAAATAATTTAAGTATATATCTCTGTCAAGGAGGAAGAGCATTAACTCCCTGCTACTTAAGTGTAGGCTACACACAGTGACTTCCTTTCTAAAAGTACAGTATGTTTTCCATAAAAGTAACTTTACAGTGGAGACACCAGACAAACAATACCTCAGCCAGGTGTTCAAGGCTGTCATCATCATCAAGTCATGTTGACAGCATTTACACCTGACAAGATGTGATGAGAATGGCACTTTATTTCTGTGGTCTTCCTTCCAAAAACCCATATCCCTAAGACAAATCCCAAATGTGGGACATTCTACAAAATACCTACAAATTTTTTCAAAGCTGACAATCATCAAAAACAAGGAGTTTGAGAAACTGTCACAGCCAAGAAGAGTCTAAGGAGATCTGACAACTAAATGTAATGTGCTATCCTGGATGGGATCCTGGAACAGAAAAAAAAAGCACATTAGGTAAAAATAAAAAAATATATGAGTAAAAACAGACTTTAGTTAATAACAAGGAGTCAATAATGGTTCATTAATTTTGACAAATGTACCACACTAATATAAGATGATACTAATAAGGGGAAACTGGGAGTTGGGCATATGAGAATTCTCTGTACTACCTTTAGAGTTTTCCTATAAACGTAAAACTTTTCTAAAACAAAAAGTTTATTTAAAAAAAAGTCAATGCAAATATGACAAAAATGAAGAAAGGGGGGAAGTTCAGGTCTCATCAATTCCCTGCATAGCAATATTTCTTATATAACTCAAGGCATATATATGTAGATACCTGGAAATCTTTAACACTCTCGAGGGAAATTCTCAAACACTTTCTGGTATATACTACCATCTCTGTTAGCTTGTTCTATTTTATGCCTAGGTTCAAGAAGACATTGGAATACTGCTGGTCTCAATTCCTCACTTAAAAAAAAAAAAGAGCATGAGGATAAACACTTCAAATAAAGAACTGCTAATGTAGCACTGAGCTACCAGGAAGCCTATCGAGAAACAACCCACAGGAGCTAAATTTATATTCAGAGCTCAAAAAAGCACAGCATCATCCTAGAGTTAAAGGGGAAAAAAAATTCTAAAGATTTAACAGATGGAGATCATTTTATAATTTTTATAAAATCTAGGTAGCTAAGACCAAAAAAGTAAAATGAAAGCTACCTTTTCCAATGTCAGCTTTGATGTCAAAAATCCCAAGTAAAATAATGGATAGAAGGGTCATTTTAGATAGAAAAGAGATTTACTCTCACTGAGAAACACACTTTAGGTATTCTAGAAATTTCTTTCTGACTTCAGCTATAAAAAAGTGAAGGAGAAAAATAATCATTTGTTATAAATTCTAACGCTACAGTGATCCTCAAGAAGGAAAAAAAATGCATTCAGAAACACTATGTTAGGACATTAAACAAGAAAAATAACTTCTTAAGCCCTGTATACATATGATAATATTTTTAAAAATCATAAAACAAACCATAGATGTTAAATATTATGCATTAAAATAAGGATTAGTGTTTGTTATTGCTAAGAAAACTAAAAAGGGAAATTGTAGCTGTACACTTAAAAATAACTCCTTTTATCACCCTGCATTCCACTAAAAAGATCTGTACCCATATGTGATGCAATGCCTTCTAGATGTTATTCCAATGTCTGATGGAAAAATATGCTTTCCTATTCCTGTACTGAAACATAGCTCTTTCTGGCACACATTTATTATTTGCCTCTTTGTGATACAATCTGATTGACCTGCAGAATATATCAAGGGCAATTACTGTCACCATACAAAAGAACAATGGGTTAAAACAATATCCTTAGAGCAGAGGCAAAATTACAATTTAAATGAAATTTCAGATTTAATATATCTAAACAGTTTAAGTTAAATGCAAAAAAGAATTATGTGCTTCTAAATATAAAATGTTAGACTGATTATGTTTACTGGCCCTCAAAAGATTTAGAATTTTGTTTACACTTCTACATTAGACCTTACAAATTCAACACTTAAAGAGATCAATGAGAAAGTAAAATGCTCTGGTGTACAGGTGTCCCAAAGCTCCATCTATTCCCATTCCCTTCCTCTCCATCCCCCTTCCCCAACCTGATTAAAAACCTAAAAAGAGCCCAACTGAGAATCCCACGGCCACATACTGGGCATCATTGTAGTCCTAGTGATCCTCCTTTCCTCAAGAGCATTCATTTCTAAAACCTTAATGACACTCTGTCACATTCTCCTGAAAAGGAGAGGAAAAACTGCCATTAAAGGCTGTGTTCATTATAATCAGTGACTTCTTAAAAATGTTTGCAGTCAAGCAGTGATGTATCTTTGGGACTTCTTTCAGAGCTTGAGTCTTTTAGCAGCTTCTTAATGTTTCAGGGAATTTCTGTGCACAGGAAATTTCAAGAATGCTTACAATTGCTCAGGGATTAAAAAAATAAGAAAGGCAATAACAAAAGAGAACATGGCAATGCTAAATTCACGTTGTGTTTGCTATTTAAACTATCTGTCAGAGCAACTTAAACATATTTGTATGTAAAGGCAAACTGACACATGAACTATTAAGAACCTCAAACGGTAATAAAATATTCTCCAAGTAGTATATGTTACATGCAAAACAATAATAAAACTCTACAGATGAATCGGAATTATTCTACGTATGATGTGAGCAAATAATGTCACCCTAACTTCCTCTCCCTTATCAAAATATCTTTTTCCCCAGGTAAGAATAATAATTACCCAAAATTTCCCATTTTAAAAGCCTGGATAGATTTCAGAAAAATGTAAGGAACTAAAAGCCATCATCTAATTCTTTGGTCAGTTTTGTTTGGTGGGGGGAGAAGTCATTTTTATCCCTAAAAAATTTTAAGAGGAAAAGAAGGGGGAAAATAATGAGAAATATTCTTCAGTGCTTTTCTCCCAAATTTTCCAATGTTTGGGATATCTGGTACAGATATTCTTAAATTTATCATGTTCAATTTACACAATGTAAAATCTAAATTCCTTTAAAGGCTATGAACTATAAATTAAAGTACTTGTTTATTCCTTATGAGCTTTCTCTCAATTTATGAAACAAAATCTTAGACCATACTCTACAAAATAATCTAGATTTAATTAATTTCAGTGAAATTAAACTGTTTATTGCAATACTATAAGCAGAAAGTAAAACTGGACTCCAAAAGTAATCAATTATACAAAGACTGTACAGTAGCTTATTTAGAACTAGAGTAGAAGGCTTATAACAGAAACCATTGTTAACAGGTCTAGTTTTTGTTCAGAATATATTTAGAAATTTTACTCTCCATTTAATAAATTCACAGTTCATTACTGTTTTAAATCACACATGCTGTGCCCATTCATCAGCACTGCCACAAATTTAAATTCTAAATGGTAGTGACTGAACAAAAAACTCAAAGTATTTTGGGACTTATAGTGAACTCTCAGCTACATTTCTGAAGTAAGTTGCCTTGTCTCCTGAAAAAAATTTAATCCCAAAGGGGATCTCCTTGCTACTCACACACTTCTGGGCCATCTACTTTCTGCCACCAATCTGAATGTGGTCTGGAGAGCACAAAATATTATTTGGCCTAAGCTTTTGTTTCTCAAACTTAAGAAATGTATGAACTTCTTTAAAAAAATAAAAATTTTCTTGAACATCAAATTGGTCCGCAAATCTCAAACTGAGAAAGAATAATTTAAGAAATGGGTCTCCTATAACAAATATCTTTCAACTGTGAATTATCATTGCAAAGTGCTGTCTTTGTAATTGGTATAAGATCCTTTTTAAACATGAAAATAATACTACAAATATTAACAATTCTTATAGAATTAAAAAATCATCCCCTCAAAATGGACCCTAGGAGTTTGAGGAAGAAATACTGCCCTATTCAAAATAGAAATTAGTCTACTGCCCTCCTAATCACATGACATATTCCATCTCCCTTACATACCTCTACTCCTCATGAAAGCAAGCAGCCTTTCCCCCTATGTACCCCAATAGCTTTCTTATACCACTCACCTCTGTCTCTTCGATTAAACTATAGGATCTCTGAGGTCAGGGTCTATGCCTGATTCATCTCTGTATGGATCAGCACACCCTACATGGTGAATTATGATCACTGGTTGGCTGAATGAATAGATATGGAATATATTTCTTTGGCTATTATTTGCTATGTCAGGTTATTTATGTCTTTGTTCCAAATCAGTACCATAACCAAGAGTTTACAGACTTTCAATTTAATTCCTACAACATGCCTATAAATTTAAAAAAAAAAAAAAAAAAAGAGGCAAGTCTACTCTTTTTTTCCTACTCAATAGCAAGGAATAATTACTGATAAACATTATTACCATCAGTGCTTTTATTGAGCATCTTTATAAAATAGAGGCAAAAATTCCTTTATAAACAAACTCTAGTGTGTTATAATATATTAAAAATTAGCTGCTAAACAGTAATTTTAAAATCTAAATATTTTTTAAATGGTCAAAGTGCCTGTCTGAACTAATATAATCATAGTATATAAATGACTATTTTGTGGATAAGGATGTATAGTACCTTTCATGCAAAATGAAATACAATTCATCAAACACAGTGTTAAAATAAATACTGCTTTCTTTTTCTTTCAAAAACCACAAAGGTTTGGTCTGCATCACAAAGCATAAAAAAAAAATCAATTCTAAGTTACTATATACTCAAATACAGATGGTTCCTTAGATGCTAATAAAAAGCACTGTATAAGCTATTATTTTTAATCCTAGCATGATTGCCATGCCTTTTACAAAATAAAGTCACTTGCATTGTAAGAAGTGTAAAACTCCAAAAGATTAAAGCTTTGGATATAAAATTCAGCCAGAAGACTCAAAAACTAGATCTCTATTTTCTCTTTCACTCAACTTACATTTATCTTCTTAAGATTTAGATATTTTGAGAGTTTTTCTTCTGTTTTAATTTTATGAAATAACTAAGATAACACACCTATATCTCTACATTCAACAATATTAGACACTTTCAAAAAAGTGTTTTGTTTTGTTTTGTTTTTGCTGTATC
The DNA here is from genome assembly GCA_004027375.1 of Macroglossus sobrinus. Taxonomy (NCBI): domain Eukaryota; kingdom Metazoa; phylum Chordata; class Mammalia; order Chiroptera; family Pteropodidae; genus Macroglossus; species Macroglossus sobrinus. Next base: position 455,070 of record PVKZ01000181.1, read on the forward strand.
TGTTAGGCCTCAGTTGGTTAGAGAGAAAAACAAAGTATAAAAGTAGTCTTTATGGGACAAAACATTTTTCAATTATATTGCAACATCAACTATCCCTAGACCTGTATTTATCAAGAAAGAATATTCTATAGTGGTGTTTCACTGAAATTACTACAAGTTCTCAAACTTCTACTGTTTTTAAAACAATAGTTTGAAGATGCTTGAGTAGCAATTATAAAGAATGTGGCTGAATGTTATTAATGGTGTGATTATTTACTAAATTGATATATACAATTCATTTGCTTACAATAGTCACTATTAAAAATGCTAAAGAAACAGAAGTCCTAATAAATTATCTTAGGATAGCTTGTCCTTCACCTTATACTTCCTATAGTTATTTGAATGTTAATTTCTGGACCAATTCTATTTGACACCTAAACTGAATTCAACTTTAAGAGAGAAGTTACAAATAGTTTATCTAGTTAACTACATTTTCTAAATATTAATCAATACAAGTATTTGCTAATTTTAAATTATTTAAATGGTATGACCATCAGAGCACTTAATACTGAGTCTGATATTCAACCTAACATCTATTTCTTTTAGCTTGCTATATAGTCAAACACAAAAAAATAAAAGGAGAAATAAATTTTTATTTTAAAATCTGTCCTTTTCCATATTACAAGGCCATTATACTGAAGACTTCCCTCTTATTTTCCAAAGCTATTGTGGAAATGTTAAGTAGCAAAAACTGCATTTACCTATCAAAAAAAAATTACTTTCCAATTTGATAACCAACAAACCAAGAGGAAGTTATTTACTTCCTATTAATTAAAAATCTAGCAATTTAATACAGCTACCTCACATTTTTTGTTTTAAAAATGAGGGTGGAGAGAGTAAAGAGAGATTGATTGCTAAACAATTTAAATAAAGCAGGTATAATTTGGCAATATGTGGTAATAAGGTCATAAAAAAGGTTTTTCATTTAGAGGATCTAAATCCTTTTCAAATTATAATTAAAAAGAAACAATTTTAAACAACATACATCTGAACTTTATAAAAATGTGTTTCTCAGAAAACTGGATACACAAATAATAAAAAGCAAGGGCTATAAATTCACTATGCCTGAAACCAATTTGAGAATAAAACCTTATATATCAGAATCTATATGCTATCATAATTATTTGGATTATAAAATTTTAAATAACCAACTCCATAATAAGGTAATCTAGGTACCAAAACATGCTGGCAGTAAGCAGAGGACTTAGTACAGGCATTTTCATTTCAAGGCGAAGGTATGTGAAAATGTGTGCTGTACACTTCAACAACAGGATATAGGACCTACTACTCCAGATAATCACTTACCAACAAAATAATTTGGAATTATAATACTTGCTTTCAATTGGAATCAACATCTCCAGTCCAATTTATAAGAGCATTTTTTGTCCAAAACTTTACTTAACTAAAGTTAATCAATGTTTTAAATGAGAAATGTTACTGAAATACTTGTTTTAATAAAAAAAAAAATTTAAGTCAAGAATTTAAAAAGACTATCAATTAAAAAGTTAGGTATGCTCTTCTTCTCTGAACTCTTACAACTTTGCATTTTTAATTATAACAGCATAAAGAATCAGCTTTCAGGCTGCTTCTCTTTAAATTAAGGCTTGTTTATTATACCTAATAATGATCTTTACTCTAGAATTTTTATGGTCTGTTTCTAATAGCTCAATCTCTGTTTCTAATTGAGGAAATAGAAGAGTTTTAACTTTGGAAGTTTTTTTGGTGTGTGTGTCTCCCAATAATTACATATACACAGCAAACTGAACATAATTTTTAGAAATATGTATAAGAATTCGAAGTCGACTTCTAAAAATCATAAAAGAATTATTTAATATAATAACGATAGCTTAGGACTAAAGAAAATACAAAAGGAAAAGAAAAATTTTAAACAATTAACTTTACCATACTGTATGCCAATTTTTAATGTGGTTCATTTTTCAAACAAGGTCTACATATCTGCAAAGTTGACTATGTATTAAAATTCCTAATGAATTTAAAAGCACTGCTATAAAACTTTTCTTCAGTCCATTCATCCCCTTAACTAATCAAACAATGAAACAAATATTACAAGACCAAGGCTGACAAAAAATCATAATGAACCTCTCAGATGAGAAACTAATTGGTACTAAGTACACAATGGCTTACATTTAATCCTGTTAATAACCACACAAAAAAAGAAATAAAAGACTCACTTTTCAGTCATTTCTCTGGACCACTGGGCTAAAATAACAGCATGACTAAATCTGACATTGACCCCGTGGCCCTGCTAGGAGTTAAAAGAATTCCTTTGAGTCTTCTGAGGCCTGTTTTCAACTGCTCCAGAAGGGGTGGGCTAGTCATACACACTTGTTAGCCTTCTTTACAGTAACAGGTCAAATTAGAAATGGTCATATACACTGTAATATATACTAGCTCTTACTTTAGACTTGAAGTGTGTATAATAACTACACAAGAAGAACAATAAAATAGTAATAGCTGGCTGATAAAATGTCATAGATGGATGAAATGTAATTGAAACAGTAAGACTATTGTACCCAAACAATAACATATTACTGAAAACTAAAATTTTAAACAAATAATAATACGTCTAAATTAATAAGACTGAAATTGAGACAAGGCGCCTAGATGAATCACTAAACTTTAAAACAGAAATATTCCATATAAAATTTTTCTAGATGTATCACAAGAGTTTTCAGCAAGACTATCAAATTAAAATATACCTAATACTTTTGTGAAGTTTTGCAGGCTTTTGTGACATGAACCCATCAATAACATACAATATCAGAATGATATAAATCTGCCTAAAATTAGTTTATTTTTCTCCCTTTCATCATTTTCAAACAGTTTAGAACTTCCAACAAAGATGTTAGCATCTCTTACCTTCCTAACTAGTAATTTAAAATAATTATGCATTATTAATTATGGATATAGATTTACTATACTTGACAAGATTTCTCTAGTTCTAATATTAGCACTTTAAAATTAAGTATATTTTATTAAATAAAATAAAATCCCAGGTCTCATTTCTACTTTACAAAGTCTAATCACTGAAAAACTAATAAACCAACACAAACATATTTTATACACTGCCTCAAGTTTTTGCATTTTAAAAAAAAGTATGACTAGTTAATTTACAAAAATATTTAAAATTAAAAAGTCTAAATTTTCTACATACTGAAAGCCAATAAATATAACACTAAGAAATAAAATTACTATATATCAAAACATTTTAATTTGTGGTTACAGCAAAATATCAAAATGTTATATAACTCAATTTCTGCACTTATACACCTTTTATAATTTTAGCTTATATATTAATAAAAACAAATATCACAAAGAACTATTAATTACTGAACACAATAACTTAATTGAACATCAGCAATTAGTATCAGGGATTGTTTGGTTAATTTTACAAAGGTTTAAATTAATTTAGGAGGAAAGCTAAAGTCAAAATTTTAATACTTACCACAATCAATCTTTGTAAAATATGTCAAAGTTTAAGTGAACTCTGAGAAAAAGGCAGTTCAAGCACTGTTTTAAAAATCTATAATGGCATATAAATCTCTACCTGTCAAGTATCAACATTTTAAGAAGGTTTTCTTTCCCCCTAATTCCTGTTCTGTTCTCACTCTCTATCTTCTCTCATACACAGATTAGTATTTTTCAAGAATACCAACAATCAGCAAGAACATCGTAACATGAAAACACCTCAAACTTATCAAGCAATAAGAGAACTGTAAAATATTTCACAAACAACCCCTAATGCAGAGCCTACTTTTCTAAACAGAAAATTCTGAATAGTTTCTATACTACACAATGTAATTTTGCCCTCATTGGCTTACCTTCACAGCATTTCTGGACTAAAAATTATCAAGAATAAAAGTATTTCCATTATACTTTAATAGTTACTATACATGTTTAGTCATTCAGTTTTAAAAGAATCATCCACCCACTGCCAAAAGAAAAAAGAGGGAGGACAAAAAAGAAATCCTATAAAACGAGAGTTTCAAATAAAGACTGCAAAAGGCATCAAGCAATCATGACCTTTAAAAAAAAAAGTTGTCTGACAATTGTGAAGTTTTTTAATAGCATAAAAGCGTTTCACCAGTTTGTTCTTTCTTTAATAAGTCTCAGGGTCACCTCTATAGTGCTTTCTTACTAAAGTCATACACAGCAAAATCTGTGCCATGAGCTTTAAGAATAACATTTTATATGAACATTTGCTAGTAAAATGTGCTAACAAAAGAGTTTTGTGTTACTGTAAAGCTACATACTTTCATAGTTGGATTATCATTCATATCACAGGTTATATCCTTATTTGATGTGAATACTAGACACTAGAAATAAATATATTTCAGAGATTATTTGTTTCTTAATGATTACATATGAACATCAAATGTAAATACAAAATACTTTTAAATATACTAATCAGAATTAGGGAGAATAATTCAACAAACAGGAAACTCCATAAATATGATGAGAGTAAAAATTCAAAAGATTACTTTAACTGCCATGGACAAACAACAGCTAATCAAATTATCAGGATATATATTCTTCTTAGTTTGAAACTCACTGATTTTAAGAGAAATTGTTTCTAGCGACGTCATTAGATAGAAATCAAAATGTGAACTATAATAACTAAAAATCACAAAGAAAACAAAAATTCAGTAGTGCTATTTGTTTCTTGATAATAACAAATTCTATCAGTTTCATATTCAAGAAGCATTAAAATCCACAAGAAAAAACTACAATTAAAAGGCAAAATGACAGCTTGCCCTTGCTCTGATTCCCAGTGTACTTAACAAACATTCAGAAAGAGAATTTAAGACACTTCACTGCCATGGTATAAAATCAACTGAACAAACAAACAAACGAAAAACAAAATTATGCATATCAAAATTAATCTTTTTCATCCTATTTATCAACATTAGAAAGTTCTTTTAGCCTATTAATTACTAGTATACCACACATCATCTTTCATGGTATATTTGGAAATTACTATAATTTTTTAAATGCTAAGAAATTTTTATTATTTTATACTAACTTAATGAATACAAAATTCAGTTAAATAATGTTATTGTATGATGGCACCCTCATTAAACAAATATAAAACAGAAGTAGCTTTGATCACACTAATTTGATATTTTAAAGTCTTCAGATATTAATGAAAAATATTTTGAGATGTTAGGATTAGAGGCCTCTACTTTTTCCCTTACAACAGGAACAAATTTCTCAATATTTGAGCAATTACTAAATTTGCCATAGCACTTCTCCAAGGACTTAACATAAAACAAAATTCTTCACATGTGAAAAATAAGCATGTTTTGCAAGAATATAAGATCTAGTCAAGTTAAAAATGTATACCTCGAATAAAATGTATATTCATGTGTCTATCTGAATATATACACACACCATGGACAACAAAAATTATAAACCAAATCATATCAGATTACAACTGATTTCCTGTATCTTTTGACTATACAACAATATTTAAATTAAAAATTTATAACAGTACTACTTACTGCTAATTAGTATTTACTTAATTCAACTACAACATAATATTTTTATTCCAACAGTAGAGCAACCATGAATAGAAAATTTAGGGATTAATAATTTTCTACCAATTTCATGCATAAAGCTAACATATCTTTTGAGCTTCTCAATAGCTCAAAAGTTAAATTGCTACTGTTATTAAGAAAACAAAACCAAGAACGAAATTAGTTTTCCCTGCTAGTCCCCATGGATCTAAATCCACACAATAATTCTTCACAATCTGCAAAACAAAACAAAACAACACACAAATAGATGGGCTAAGGAAGAAAGATCAAAACAAAGAAACAAGTCAAAAAAAAAAAAAAAAAAGATCCTCTTTCCCGTTAGCAATCAACAAAATAACAAAAAAGAAAAAGTGGAAAAGTCACCCAGAATATATGACCATGTAAGCATGGGCACTCTTGCAGAAAACCAAGTCTGCAACCCAAAGCCATGGGAAATTTAAATGAGAGCAAAAGGCCGCACAATAGGCAGGGAAATCTGTATAGATAAAAAGGGACTGTTGAGGTTGCAGGTATACTACCAAAGATCTTTTAAGATTTCCAAACAAACTATATTAGTTTTATTAATAAAAAATAATAATAACTATCCACATTATATCATAAAGAAGATTAAGTGTTTTCCTCTTAAAATATGCATATGTATGTGATACATCTAAAGGAAGAAAGGATTCCCGTTGCTTAATACTGAAAATCAACAAATAGAAAATTTGCCTCACAACTCTCTCTCTCTCCATATTTAAATAATGTTAAAGCTATTAAAAACTTTAACAAAAGGAAGAAAAGTCAGAGATAAGACCCTTCCGCTCTAGATGCTAACCTAAGTGATGGCAGGATCACACAGCTGAACACAATTCCTCTGACTAACCCGTAAAGAACTATATAGCAAAGTTAGTTTAACTAACCAAAACGACCTAAAAATTAGATGATCAGTGGTACAACCATTACATTTCAGCTGTTAAATCTGGCAATAAAAGATATTTCCCAAACTGGAACATTTCAAACAGAAGAATAAACAGACTTACACAACAACCAAAAGAGTCATGGTATTAAAAACCAACACAAATTTATTCCACAACTCAGGACCTGATGAATTTTTACCAGAACCTCACCTTTCCAAAAACACTGAGGTTGAATATTATGAACCTTTTTAGGAAAGTATTTCATGCACATAAAAATCAATCATACTAAATTAAAATAAGAACACATTTACAGCAATATTTGTTATATTTATTCTCCCATAAAATTTATATCATTTTTAAAGCAAACCAAAATAGTTTGAGTAAATCTGGGGTACTGAATGAAAAGCAAAATACTAGTCATATGGGAGTGAGGTAATTTTCAAAAATTGATTAAGACAAAAATGAAATTTTATTGGTAATTAAAATCCTCCTTAAAAGTAAAAACGCTATTTCTAAATAAAACCACTGACAAAAGTAACTTTTGTTTAAATCCAATCATTTAACACTAAAAAAAGACATAATATAAGGAGTAACTTACAGAATTAATGTGGTTACACACTTTTAAATTAAACCTTTCTTCACTTAAACTTGTCATTTTCCGCTACATCCTGAATTCCTCTCACCTGACTTTTCAAAGCATTTTTCTATTACTTTGTAATCTTATTTATCAGCTATATCCAGCCCATTTCCTACATTTTTAGAATTTCTCATTAATAATAAATATGGGAAAAGTATTGAAAAGTTTTCTACAAATTGAGGCTTTCTCTTCCTAGAGTGGATAATTCTGTTACAGGCACTGTTCGGTTACAAAGCAAAATCAAATGTGACCTATGCACTTCAAGAAATTACCAATAAAAACACTTTTGCTCAATAAGAAGCTCTAAACAGCCATTCTTTCAGCTTGAGGTAATTATAAACTAACTATATATTTAGGCAAAAGTAGGGAGGAGTACAAATTATTTTCTCATTATAGAATTCTGCTGTCTTTCCTTAAAACGTATTTGCAAAAGATGGGGATGAGAATAGATGGTCTCAAGTCCAAAGTTGACAATTTTCAAAACTATGAAAAAAGAAACTGAATTCTAAGGTAAAAATCTCATAGAAATAAAAGTTACACATTTAGCAGACAAGATCCACTCTGAAATAATGTATCATTGTTACATTTCATTTTCACATGAATCCAACTCTATATCCCAGAAATATGCCTCTATCCAGAACTAATGGTATCAGATCAAGATTAAAAAACTATAAAACAAGTCCAATCTATTCCTTTAGATATTCTTAAGCATAATTTAAAAAGAAAATGTGACCTTACACACAATGGATGCTCAATTATTTGTTTTATTATAAGCAAAATCAATACAATCTTGCAAATAAGTCAAAATGCCAAAAATTTAACCACGACAAAATAACTTCAATTGATAACAAAACAAAGATAATGCTTGAGAGATTAAAAACTTTTGTCTGCAAAACTTCCATTAAGTCAACACTTTTACTTCATTAAGTGTTACCAACCAGGAGAGTGTTAGCAGGAGATCAATAAACTACTTGGGAATTAACTATAAATTTAGCAAAGTCTGAAAAACAGGATCTACTTAAAAGACATGAACTATCTGAATGGCCTTTACTCTTAACAAGGAAAAAAAAGAGTAAATGTTCTCCATTCTGCACATCTTTGAAAAATGTTTTAGAGTCTAATCTTATGTAGTTTTCATTAAATTTACTTTCCAACCGTAAAAATTACTGTCTATAAATTATCTTTAGACAGGTGATCACTATATGTAATACATTACTTTTATAGCTATAAGAAAATTACATTTAAACACTCTTTATCCAGACATCAGATTCAAGTTCCTATGACAAGTAGATAAGAATTAAAACGTTGCTCATTTAATATTATGCTTTTCCATTCAAAAAAAGCAAACCTGTAGATGAGTAAATAATATTGTAATGGCACCAAACTAAGTCATTAGTTCAATAAATATATATTATAGTATCTTCTTATTAAGTAGTTGCTAGCAAATTTAGTATATCTTATACGAAAATCAAATCAGTTTCTAAAAGAAATGTCAATATAAAGTAAAATTTAATCCTTAGGTACTTATCACTGTTAAAAAGAAAAGCTACTGTAAATGGATTTAGACTAAAAGTCATAAATCGATTTTGGAAAAATGCATACCTAACCTGCTAATCAACAGTGAAATCACAGAAATGAGCGACATACAATATCAACATTCCAAAATGTTATTAAAATCCAACCCAAAGCTGCCTTAGCATTTCTGGGACTTCTAATGAGATTTTCAGTCTGCTGAACAATGGCCATAAAAGGCTTTCAAACTTCACTCTTTTCACAAGTAAAGTTAAAATTGAACATTTTTATTTCTTCTCTCCCTATGACAACTTCACCATGGAACAGTGAATAACATAGCTCAAGTCATTATGCTAATTAGAAATTAAATAAAAAGATGCCTGTACAATAGTTACGTGTAAGGTGACATGCTACAACTAGAGACACAGCTCAAAAGCAGCTTTAGGAATTGTGTAGTACAGGCTTACAAAAACTGAAACATTAGGAAGGGAGCTCCTTAATGCTCTCGGTCACCGGAACTCTTACATGTGGCCATTTTTTAATTATAAGATAGAAATTAAACTATACATCAATGAGAATGTCAAACAGCAAGCCAGTCTTATGACCTATTTGGCCAAAAGATCTCTGAAGAAACTATATTTATTGAAATTAAGCTGAATGCTTAGCTGAAGAATGCAGAAAAGGAAGGATGAGAATACAACCTTAAAGAAGTGAGGAGTACTGAAAGCAAAATTTAATTCATTAATGTTTTCAAACTAACAAAATATGTTCATTTCCTATGTTAAAAGATAGTAAGGAAGAACACAAGTTATAAAATGCCAAAGCTATAGTTTAAGACATGCTCTACTTTGAACAGCTCTGCATAAAATACACACTTTAAAAAGCTAGTCATGCCTTTTGAAGCACCTAGTCCCCTTGAGAGAATTTTACTATCTGCCACAAAGTTACATAAAATACCAATTTTTTTAAAAGAAAAATAAAAAGGAGATGATATATAAGCAAGAAACAGGCAGAAAACCCAAGAACAAAATAATGACCAAGAAATCTTCCAACAGCATTCTGAACATATGCAGACATAAATACCCTTTCTCATTTAGGCTGAGGTGGTGTCTAAAAAGACATGCTATATGTTTAATCATACACAACCACATATTAAACCATTAATTAAACATTAACAGTACTATACAGTGTTAACTTTCTATTAGTTTTCAGCTTCTATTCTTCCCCCTTGCATTTAACCGGAACTTTAAATCCTATCCATTCCTCAAGAGTCAGTTCAAAAGGCTACTTTTCAATTCAGTCTTATACTTTGCTTATCTACAGTAATCTTTTTTCAAAAGTCTATTACTTTCATCTGGAAATGATTATATACTGTGCTGGGACATCTCTTATATTTGCAGAAATATATTTAACTCTGGTATTACATATTTCCATATTGTCATGCATTTTAAGGTTTATAAAGGCAGGGAAAACATAGCAATTCTTGAATCTCAACATCTTAATGGTTTAGAGGTGTGTACATTTGAAGCTTCAACAAGTAATTGTTGGATTGATTTTAAAACTTTAGTTTTAATTAGTAGATCATAAAATATAACCAAATCAAATAAAATTTAGTTAAAGAAACTGCCATACGAGAGACTTGCTGTTCAAAAGCGACTTAGGTTTACAAAAAAACTTGAGAACTTTTAACTCAAAAAAAACCAAGTGGTGTCTAACCAATGTACTGTATACTTGAAACTAATTTAAATAAATAAATTTATTTTTTTAAAAGTGGATGAAGCTATATGCCTACGCTTCTTGCCACAGTGATCAAAAACTGATCTTAGGAATTTTGGCAAAATACTTCCCTAATACATTAATTTAGTCTATCCATTGTCTCATTTTTGTTTTATAACCCTAATAAAATTTATTATTTTGCCAATAAAGAAATTAAGTCACCCAAAGTCACAGCTAGTCAACTGAGGAGCTGTAACAGACCTAATAACTACCACTAATTGAGACCCAGTGACTGTTACCTCACTCAGAAGTAAACTTTAAATTGAGACCTGAGGTAGGTATCAGCCAGGAAAGATAGAAACTGATCCAGGCAGAAGAAAAAAATAGCACATGTAAAGACCCAGATTACATAAAATATAACATATTTGAAAAAATTTTAAATAGGTAACCCACTCTAAAATTTTAATTAGTTATCAAGTTTTGGCTGAATGCCTAATAAATGCCATGGATTCAGCAATTACCTCTAAATGAGTTCTTCCTCAGAAATTGTATCCTAAACTTTTATATGCATATTTTTTAGGGGAGAAAGGGACTTGACACGAAAACAGTTAAAAGACTTACTGCCTTAAATTGTCCAAATCCACTGTGGTTTTACTTTAATCAAGCTATAATTTCATTTCAACTTCATGTAGTACTATGTAAAGAGCACCACTCTATATACAAAGGAAGAACTTCAATTAACTTCACCTAAGACTTGCTAGGTATCCACTTTATGCCAGCCAAAAGCTGACAAATGAAAGGAGTAATGTGCCAAAATGTACATACTGCAGAAGCTCTACATTAATGTTAAATTCTATACCATAACAGTCACATACTAGAAACTAGTATGACTCTTCAACTTTTAAAAATGCTCTATTCCCCATTATTCAAAGGTATTTTCTTTTTAAAACCTGAACCTCTTTAATTTTTTGCTAACTCTAAGTCTTTAAAAATTACTAAATGAGAAGAAACAGTAAAACCAGGAATAAGTATAAAGCATGCTTCTCAAAGTAGAATTAGAATACATTTGTTTAAAATATATTTTAAGACAAAAGCAAGTATATGAACCATCAATTATTTTAAATTACTATCCATTCTCTTCCAAAAAATATTTGTTACATCCTTACGTCCAGCTCAGATTACAGTATAAGACATAAAAATAGTCCACTGTCCTGGAACTGAGAACTATCTTTTCATACTACTATGGACATGATCTTCAGGATATACTGTAAACAGAAAAAAACAAAGTAGAGCTAAGTGTGGATATTATGTTACTGTTTATTTTACATAAGGAGAGAGAAGGTTAAAGATAAATATAAAGGCAAACCATTAATTTCCTCTTAATAGTTACCCATAAGGGTGAAGAATGGATAGAAGGTAGACTTCTCTGAATGTATTTTTCCCTGTCTTGTTGATTTGAATGTGGAGCCTGATAAATATTTTACATACTTATAAAACAATTTAAATGTTTAAAAGATAATACTGACAAACATATCAAAAGCAAAATGAAACAAACAAACCTATCTATGTATCTAGTTGATGGTTTAATCACAGAGAGAAATCTGACTCTAATCACGCTTCTAGATCTACCAATTCACAGAAATCACAAGAGACAGTGGAGTATGTAAACAATACCACAAAATTCAGTCTACATAGAGTAGATGCTCAATAAATGTTTTCTCATTTAGCAATTAATGAAAAACAAAGTAATATATATATCAAGGAATTACTCTAAAATAAAGAGGCCTCTGAGTATGTTAAAGACCTGTCTTCAAGGAGTTTATAGTCTCTTCTCTCATATCTTATTAATATTTTAAATATGCCACAGTTTGGAGAGTTTTGAGGGGAGGCAGAACAGTATACAAAATAGCTAATGCCACTGTTTAATAATCATTTTAACAGTACACCAGAATTTCCACAAACTTCCACTGACATGAAAAAAATCTTTTCTCTAAAGACTATTACATAAACTGAACCAGACCTACCCAGATCTATTTATGAACATAATGATTAGATAATGATTAGAGAGTAACAACATACTCAAATAGACATCAGTACTGAATATGCTGCTTACTAACTAGAAAGAAACAGGATTAGATCAAGGAAATAAAATAGGGATATATACTTGAATATCTGTAAGAGTTAAACAAGTTAATTTGCAGAACTGCAGAATTTGTTTCAATTTGGCTGAAACAAAAAAACAAATCCTAGGAGTAAAGAATAGAAACAAATTTCAATATGGAAAATAGGAACAAACACAGAATGTCTGGAATCAAGAATTATTTGGAATCACTTTGGTCTCATAGCAAACATTTTTACTAATATACACAAACTAAACTTTAAAGAAATACATTATCTATAAAGAATGAACCAATTTCTTTAAAAGCTATAAATGGATGAAAACATACAAGGAATATTTACGCGAAAAAAATCTATTCTAGAAAAACATAAGCCAACATAAGTGACAGCTTTAAAAAACAAATTAGGAGAAAAAAACTGTAAGAAACAGCAAAAAGCCTATCAGTAAATCAAAGAGAAATTTGCAACAAGTTATCATAAAAACAATGCAGTTAAGTAGAACCCTCCTACATTACTGGTAGGAATTAATAACCGTGCAGCCACTGTGGAAAATAAGTTTGGCGATTTCTCAAAAAGTAAAACATAGAAATGGCAATAATTCCATTCTCAGGTATATGTCCAAAAGAATACCCTAAACAGGTATTCAAGTAAATATATGTACATGAATGTTCACAGCAGCACTACTCACAACAGCCAAAAGGTGGAAACAACTCATATGTCCATTAACAAATGAATAAACAAAATGTGATATATTCATAAAATGGAATATTATTCAGCCTTAAAAAGGAATGAAGTACTGATGCATAAATCTCCAAAACATTATGCAAAGTAGAAGCCAGACACAATGGTCACATATTGTATGATTCTATTTATATGAAATATTCAGAATAGGTAAAGCTGGAATGGAAAACAGATTAGTGGTTGTTGCCAAGGTCTAGAGGAGGAAATGAGAGTGACTGTTTAATGGGTTCGGGGTTTCCTCTGGATGTCGTAAAAATGTTTTAGAACTAGACAGATGTATGGTTCTACTAAATGCCATCAAATTGAACATCTTAAAATGGTTAATTTTATGTTACTTTCTCAATAAGAACACAAATATCTCCCCAAAACAATGCAGTTCTTCTCTACCTTTAAAAATATTTGATAACATAGCAATTACTGATGTGTCTTTATCTTTTTAAAATTAATTCAGACATATACAACTGACCACTTATCTTACTCAACTCCCCTTCCAATCCACCAAACAAGTTTAATCTCTCTTTCAAAAGTGTTTTCCTAAAAACATTATCAGATCTCCCTTATTCTAACAAAACTTTACTTGACTTTGCTCTATGTTCTATTATATTTTTCTTTCTTTTGCTGTCAAATTCTCAGGGTTGACCTACTATACAGCCTGAGGCTGGGTTTCTCTAAACCTGTTTCTATAAACAAGATTTTGTTGGAATAACCATCACATTTCTTAGTTATCATGCCCACAATAAGGACAAAGTTAAGTAGTTAAGAGATCCTGTGACCTGGAAATCTAAAATATTTTCTATCTGAACTCCTTAAAAAAATAAGTTTGTCAATTTCTGGAAATACAAAGCATGATCTACATTCAATGTCATCATTTCCTCTGATGGTATCATGAAAGGTTTAGGAGCAGATGAAAAGTACTATGAGTAAAAGGACATTTCAAGACCACTCGTTTAACAATAGTGTGCAGGAAAAATATACAAAAGGATCATTTAGAAAACTATGCCAAGAGACTAGGCATTAGGCATAAAGAGTGAGAAATGAAAGAGACTTTTTAAAAGGATAAGCATCAATACTAGATGACCACATGTGACAGAGAGGACAAAGCTAATACCAAAATTTCAATCCTCAATGATGTGACTCTCACAATTTACATTGTCTCCTACAGTCTACTGTGTATTCCTACCTGAATGTGGAGTTCCTAAAAACTTAATACTAATTCCATGTCCTCTGTGTACCAGACATTCCTCATGCTTGCTACTTGGCTAACTCCTAGATAAGCAAATCACGTAGAAAGAGGCAGTCGCAACAGAATTGGCTGAATGAGAGCACAGGACCAATGTCAGAGGTGGATGGAGTACTCACCTGTGGTACCAAGCAGAGAGAGAGGGGAACTACGATTTCAGGTCCAGAACTGGCTTTAGCCAAACAAGAAGCAGCAGCTATGAAACTGCTTACAGCAGAAGCAGAGTGTCTTTGATATTCTGACATACTCTTTCTGATGTTCATAGACCACCATTAGAGTAGCAATTGGTAAGTCTCATGAGAAACAAGGCAAAAGACCAAAAAGTGAAGAATTAAATGGAGCAGACCCTACTGGTCTTTTGTCTAGGAAAGCAGTCTTCTAAAGATATTACTTTTCAAAATGGTCAATATGATACTAACCTTCATTAACAGAGTTATCACATCCCACAAGATTGAGAAGGATATCATCATCTTTATCATCAACTTCACATCCCAGCAGCATCCAACTTTCCACGTTGTCACTTTCTGAAATGGTGCTCTCTTCCTCTTCACTTGAACTGACCTCTATAATCATGACCTCTCGGATAGTACCTGATCTCTCTTCAGGGTTAGGCTTCTCAGTATCCCTCTTGCATATAACATCCAACTCATTAGAATGAAGAGAAGGAGGATTTTGGGTCTTTTCTTTTGCTTGGACTTTAAAATTCTTTCTTTTACATCTATAAATACTATCTTCATCAGACAAAGTTATGACCTCTGACCCATCTGATAGCTGGATCACCTCACTATCTGAAAGGATAATTAAGTTCTTCTGACTTGGTTTACTACTAGATGATTCAGAATTCCCAGAGTTCTTTTCTTCATGGTCTTCCTCCCTGATGACATTATCAAGATCTTGGGCATAATGAACTTGGCTGTAGAGTTGAAATTCCACCTCACTATCAACACTCAGTTCACTAGATGACTCTTCACGATAAAGGTCATCTTCATATGCTTCTATAGTCTCATAACCACCAAACATCATGGAAAGTCAGTAACCTTGATGCTGTAAAAGAGGTCATACAAGGAATATATTTTAAATGCTCAGATCATACCTGAGTACATAATAACATCATCTCTTAGAGCTAACTTTTATATAGAGGCCATCATTTTTCTCAATGACATATTAAAATATCTTTTTCTTAGAGCACTTTTTTTCAAGGATTTCTAAATCTTATTATGACCAACTCTAATAATGCCAACCTCTCTCAAATGAAAATGACCACCAACAAATTGAGTTACAGTTATGAATGGAAATGTCACATTTTGAGGGTATGCTGAAAAGGAAAAATTAGGTTGAGATCCACTGCCTGAGACACCAAATACTTTTTCTCTAACGTGTTAAAAATCACAAAAATATTTTAGGTAATTCTCACTATTAGTTCCATTCTTCATCTTCTCCCTGGTTCTGAATCTCACTTTTTCATATATACGTTCTCATACAGGAATATTATTTCAGCTATGACTAAAATCTACAATAGGTAATAATTAAATTTTACTATTTTTATGTAGATTTTCTCAATTTAAAAATTAATCTCATGGCTTTCTGATCACCGACTGAAAAAATACATAAAAATATCTAATAAACCTGGTTTACTTCTATGCTAGCTATAAAAATGTATATGAAATACAAACTTACTACGGACCTAAAATTGAGCAAAACTCTTAGCTCTGGGAGAACTTTCTTACAGTGAGCGTATTAAATCTTGCTTATCCTTCAACTCAGCTTAAAAGTCACTTCCTCAGGGAAGCTTTCTTGACCCACCAGACGAAATTAAGTGTCCCCCTTTATAGGCTTCCATAGGACTTTATGTTTCAAAAAACTCACCACTGTATTTCTAATTACTAATTCAAAGTAAATCTCCCACAAACACAGATCACATACCCCAGGAGGACAGGGAACTACACACATTTAGTAAACAATGGATCCCAAAGCCAAGCTGAGTAACTGGTATTTAGCAGAACCTCTACAAATGTCTGCTGAATTAATGAATAATAAATAAATCACCAAGCATTTGTTTTTCAGCCCTGATAAATCTATCTAATATGTACCTAAAATATAGAAATTATGACGGGATGAATTTCACAGTTGTCTCCAACTACTCCATCTTATTCTCATATCATCAACCAAAAATCTATACAGTAGATGTTTCAATTAAGTATTGATGGAATATTGATCAAAATGAAAGCTCTAGAAAAATAACTCATGTTGTTCAAAAATCAGAGACGACCTAGAGAACAATAACAATGACAATTTATTCTTTCGATTCCCCTTTTAGCTATACAAATACAACTCGCAAAGACTGGCCGTTTTCTCAGTTTACCAATTCTCTGCCCAAAACATCAGGGTGTTCTGATGGTAGTTTTGGTGATAAAACCAGCTGATTCCAAGAACCAAATAAAAAAAGAGCCAAAAATGAAATTATTGGAATGGAAATTTTTTACAGAAATTTAAAAAACTTTTGTTAGACACCTTAAACTTACACAATGTTATATGTCAATTATACCTCAATGAAGATGGATTTTTTAAAAAAGATGATCAATTCTGAGTTAACAATACTGTTCTGTAACTTGAAATTTTCTAAGAGTAGATCGTAAATATTCTCAATAAAAAAAGGAAATGTGTGAGGTGATGAATGTGTATAATCTTTTTGTGATAACCATGTATATGTACGTCAGATCATCATGTTGTACACTTTAAACTTACATAATGTTATTTGTCAATTATGTCTCAATAAAGATGGGGGGGTCAGAAACAAACTTTTAATGCCTTTTTCCTTCTACAAGGTATGTTTTTTTTTAAAGGTATGGGTTTTTTTTTTTTTTTACCTGTTCCCTTCTTGCACTGTCCTTCAGGTTGCTATGCTGTTGTCATACAAGTTGAATGTGGCTGTCTGAATAATAAATAATGCTCATAGCATTTATCAGTTTATATTGAAATGTTAGCCTCAGAGGAATTCAAATGAAAGATGAATCCTTTCCTTTTTATTTAATAGGTAAATTAATTCTAAAAGAAGTCAAAGGAATTATGCTCCCTTCAAAATCCTCACTGGATCCATCCTGAGGATCCGGTGTGGACTTAAGATAAAACATAATTCCAGTGCAGCACAGAAAAAAAAATTAAAGAGCTAAATTCCAGTTACAAATTTGTACTACACTTGGAGCCGTCCCAAAGGAAAGGGATTAAGAATAGAGCCATAGGCACACCTGTGAATGTATGCCAAAAATAACCTACAAAATATAATAAAAACTGACTTCCTTGAGTCTAAGGGTTTATCTCTCCTTGAAATATAGAAAAATAAATTTAACAATTTAGCCCCTATGGCCTTTAAGAGGATTTTGTATCTTCTGTACTTGAAAATTGGGCTCAGCATTAACTTTCTCTTCTATTTATGTAGCTTATGCATGCCAGGGTTAACATTTGCCTGAGGCTGTTTTGGTTTATGTTACTACTTTAATTACATTCAAATGCATTTAATTTATTTTTTTAAGTGTATACTCAGAGGATAAATATGAAAAATATACATATATATATCTGGATTCAGACAGCTTTTTCAGCTTTCTGATCAATGTACATGATTCTCAAGCATACTTAAGTAGATAAGGTCCCTATGAGAATCACAAAATTTTAAATCGGGAAGAGACCTTTCATATTATTTCATACAACATCCTCAATTTACATATAACAAAACTGAGGTCCAGAGAGATAGCCTATCCAAGGTTTTGCAGCTGGTTAAGAACAGAACTAGGACTGATTCATATTTCTCTCCCAGCCAAGTGTTCACTAAATTTTTCAATTTTTAAAATAACTTCAAATAAAGATTTTGTTTTCAAAGAAACCTTCCTTCAAAGCTATATTTGCGTTGGTTCTAACAACTAAATTTACCTAATGAATATCCATTTTACTTTCCAGTAGAGTACAAAAACTACCAAAGAGGCATTTTAATTGGAAGGAAAAGCATACATTTGAGTTTGTTAGTTTACCATTGAGGTGCCTCCCAAATTGGTAGTCAAAGATTATAGCAATGTCATGACCAAAAAAGATTTAGGTTCTTATGTTAAAAAAGTAAAATATTAGTTTGGGAATGAAATTTATCTAAAGAATTAAAATGGCTTAACAAATATAAAACAGCTATAAAGGATAACTGCAAAGGCTCTCACTATTCAAAAGTGGGAGGAGTATTCATTCACTTAATTTTTAAAGTAGACAACTGAGGCTTATTTAAGCTTTCAGACTTTACTACACTATCTTTAAAGTCAATACTTATGCTCTAACAGTCTACCATTTGGTCATTGTGGACTTTTTGCTCTTATTTCCTTTCAAAGAACTTTAAGCCTACATGTTTATCCTTGGTAACATAGGTATCTGTCTCAAGAAGATTAAATCAAATTTGCAATGTGATATTAAACCCAGTTTTCATTGGAAAGTGACCAATATAAAGTTTATTTTCAACTTAAAATCTTAGTGAACTATCCTCTGACAGCGACAGATATAAAAAAAAAACTATTAAGTTGACTCTAGTGTTATAATGTGTCCATTCTTCAAATGTGACTTTCATTTTGAAGCAAACCTGACTGGGTTAGAGAATCCAAATGTGTGAAACAATGGTCCCAAAAATGAGAAAGAATACAGATGTTGGTGGGAGAAAATTATGCTGAATTTATTCAGACAAGTCCAGCTGCTCTTGGAAGGAATAATGTCTTTTAATGACAACTAATACTATCTCAAAAATCTTCCTTCACCTTTCCCTTTTTCCTTTTGCTACCAGTATCTTATCCTTGTAACTATCTTACAATCTTCGCTTCCACTTCCTCTGTTCATTCTCCACCCTCTGATTCTCTTGAAAACGGCAATACTGAACTGTCCCAAAACCATAATGCTGTGTGAAATACACACACCGCCCACTTAAAAGCCTTCGGACAGCATAAGTATTCAAAACAAAAAGTCAAGCTTTGGAAGGGACCTGAAAAGTCACTAAATCGAACGCTCTCATTTATACATTGAAAAATCGCGTCTGAGCTTATTTATTATTCGAGCCAAAAAAAAATCCTAATTAAATTCTGTAATCTGAAATAAAGGTAAATTCTACCTAAAGATGAGACCCCCTAAAGTCACCACCTAATCAGCCACGGCTAGACCTCAGGCCTGCTGACTCTCAGCCAATTTTCCGGCTTCACCAGCAGCTCTTCCTTAAAGTTGAAGTTAACTGCGGACTCATGCGATGGGAGGAATAAAGGGAATCAGCGAACATAGTCCAAATCTTCGTGTTTTACGCAGAGGAAGGGGCACATCTCCCGAAAATTTTCTGGCCCTACAGTTGCCAATTGCTGCTTCTAACAGAGGCTGGTGTTGGCCCAAGACTGATCGTCACAGGCCAGGCTCCCTCTTGGTGCGGCGGGACCTCTGCGTTTAACTAACCGGCTTCCCTAAAAGGTAGAATCCTGGAGATAATGAAGGGAAACAGGCAGAACCCCCACCCCCACCGAGGCCATGGGAGCCCAGCTTTTTTTGAATCACGACCTCAAGCTTTGGCCTGGCAGGAAGAAGGAGACGACACCTCAGCCGGTCAGCAGAGCCGCCTGAGGCAGAGCACCACTGAGGGGCCACAAGCCGTGCCCCGCCACGACTAGGGGACAGATGGGGGACGCGGAGGCCGGCGAGAGAACGCGCGCTAGTTCCACAGCCCGGTGGGCGAGACGGAGGGCGGGCAGGGGGGGGGTCCCCGGCCACAGGCTGCTCGGGGTCCGTCACACACATACTCACTGCCGCGGCTGTGACCAGGAAGCACCAACCAGGAACCAAAACGCGTACAGGGACGGGGAGGGGCGAGGACAAATGAGGTAAAGAAAACGCGTCCGCGCGGAGGAGGGAAGGTACTTCCGGGGAAAACAGAGCTCCCGGGAGTCGCCTTCCGTCCCCGCCCACCCCGCGGGCACTATGCGCGCATGCGTAACAGCTTTTAACCCGTTCCTTCTCTGCTAATAATCTTTTGGTTTGCATCCTTGTTTTTCCCCTTTCCCTCCACTGCTTCTCTCAAAGATGCCTAGGCTACATCTATAACATGGAACACTTTTTTTCTGAATGGCTTGAGGAAACGAGATGCTACTTCCAGGCAAAACAGGAGGAGCACGCATTCTTCTGTACCCTCGAGAAAAACTATATCTCCCATGATACCCCTAGGCCGGTTTCAGGATGGGCTCCGCCTCCTCCTCTTCTAGACCTCGTGGGACCCCTTGCCTGTTCCACGTGGCTCAGGAGCTGATCCGTGGTCTCGGGCTGATGCGGCAGGCGGCTTTGCCAGCTGACCCAGGGACCCCCTAGCATCGGCGAAGCCTCTTTGAGAGTGCCTGGCTTCTTACTTCTGTGCGCTAGGTTACCTTAGACGGGTACCTTCCAACTCTAGTTTGAAGTTGAATTCTAGTTCACATTTGGTCGCTTCCTGCTTTTTTTCACCTAGGGTACAAGAGATTTAACTCTTTGTGAACCTTGAAGAGTTGCACTCTTGTTTAAGATTGAAGTGAATCGTGGTCCTTTGGAAACCTCCAGAGGCTACACGATTGTGTTGAGAGCCTCTGGCTTCCGTTCTTCCAACACCTTATTTTAATAGTGATAATAAACCCATCTGTATAACTTTACAAATAATGAAACACTTTATCATTTTGCTGGCCCGTGGCCGTAGTCCTGAAAGATGAGCTTGAGATTGGTTCTTTTTACCAACATTTATTGAACATCTTCTAAGAGGCAGGAAGTGTTATCGACTGCAGATAGAGTGGTAAATTTTTTTTTAAAGTCTCTGGTCTTGTAGACCTAAGAGTCTAGCTGGAAAAACAAAATACAGATAATTTGGTTATAGTCTAAGAGTTTGGCCTGGGAAATAGAAAAACTGATTAACATTACGATAAGTCCTAGGAAGGAAGACAGTGTACAATGAAAAGGTAAAATTGGAAGACTTATTCTGAAGAGAAGGAAACAGGCTAAGAAATGAGTCACAGAGATTATAGATTGTTTAGGTAATGTGTATTGCGTAAAACAAATGTTACCTTTAAAAAATAATTTGTTGTCTATGGCCATGCCACCCTGAACAAGACCAATACTTCTGATTTTGGAAGCTAAGCAGGGTCAGGCCTGGTTAGTACTTGGATTGGAAACCACCTAGGAAGACCAGGATTGTAAGCTGACAAGGTCCTTGCAATCTGTGATGTCAACCAAGAGTTGCCTCACCTAAATAAATAAATAAATAAATAAATAACTTGTTAAGATTTTATCAATTGTTAGGCTTACTTCTATAAATGTATTATACATAAACCTTTTTAAATTTTAACTCTTTGAGGTTGATATATTAATTCCTGTTTCACAAAAAAAGGAAATATTCAAAGAAGTTGCCTAAGGCCACAAGGTTAGGGAATGCTCCAAATCACTGGGCCCAGTCCCCCCTCATTTAACAAAGATTAAATACGTCCTTGTGGTTAGAATGTTTTAGTCACCCCCTTTAGGTTATGTCATAAAACCTAGAGTTCCTTGGATAGCATAAAGGGCAATTCATGAGCTGACATCTGCCTATTAACAACCATGCTGAATCCTGAGTAGTCGCCAGAACACACTATGCTCTCTTGCATCTGAGTACAGGGCCTTCTCACTGCTGGTAAAGTTCTTCTCCCTGTCCTGCTTACAAATCCTTATTCACCCTACTCTGCTCAAGCTCTGGGTCTTTAGGGAAACCTTCCAACTCAGTAAGACTGTACAGGCATTCCTTTCTCTGGGCTTCTCCACACTTTGGACAAACCTCCATCAAGGCAACTGTATTGTCTTACAGTTGTCTCCCAGCTGGACTGTAAACTCCCTGAAGGCAGAAGCTTTGAAATTTTATCTTTGTATCTTCCCCATCTAACATAGTGTTTGGCTGATGGTACGCACTCAGTAAAGGTGTTGAAGGAATGAATGCTCTCTAATTCTCTGTAGGCTCTAGAAACCAAGAACCAGATGTGGATCCACCAGCTGTCAGTTCAGTGTGGAAACCATCTCATAACCCTAAATAACAAGTGCAGTGTAGTGCTCAATGGCATTAAGACAGGTATAAAGAGCTGTAGGGATCATCCCAAGGATAAAGATTTTTTAAAGGAGAATAGTATATATACACACACACCCTGCCTTTATGTGGTGAGTTCTCATTAGAGGACTTTTAGAAATCATGAGATCCAGTCTCCTATTGCAGTGATGGAAAAATGAAGCCCAGAAGGGAAGACTTGCCAATAGTCACCTAGCAGAGGCAGAACTTTGTCTGCAGTCCAGGTCTCTGAGTCTCTCCCTTTGAGGCTGCCACGCATGCGCACACGCGCACACTCGCGCGCGTACACACACGCAGTATTTCTCTTTCCACCTTATGCTTTCTCTGATCCGTACTTCTTGAGATCAGGGGTAGCATGCACAAGTAACCTGAAGCCTCTCTTACGCACAATGTTTTAAAGGGCCCATTTATTTGCGGAAGGAAGCACCTACTTTCCCCAGGGCAGTGGTGGTAGCACATTAACAGTGTTGGTGTGAGGGGCCAGGACAAAGAGGCTTGCCTTGCTTCAAAGCACTGGTAAAATGGGGATTTACAAGATCTTGGTGAGTGGCACATATTACTCATGCTTACCCTTCCATTGCAGAGGGAGAAGCTACCTCCCGTCTTATATTCCAATTCATTAGTGGTAGGTACCTAGAACCTCTAAGAACCAGCTAATCATTTTGACCTCTTAACAGGTGTCTTTCTAACATACCCTATTTATTCACTGAGAGGCTACTATGTAACAGGTCCTTGCTAGACACTTAAGATATATTGTCTTTAACTTCAAAATGACTCTGTAAGGGAGGTGTTAGTTCATTTCACTAGTATGGAAATTGCAACTTGGTGAGGTCATGTGACTTGCTCTAAATCACACAGCTGGGATTCAAACCCAAGTCTTCTCTAAATCCCCAACCCATTCTATTTTCTATGCCCAAAGCTGCCTTTCAAAACTAAACTTTTTGAGGGCAGAGACTATGATGACCTGCTCCTATCTCCACACCCAGCACCTATCCCAAGCCCAAGCACATAGTGGATTCACAGAGAATGTTTGTGGAATGAGTGGATTCAATATGAAATGACTGCCAAATGAGGGTCTGAGTGTATGTGAGCAGCATTGTGAAATAGCAGAGGAGGGAGCAGCTGGCTGCTTAGCAGTAGTGATGGAGCCTCCTACAGAAGGGAAAGACAGATAACTGGTCAGTAAGAAAAAAACCAACAAGCCAGCATTCTACAGCAAAGAACACCAAAAGGCAATCCACAGAAGCAATCCAAAGGGCCATGAGCTATAATAAAGAGGTGTTCAACATTACTAATAATCAGAAAAATGCAATGATCTCATATAAAGTGGATAGGAATACAAATTTGAAAAGCCTTTTAGGGCAGTTTTTTGACAGTATCTATCAAAATTGTAAATGAGCTATGTTCTTAAATGTGTGTACAAAAATAGTTTGTGATTGAAAAATGGAAACAAATATTCATCAGTAGGGAATAAAAAATTTTTAAAAAGCTATGCTGTTTGTAAAATAATGAGATGAATCTGTATGTATTGACACAGGACAATCTCTAAGACATACAGTTAAGTGAAACAAAGACAAATTGCAGAACAATAGTTGTATTATGTATCCATTTTTGTTATATTGTTAAAGGCTATGTGTATGTCTGTATATACATATAAATGCATAGAGAAAATGTGGGATGGATGCCAATCAATAACCTCTGAGGAGTGAAGTGGGAATAGAGGGGCATGAAGAGGGACTTTTACCTAAAAAAAAAAAAATGAGGCATGCCTCATTGTGATGAATACCATATCACTTCTGTAGTATTTCTACCAAAAGCTTATAACCTGAATATAATCATGATGAAACTATCAAACACAAATGAGAGAACGTTCTACAAAGTACTGAACTCCATCTCCTCAAAAATGTCAGTGTCATAGAACACAAAGAAAGACTGAGGAACCGTTCCATGCCAAAGAACAGCAAAAGTGACATGATCCATAATAAAGGCAATACATGATCTGGGATTTTCTTTTGCCATAAAGGATATTATTGGAACAATTGTCAAAATCAAAATAAATCTAGATTTTATGAGAGTGCTATATTGATGTTATTTTCCTCATTTTTATATTTATATTATTGTTATGTAAGAGAATGTCTTTTTTTAAGGCTGTACACCCTGAAGTACTTGCAGTAAAAAGGTATCATGTTTGAATCTGATTCTCAAGGGATTCATTAAAAATTGTGTTGGGGGGAAAGGATAGGGAGAGAGAAAGAAAGGAGAAT
This sequence comes from Macroglossus sobrinus, assembly GCA_004027375.1. NCBI lineage: Eukaryota > Metazoa > Chordata > Mammalia > Chiroptera > Pteropodidae > Macroglossus > Macroglossus sobrinus. The sequence goes on from PVKZ01000181.1 coordinate 479,895, forward strand.
GATAAAACAAATGTGGTAAAAAGTTGACATTTTGGGAATCTGGGTAAAAGATGTATGAGAATTCTTTTGACCAATTTTACAGATTTTCTGTCTGAAATTATGTTAAAATATAAAATTAAAAGGAAAAATAAAAAAGAATGAGGAAGAAGAATTTGTCAGATAGAGAAAACAGGGAAATCTGCCAAAGGAATAAGAGAAACAAAGGAAACTGACAAGTATAAGTATTATGTGTTAAGAAAGGAATGTTTCTCTGAGTGTCCAGAACATAGCATGGTATTCTGGAAAGGGAGACGGGAGACATAGAAATAATGAGCAACCCACAAATGAACACATTACCTGCTACCAAAATTGGAAATGAAGATTTTAAGCCTTCTTCCTACCCAGTCTCAAGCCCTGTGAGAAATAATTTGAGTTCTTCCAGCTTCCAAGTGATGTCAGAATAAGAAACTCTAGAATAATGACTGAAAGGACAGCTAGTACAACTCCATTTCGCAGAAGAGGTTTTAAACTAAGGACCAAAATTGAGAAGGCATTTGCAAGTTCCCAGCAAAAGTTAGTGTTAACACTGGTTTTCAGTTCACCACCTATTATTCTTTGGGTGGCACATTCTTTCTGTACCACTAAAGTCCTGAAGGTTGAGGGAGAAATAGAGGCTGACAAATGAAATAACAATGTTACCCTTTAAAGTCTGAAACTTTTCATTTGCCACAAATATGGTCTTAGTGTCTATACAATTTTAAAATGTAATTATAGAAAGTGTTGTCACCTAAGGCCCATACGTGGCAACTGGTAAGTGATGTTCAATTCAGGCTCTTAGTTTGAAGCAGCAATCAAGGTGATTCTCAGGAATTCTCAATGACATTGGTACCCATCTGGATTTTCTTGAAAAGTTTAACATCCTTTTTTATTATTCATGATTTTGCAGTTCTTCAAATTGCAAGGTGATGGAGAGAGCAAGCAATTTTCAGCCAGGCTATGAAATCATTCTTAAAAATTTGGACATTCATATATAGATGGATTTTAATTTTTCTTAGAGACTGCTTTTCCTTATAAAATCATAAAATTTAAAATATATATACTGTAAATTAAACTATATAAATGCTAATATTTTCATTACAATAAAATTCCTAGGGATAAGGAGCTAGTACTTCAAGAACTCTATTCTCATTTGTTATTATTCCTAGTTGGAATTGATTCCTCAGGGTTTACATCTAAGTTGCTATATAATGAACGTTGACTAGGAAAACTATTGAGATTTTAGTTTAAGAATTATCAGATTCCATACAAAAAATCTTGAAACTTGTTATCAGTAATGTGTTGACATGATATGCACACTCCAAAAGGTATTTCTTTATTTAAATGTCCATGAGCCCTAGATCCCACAGATTCTAATGCATGAAGGGACATACTTGCTCAGAGACAGACCTTATTCAGGTTTCATTCTGTAAGGGGGCAGCTTTCTTCATCTCCCTGTCTGAGACTCCAACAACATGTTGTTTTTAGTCCAGACGTGTCTTTGTATCAAAATTGCATGAATTATTTTACTCAAGACTTTACATTGACAACAGATAAAAATTAACTGAGAATAGTCAAGATCACCCCCATCAAATGAGTTTTGTATACAGTTTACACCAACCAACTTAAGCACAATTATATACAACAAATTATGGATGTAATGCTTTGAGTTTCAGCCATTAATACCCATTGTTTCGTACCAAACTGGTGAAATCATTAACAAGGTGGAGCTTAAAAGGACTGTTTTTGTTCTGATGGAGTCTGAATCTTCTTCCTCTGCTTTCACTCAGGATCTGCTTTTCTTCTGTGACTGATACCAGTCTGCATTTGTGCAGTATATTTCTTGCATCAGACCTAGTAATTACAGAAGATTTTTTCTTCCTATTTGCCATACCTCAAACTTCATACTTTCTTTACAGTGTTCAACAACTATATTTTCATGGACCTAGCAATCCCTGTTCTTGCTTTGCTGTGGTACAGATCTATTAAAGTCCTGAACTATCACGCATTTTCTTCAGAATGTTCAATGCCTGTCTCTCTCAAGAATGGCTCCTTTCACTCTGCTTTGCTGTTGCTCTCAGAACTTACTCTCTAACTTTTTCTCTTCTGTGCCTGTGCTCAACTGTGCTGGAACAGTGAGAGGTTTTATTGTCTGCCTTGGTTTCTTGGTAAGAGAGGGAGTCTATCTATCTGTTGACATTACCCAAAGAAAGCTCCAGGCTTCTTAGAAGACACAAACTCTGGTTCTGTTCAAGTAGCATTATCAAAAGCTCTAGTTTCCTGTCTTCAAAGACCATCTGAGCGAACCTTGACTAGATGAGAACAAAATAGAATTGTGTGGAATGGGACCAGGAAAGCAATGGGTAGGAATTCTAGGATCTGTGCTGGGTGGCAAAGGGTAAATGGCGTGTATCTATGAAAGTAAAAAAGTAGCTACAAGCCACCAGGTGAGGACCAGGAGAATAACAGACTACCAAGACTTAAATGGATCTCATGTGGCACTGCAGCAGGAATAAACATCAAAAAGTCAGAAACAACAGACATGTATTGTGGTGTGTGATAAAGATGTCATTTCAAGTCAGTGGAGAAAA
>PVKZ01000181.1:487500-716943 GCA_004027375.1 Macroglossus sobrinus
GCAGCAAGGACTCCTCCGGGGAAGGTACTCTGTCTTATTCATCTCTGATTCCCCCTACACACATGCATTACCACTCAAAACAGGACCCATCCAAGAGCCAGTGTTGGAGAAAGCAAAGGGGAGATCAGTCATAAGATGAGCTTCATCACTGCTCATTTCCACCCCTTCCTCTGACCCCCTCAGATCTAAGAACTGGCTCTCCTTTTTTAAAATTGTGGTAAAATGTACATAACATATAAATGAACCATTTTAACCATTTTTAAGTGTATGGTTCAGTGACATTAAGTACATTCACATTGTTGTGCCAACATCACCACCACCCATTTCTAGAATGTTTTCATCTTCTCAAACTAAAACACTGTACCCATTAAATACTCACTCCCCATTTTACCCTCCTCTCAAACTCTGGTAACTACCATTCTAATTCTCTCTTTATGAATGTGATACTCTAGGTACCTAATATGAGGGAAATCATACAGTATTTGTCTTTTTGTTACTGGCTTAGCATAGCTTTTACTTAATATAATGTCTTCAAGTTCCTCAGTATTGTAGTATGTGTCAGAAATAGGAACACTTCCTTCTTGACAGCATCAGAACCTTTCAATTACTCTACCACACTGAGATCTTCTCCCTCCGTAAGATTTTTTAGTTAATCAAGAGCAAGGAGAGGACTGATCCAGCCTCCTGGTCTTCACCACACTGTCTTTGCAACCGAGCTTTTGGGTTCTCAGCTCTAGAGAATCTTTGGCCCTTATTTATTCATTTAACAGATAACTGTGTGAGCTCCCGCTCTGCCCCAGTCCTATACTGGGTGCTTATAATCTAATAGAAAGAAACAGATCTGTAAATAAATTTGAAATAAGGTGCTACCGGCTTCTAAGATAGAAGTATTCTGAAGTTTGTTGCACTACAAGAAGGAGAGTTCATACATAACTGAGAGAATGAGAAATGTCTCCAGAAGAAGTGATTCTATGATTCTTGTAAGAAGGGTAAGTGTTCTCTGTGGTGAAACCAGATCTGGGATGGAGCACAGCCAGTCAGGACACTGCCAGAGCAGAGGCCTAGAGGCATGACTCGGCCTCATGTTTTAGCGAAATTGCAGGTGAGCTATATTCTGTAGCACAGAATGTAGGGGGATGCAGGGGGAGAGAAAAAGCACCATGAAATAATAATCCGGGAAACTATAGAGGAAGGCTAGACCCAGGTCACAAAGACCATGTATGCTAGGTAGGGAATTTGGTTTTAGCCCCAGAACAAGCAAGATCTATGGAAATTTTAAGCAGGATAATAGGGTCAAATGTGTTTTTGTGGTACTAGTGGTGTTGTGGAAAGTAGGTGGGACTAGAGGTAAGAGGCCAGTTAGGAGAGCATTGCCTCAGAGCAAGTGAGGGATGATGCAGTAGTCATGGTGGAATGGAGGCAGTAACAGTGCTTGAGCTGAGCTCATACTGGTTCATGAGAACTGATTGTCAAGTTTTCCTGAATTTTGCAAGTCTGTTTTTAAATACAGTCGTTGTTAAAAATTAAATTATAGAAACTTACAATTAAATAAATTGTATATTTAAGTGATAATAAATACTCAAAATTTATTACTTCCTAATGATTATACTATTATCTTTTACAGTAGTTTATATCTACTATATTAGTACAGTAGAAATATTAGATAATGGTATGCTGCTGCCCATCTCTTCCCAACTACGCATTCAATGACATTAAATTAGTAACCTGACATCAGTCATTGAAGGAGTATTTATACCATCAGCAGCTATTTTAAATCAGGACTTGTTTTCCTCGCTCAGTGCCAGTTATTACATTTACAGCACATCACTATTTGTGGTTACCACGGCCTGGAAATAGTAGAATCTTCTGGTTACTATGCGGGCAGAAAGAGTCAATGTACTGGTTTTTCAAAAATCCCCTAGTTTCAGTAGCCTTCCTCTGAGAGGGCTGTTTTAAAGTCAGTTGGAGATCTTGCAACAGGGAGCAGATATTCTTTCAGTTTTCAAGGATTCTGTTGATTCTGCAAAGCCAAGGGTCTTATTCTGTTTGTCCAGTAATTTGCAACCAAGGGTGAGTAGAATGTCCAAACTCCCAGTTTTCACTCCATCTACCCAAGGTTTTGACTGAATAGGCCTGGCGTCCTTGGGAAAAAAATAGCAACAGTAGCAGGGGTATGAGAAGATTATATTTTTATCCTACCAGTAATACCATTCACTTTAGATTGGAAAGGATGAAGGAACAAGGGTGGGAGCAGAGGCAGGAAGACCAGCTGAGCAATTGTTGCAGTCATCCTGGGGAGAGGTGACAAGAACTGAACCAGAAAAATGGCAACGGGGATACACCTGAGAGACGTGGGAAAGGTAGAATCAACACTACAAAGTGACTGGTTGATTGTGGTGGAGAAGAAGAATCACTAGGTGGATGGCTGGAACCATTTATTGAGACAAAGAGACCAGAGAAGACCTGACTTTTTTTAAGGGGATCACTTTTAGACTCACTGATTTTGAGGTGCTTTTGGACATCAAGATAGTAAAATCTGGTAGGCACTTCAATATAGAGGAAAGGTGCTTAAAAGATGTTCTGCATCTAGATGTTTGTATATTTAAGAATTTTCAGCTGAAAGATGACGATTAAGACCTAGGATGGAAATGACCTTATTCAGGGACAATATGTAGAGTAAGAAGAGAATCAAAGATAGAACCTAGGGGTTAGACCCCAAGGTTTAATAGGCATACCAAGGAGATAATAGCAAAGAATCAAAGGTGTGGGATCTGATACTGGGATAAGACAGTAAAAGGAGTAGGAGAAAACTGGGAGACAGTGATGACTTCCAGAAGAGAGTTTGGGTTGAGACAGGATTGATTTTGGCATCAGATAACTTCAAGTGAAAACTAGAGAGTCCACTGGATGCAACAGCCAAAAATCTGCAGAACCCATCTTCAGAGCTGTCTGACTAAAGTGGTAGGAGCAGAGGCCAGTGTTCTCTCATACAAGAGGAAGTGAGAAATGAGGTTACAGAGAAACATGTGCAAGTCTTTTGAGGGCCATACTAAAGGGGGAGCAACATTAAGGTTATAGCTTTAGTGTTATTTTTATGATAGAGAGACCTGAGCATTTTTGTGGCTGTGGAAAAGTAGAGAAGAAGTAGGAAAGGCAAGAAAGACTAGGAATGACCAATCAAGTGACCTACCGAGGAGGAAAGGAGGGAATTAAAATTGGCAGTTTCTCAAACTTGTAATGTGCACACAAGTCACCTGAGGATCTTGTTAAAATTCAGATTCTGATTCAGTAGGTCTGGGGTGGGCCCAGGGATTCTGCATTACTAACATGCTCCTCGATGAAGCTGATGCTACTGGTCAGTGAACCATGCTTTGGGTATCAGGATGCTAGAGCTCTGAATGGTAATCATGTGTTTGTTTGTCTGTCTCCTGCCCTAGACTCTTAAGCAGAATTCTTCCAGATAATCCCTATTTCCGAACACAGTATCTGTCATAAAAGTTTGTTGAATACATTGACTATAGGGAGATATGTATTTGGTATTATCTACAACTATGAAAAAGTGGGGAGGAACCCTAAAAGTCCAATAACAAAGAATGGATAAGTTAGAGTACAAGTATACTTTAAAATATTCTTAAGTAATTGAAGTATTCACTGTGAAATTCATACTATGGGGAAATTCCTATGATAAAATTGTAGAAAGCATGTGAGTTCTTACTTATAATATTATTATTGTCACTGTGTGAAATTAGAACAGAATAGAACAGAACAGAAACTAAAACAGAACAGAAAAAGCAAGTTTAATTTGATGCAGCAATAGGATCATGGATGAATCTTTATACTTAGATTTTTGTTGATGTAATAATAATTTAGGCAAAAAAAAATAATACTGTTACACATATGAAAGAAAAAATCAAACATGAATATTCTAACTGGAAAATCAAAACAGTCGTAAATAACCCCTACACTTAGATTTGGAATTGTATGTAATGTGTGTGTGTGTGTGTGTGTGTGTGTGTGTGTGTGTGTGTGTGTGTGTGTGTATTAACTTTTCTTTGTAGTCATTTATGCTTATTCAACAGCTTATTCCTTTCCTTGTCTCTCTTTCTTTCCTTTCTTTACTTTCCTTATGCTTCTACTCTTCCCTCCCTCTTTTTAAGACATCCCTCTGTTAAGGAATTCCCATTCCCGGTGATATCTCATCAAAGGAGCCCATGAATAGCTGACATTATGTAATGCTTTGACATTTGGCATTCCCAAGGCATTATCCCACCCCTGATGCAGAATAAGTTGTCAGAGCATGAAATTGGTATTTTTACATATTCTTAATGTACAGATGTCAGTCTGAAAACCATTCACTAGTGTGATGATTGCATTCTTTGTCTCATTTTCTTTCTATGCCAAGATCTGTGCCTGTGATTTCTTTTCTTTTGGGAGTTTCAAGGAGGGAAGAAAAAACTTTAATAATCAAGCTTACCGATTCTGCCAAAAGGTAAAAGTAAACTTTTAAGTCTCTGACCATTTTTGACAACTATACTTCTGACACAGGAGCAAAGATGTAAGAAGAAGGGCCAGATGCAAGATAGAAATACAATCTGTGGCCCACTTGATGGTGCCAGATTCCTCAGCATGTTCCAAAACAAATCTGCTTGCAGTTTACAAGTTTGGTATTCTGTGTTAATCACAAAAATGAATGGCGTAGGCTTATGGGAGAAACAATATGTGTAAAAATAATAACCTTGTAGAAAATACACAAGGTAAGAAATGAAATAGATTTAGAACAGTCTCCTCTATCTTCTCAATGCCTTCTTTGATAGGATCCCTGAGCAATGAGCATCCAGTCTCTGTCTGAACATCTTCAGTGATGGACATCCCACTACCTCATGAAGCAACCCATTTCATACTTGAATGGTTGGCAATACTGTCCAGCATTCTTTCTCCCTTCTGGAAACAGTACCAACTTCCTTGGAGAACGGCTACTTCTTCATTCCACGTGGACATGCCGTAGTATGCTGCTTCCTGGCCTGTTTGCCCTCACATCCATCTTTTGCCTTTCACCTGCCCCTCTCTGTATCGCAGGGGAGAGGAAGCTGACCCACCCCCCTCCCACGCCCATAGTCGGGGACTCCCATGTCAGCCGAGTTTTGGTGGATCTGACCAATAGGAGGTATTGGCAGGAGAATGGAGGGTGAGGAAAGGAGAAGACTGTGCTACAGCTGCATTTCTTCCATGGTTAGACTCCAGCTCCCCCTGGACAGATACACCATGGTTTCAACCTCCATTGAAACACCTTTTCCCTTTATCCCTCTAATTTAACAATAGCAGTGGCCTAGTTGTTAACATCTGAGTTACTGCTCTGTTCTCAGGGAGACTTCTGAACCTCTTTTGTCACTTGTGTATAACCAATAAATACCCTCTGACATGGTTCTGCATGTGACCAAACCTGACAATCTGGCCAAATAATGGGTTCAGGGATGGACGTATGATACAAGCTTGATCTATTAGTCCTTCTGTGGGACTATATATTCTCTTTTTGCTGGGAGTCACTGAACTTGGATGGGGTAATGTTAGAATCTGCAGCTATGTGTATGATGCCTATCTGCACAGTGAGAGAATGAAGCCAGCACAGAGAAATAACATCCTTCAAGTTTCTAAAGTCCCTGAAGCTCTGTCATGAACTACCCATGAACTACATAATAGTCTCTTTTTCTCTTAAGTTTTCATGATTTGGGTTTCTGTCACTAACAACCCAAAACTAAGCCTGACTAAGGTAGACAGTTTTAGTTAGTAGAAAAATATAGCCCTAAAGAAGCCCATATCTGTTTCTCTGTAACCTCCTCCTGTCAGCCTTGTTGTTAGTTTCGGGGATCACAGCATTCTGTGCTCCTACGCACCCTCTGCAGCTCTTCTAGCATGGGTCCAAGCCACCCCATTGGCCTTCCCTGGCCCTGCTACACCTCCTTCTCCCCTTAGCCCAGTGTTTGATGTCTCTGCTAGCTCCCTCTGCTTCCTTCAGACTCTCTTCAGACATACTGCTGACTCATTCTTGACTCTCTTCTCCAAAATGTAATATTGGCAAAAGTTCTTGGCCCCAAGAACTGGTCAGAAGCACTCATGACCCTCCTTGTCAAAAACGGGCACTTGTTGACTCTTTTCATGGCCCTTCAGGTACTAAAGGCAGCTTTTCTATTCCTCCCATCCCCCGCACCTTCTTGTTTCTCTTAGGACCTTAGAATCTTGTGGCCTTCAATCATTCCTTGCATTTTTGAGGTCTCTGGTCATAAATAGCCTGGCATCTACCACTCCACGTGTTCAGAATGGTCACCAGGATGCTGTGTCTTCATGAGATTGATCTGTCCCACCACTTGGGACCCAAGGGAGAGGATCTAGAGATGACTCTTTACTGTTCCTGGAAGATGGCAGCCTGAGTGGCTACAAACCCACTAAAACATGGGCATCTGATAGGAAGAACAGCCACCGTGACAACCATTTACTGTGTTCTGGGCACTGTGATAGGCCTTTACTTACTTTTTTATTTTTAATCATCATAATGCCTTGAAAAGTGGGCATTATTGTCCTTATGTTTCACATGAAGGAACTGAGACTTGAGGAAGTTAAGCAACTTGCTCCAGGTCACACTAGTAAAGGGTGAGACTTAAAGAAAGTATGAGGAGTCATCCCCCATTCTCTCTGTGTCTTCCATATGGCAGTCCCTATGCTAGGCAGTGGGGATACAAAGATAACTAAGAAGTGATTCCTATTCTAGAGGAGCTCACAGTCTAATGGGGCTGAAGAGGACATGCAAATAAGTCTTCCTGGAAGAAGTGTCACTGAGCAGACTTTTCCTGTAAGGGAAGAGCAAGTACAATGCTACGATGATGTGGAGGAGCTTGACTCATTTGAGTAAATGCAAAGCCTTTGGTATGGTGTGTCATGGAGAGGTCTATGCACAGAGATGTAACCGACATCTGAGCAGGAACAAGATCACAAAGGGCCTTGAATATCACTCTACGGAGTTGATACCTTACTCTGAAGGACCAGACAAAAGAAGTTTAAGCATTTTACTTTTCATCATTTTAAGCCCACATCCCAGCTATGTCCTTTCACAACACCAAAGAAATACATATCATGACTTTTCTCTTTTTCCATCCTCTGCTTTCTAACTGCTGCCTCCCATTGGCTGAACTTAAAAGGAAGTAAGAGGATGAGAAGTTCTGGTTGATGGAGTCTATAGAGGTCAGCCTGTCAGGGCACCAAACAGAGGAGAGAAGGGTAGAAAATCGATTTGAAGATCTGTTCCTCTGAAAGCATTCACCACCTTCCTCAAAAAATTAAGAATCATAAGAATAGAGAAAAAAGAGATGAATTCTGGATTTGAAGACTTCGTGAAGAAGGAACATTTGAACCAGGTCTTGAAGATCTATGACAGGTACAGATATAAAAGGGCCTTCTGGGAAAAGGGAAGAGCATGAGTAAAAGCTCAGGGCATGTTCAGGGAGCCATAGCTCTCAGTCCAGCATGACCAGAGCAGAGGGAAATGCACGAACGAAGGTAAGGGGTATGTGTCTACTGGAGGGTAGCCTCCAGAAGAAAGGTGGACTAGGAAGAAAGGTAGATGGGGCTGGTTTAGGAGATCCCAGACTCTGGAGCCAGACTGCTTGCTTTGAATCTCAGCTGGGCAATTTTCCATCTGTATGCCCTTGAGCATGTTACTTAACCTCTCTGCTACAGTTTCCTCTGTAAAATTAGGATGATACTAATATGCACAGGATTGTACCTACATTGTAAGGTTGTTAATTAAAATATAGAAAGTGCTTAAAACATAGCCTGGCACATAACAAATGTTATATATGTTTTAGTTACTGCTGTTGCTTGTGTCAGTATGAGGGCTATCTGACTTTAGTCCCCAGGTTTGGGTACAGCTCTTAGAATGTGACCCAGTATCTCAGATGTTTCTAATGCAACCTGTGCCACACATTCCTCTTCCCCAGCATCACGTGGCTTGCTCATACACCCATGAAACCTGAATATGGAAGCTGTGTGTGTAAAGTGGTACAGAGCAAAGCTATCAAGAAAAATGTGTTACCTTACCTTTCTTACAAGGTGGCCATAAGTAATCCATGACAAAATGGAGAGGACACAGGTCTGGGCATCAGGAGATCTGGATTCTGACCTGACCTCTGCCACTCATTTAGTAGATGACCTTGGGCACATCCCTTCCACTCTCTGGACTTTGATTTGACCGACTGTAAAATGAGGAGGGAGGATTATGATGATGTCTTAGGGGCTTTCTTCCAGCTCTATCATATTGTGATTCTAAATCCCTTTATAACAAACTCCAGGAGAGGAGCTTTGCTCTTGCAAATGGAGTGTAAAGTTAATCCTGCCTGTGCTGAGGCTAACTACTATGCATGTGTGGTTTATCCTACTTCATTAAACCTTGACTCCCCACAGAGTATGTATGCGGTAAGGCGGCCCAAGCAGGTAATACTGAAGTGTTGCTGAACTGGGTCTCCTAATGGAAGATGATTCCCCCCACCCCACTGACTCTTTCTCAGGTTTATGAACACAGAACCTATAACTCCCATTTTCCACACTGTTACTTTGCCACATGTGTAGATTCAGACCCAGTCATAGGTATGGCGAGTTGGGTTGTGATACCTTATTTGCATGTGCACTCCCTGACACCAGCCTAACATGCTTCAGGCAACACCATCATTTTACATAGAAGAAACCAAAGCTCAGACATGTATGGGGACTTGCTAGGGGAGGCACAGGGAGCTGTGTGTGATGTATGAAGTGAGGGCAGTGCTGCTCTTGAGTGAATGCTCTCTAAGTGATAGGAAAAGATCATTGGGAAGCTCTGAGGCACTGTTCCCAAGTGAAAAATTTCCCCTCTTCTTGCAGAACCCCAGGTCACCTTTCCCACGGCTAAAAGAGAGCACTCATTTTAGATTGCCTCTCGAGGACAATGACCTGTAACTGTCTTGAACTCCCTCAGATTTTCTTCTATATTGTGAAGTATAGTACAGATACTGAAAAATTCATAAAGCACCTGTGTATAGTTTAATGAGTAATTAAAAGTGAACACTGGTTACCCCCACTCCAGTCAGGAATATGAGTATAATGTTGGGGGAAAGAAGTGAGACACAGAGAATACATCCAGTATGATCCAATTCATAGGGAGTTAGAAAACTGATCCACTAAATATTTGGGTAAAGTGACTAAGCTGTTTGCTCACTCCTTTGCAGTGTGTAGACCTGGCAAGCCTTTTTCCCTTTCCACCTCACTGAGTGCAGAACCCACTGAGGACCATGAGGCACAGAGGCACCAAATGGTATAGCTGGAAGCCACCTCATGCGACTTTCATTCATTCACTCACTTATTCATTCCTTAGATGCTTTGGGGGTCTTACTATGTAGGGGCCTCTGGGCTGGAAATGATGGCTGGGCTGGGGAAGTATCGCATTGTGGTATCTTGTATAGATTCTGCCCCAAGAAACAAGAAAAGATGGGATGAATTGAGTCTGAAATGGGGAAGCTGTGAAGGTTTTGGAAGTGCCTGGTTGGCAGCCAGGACACATCACATCCTCTTGCTTTTTTGAAAAAGATCCAGATGGAGCAGGATCCACCACGAAAAAGGAACGAGGAGAGACTCCTTTGGCCTCAAAAAGAATGAGTAGGTTATTGCAGATCACTACAAACGGACTTCATGCCAATTTCTGTTCTCAAAAGTCAACTGGATGGCAATTTATGTGCAAATGGATGACTCTCAAAGGGATCAGAAATTAGGCTCTGAATGTCAGAGAGGAAGGGCCCTCCAACGTTACCTGATCCAATGTCCTTGTTTTGTGAAGAGACTGAGGTCCAGAGTAAAATGACTTTTCCAATGTCATCTGGATAGCTTGAGGGGAACCCAGGACTAGAATCCAGTTTCCTGCCACCACAAACAGTTCTCTTTCTTAACTCAGACCAGAGTAATAGTATCTTTCAAGATTAGTTTTTAGAATTATGCATTTTTATGGTCATGAGATCATGAAGAAAGAGACCATAAGAGCTGGAAAAGATCTTGGTAATATGTCTAGTCCAGTGAGTCCTAAAGCAGGCTGGTCATCAAATCACCTGAACTTGTTTCTAAAAATATAGATACTGAGAACCCAACCCCCAAAGATTGGAGTTTAGTAGCACTGGGATATAGTAAAACAGCTTGGCCACTTTTGCATGTATTTAAAGCCCTCCGTCACCCCTCCCCGCCTGACCACCACCCCTCCAACTGATTCTGGTGGGACATTCACAGGCCTAGACAACTCTCTCTAGATGACAGAGGAAAAAACTAGTGCCCAGATTAGGGGAGGCAGAATGACTACACAAGGTCACATCTCACTTTACCACAAACCTTGAATTGTCCAGGAATGGACTGAGCCAGACTGCATATCTAAGAGCCTTGATGTATTAATAGTATTTTTGCCCAATGTTGTTTTTGTGGTTAACAGGTTTTATTTTTTGAAGCAGCTTAAAAGATTCCTAGCCATGCTGCAAGGCACTGAGATTTATGCGATATTTACAGTGACTTTGTTGTTCATTAAACAAATTTACCCAGACTAACCCAACATGAAAGAAATCATCTTGTTTACAGTGAGCTCCTGACAAAAATATGTGTAGCAAAGACAGACAAACACACATAAACCTGGATTGCCTAGTGGGACATAATTTGCTGCCGCATCCAATTTTTCTCATTAGAACTTGTTTTGTTTGAACATGACTCAGTACCCCGTGTAAATTCGAGGTTGTTAATCTTATTACTATATGGAAAACAAATTAATTAGTATGCATGCTATTGAGATGAGTTGTAAGGTTGGTGTTGGAAAGATTAGGAAAATACACTCATTATTCTAAATGATATCTGATATACATGTCTGACTTCCACTTTAAGATCGGTTCCATTATATGGGCAACAAATATAGCTAATAAAAATCAAGCTTTTGTGCTCAGCATCTAAATCTTGGCATTGACCAGATACAGATATACTGGCCTTTCTTGTTTTAAAACAAAGGTCATGTGGTGCGTAACTGCTTGTCACTATTCCTCAAATGAGACTCACCTGCTACAAGCACCATCTCAGGGTCCATCCCAGACCAAACATAGCCGAGAATGATCTTCTGTTTCTTCCACATGGCCACCACACTTTATATGCTTTTCCCTCAGCACTTTCTACCTCTTTTGGAGGCCATAATGAATGCACCTTGTTTTTCCAAGGGATCGTGTGCTCCTTGAGAGTGGAGACTACATTCCAACTGGAGATTCAAATATTGATTAGAATATCATGCTAAAGAAAAAAATTACAAAGAGTGAGAAAGCTCTTTGTTTCAATGTAGAATGATCACCAAGATATATTGTTAAGTGTATATCTACAGAGGACCTCTGGAGATATTGTGGTAACCCTGATGCCCAGATTACTAGGGAGGGGTCCTGAGTGGCTGAGACACAGAGGCAGGAAGAGGCTTTTCTTCAGTTTCCTTTTGTACTTTTTGAATATGTGCTACCAAGTCAAAAAATAGAACAAATATTCAATTTAAAAATAAAATCTAGTAAAAAGAAAATATTTGTTCAAATTTTTAAAAACACCAAAACATAAAATAAAGATAAAAACAGTTGTCACTTGGGGTAGTAAAGACTATGGGAAGTCCTTTAATAAATAAACCTGTTTTATTTTAACTCAGTGTTACCTGACTTATTTCACCAGGGAGCTCCAAAAGAAATACAAGATATTTGTGTTTCCCAAATGTTTTGACCCTAAAATCTTTTCTAAAAATAGTCACTTATTACTATCTCACAAACATTAGTCACTTATTACTATCTCACAAACATCTAGACAGCATTTTAAACCAGAGGGTGGAAAAAAAGGTTGATATTGACTCTGCTGCCAACTTTATGAATGGACCTGGGCAAGTTCTCTCTTTTCTGGGACTCAGTTTCATCATTTTTAAAATAAGCCAGCTGTATGAGATTATCTCTGACATTCCTGCCAGCTCTGGAGTTCAGAGATTCTTTGGCAAGACTATATCAAAGATCTCTTCCAAAGTGAGCCCAAGCTTTGAGTAATGATTGGAGGCAAGGAGGTCTGTGATGCTTGGTAAAAGAAGTTACAAATGTACCTGATGTGAATGTATTTTCCCAGCTTCTTCAAAAACCCCTAGGATTCACACACACACACACACACACACACACACACACACACACACACACACACTCCAGAGGTTATAAGAAACCAATGCAACGTTTAGTTCACTATAGCTACTGATATTGCCAACGTCTCAGCACTTCCAATTATTTGTTGTGCATCCTTGGGCAAAACCTTGAATTGAGACTCAGTTTCCTCAGCTATAAAGCGAGCGTAACAATTGTTTTGCTGCTTTCCTCAAACATTTGGTAAAGGCATTTAATTTATGACAACAACAGAAATAAGAGATTAGAAAGCCAATGACAGTTTTGTCAAATCATTTATTTAACAAGAAAAAATGTCACTTATAAAGTTAGCTTTCATTTATCAATAGAATTCCCTTGGTTGGGGCACAAGGGTGGTACAAAATTATCATATACATCTATTATAGAGGCAAAATAAATTTACAAAAGACTTTTGCAAAGTAATGTGCTCATCTATATCAAGAACCATGCAAGAATTCAGGCCCTCTTACCCAGAAAATCTAGATTTGGGGTTTTTAGGAAATAACAACAACAAAAAAGGAAAAAGTGAGAGGTATGAAAATTACAATTTGGGGTTATCTGTGATAGTGATAAGTTTAGTTCTTCTAAAGATACAATACTAAGGAATGTTATATCCACTTAAAGTATTAAGCAGCCACTAAAATAATTTATTTTTAAATAATCATTATAAAGACCATGTGAAATTATAATGATAAACTGTGAAGTGAGAAAAATGAATACAAAGCTGTAATTACACTAATAAATTACCTATGTCAATTTTGCCAGCATGTCAGGACAGAAAAGGAACACTGAATCGTTCATTTGTAAGAATAGTAGGACTATAGATAATTTTCTTTATTGTTATACTATTGTGAACTAAATAAAAATGTGAGGTAAAATACAACAAAAGCAACAGATAGGAACATTTTGCTGTATCCTTTCACCGAAGAAAGGGATCAAACGTGGCTCACCGTGGCAAATCATAAAATAAGACCCACATATTGCATTTCCTTTAGACCCTGTTACCCTACTGAGAATAAATTAAAATATAAACACCAGGGTTGATTTTTTAAAATCTAGGATTAGCTCATTATTCTGTTTAAAACATATAAAGAAAGAGAATGCACTTTTTTCTTTTTTTTGGATTAAAAGTTATGTCTGTTCTTCCCTTTCAGCGGGGTATGGGTCCCCATTCCTACATTATGCATTTTTCAAAACGTGGGACCTCTACTCAGATGCATAGACAGTGGTGAAGAAAGTCTAGTCAGATCAAAAGAGCTCCAACTGGTCCTGCTTTGTGAAATAAACGTATTATTTTCTGCCCCGGCCACCACTTGGGTCTCTTGTCAGGATCCTCTGAGATAATGTGTAGGAACACATAAAAGTGCTTTGTAAATCCTCCAGAACTGTGTCCAGTTGGATCTTTCCTCTTTAGGAGTCAGTATGGCATAATGAAGGCCATACAAAGGTGAGGGTAAGCATAGGGAAGGAGGAGGATGGGATTTTAAGAAAGTGATGAGTGTTAGCAGTTAAGAAATTGGGCTGTGAAGTCAGAACTGGCTTTCAAATTCTAGCTCTGCCATCTCCTAAGTGTATGGCCCTGGGCAAATCTCAGTGTTTCTGAGCCTCAGAGTTGAGATTTCACTGAACTCATGTTGATAATATATGTAAAACACAAAGCCCAGTAAATAGTGAGCACTCAAGAAATGTTACTTTCATTAGTCCTGCCTCTCCCGCGAACTCACCTGTGGAGCCTTTGGCAATTCTCTTTCCTTCTCTGGGCTTCAGTTTCTCTGTCTGTCAGATGGGGCAAGGAACTGGATTCAATGGCCTCCCAGAGCTGCCTTAGAGACAAAGATTTCACAGTGGTGCTTGTAGCAATATCTTTTTAAAGACAAATTTATGTGGGAATCTGTAGCCCATAGGGACACGAATATTAGCATAGACTTCTAGAAATTATCTGCAGATTGGACTCTCAGCCTTATAATCCTGCTTCCACTTTATGCCTGAATGTGCTTCCTCCAGTTGACATTCCAAGATCACTTCTTCCACCTCAGATTATTTGTCCAATGACATAGAGAAGTCGACACTCCCCTCGCACTGTCTGAGCTGATATCTTCACAAGAACCTTCACTGTGCCTTGTTTGTTCTTTCCTGAGGGCAATGATCCCCAAAGTGTAGGACCAGGACCAGTGGATAGAAGTTATGTGGAAACTGATGTGTGCTCAATAAGGGAATGAATGTCCTGGCAGCCATTCTATAATGCCAATTCCATAGGGACTAGTGAACTCACTGTCACTGGTGGTATTCAAGCTCAGGCTGAGGGATGCTATAGAGAAGCCAACCTAGATACAGCTTATGCAATTAAATGAGGCTCTTAATTGCAAGTCCTCTTGCTATTAATAAACTATCTATTGATTTATTATTACTTTAGCAACACATCAATTAATAAATTACTGGCTACACTACTTTCTTTCTGAAGAGAATGCCCACTGGAAGACTCCTGGGATTAGGGGTTGGTGGAGAATCAGATAGAACACATGGCTTATGACTCATCTTTTTGAGCCTTCTTTCCCACAGAGTGACATTCTTTCTATAGCTATGCCCAACTGTTTTTTTTCCCAGCAATCCAGATCCAACATTGTCTTTTCAGAAATTTAGCAATAGTATCATGACAGCTGTTAACCTATGACTCTCAGATGTGCTTGAGTTGAATTTTTTGTTCTTTGCATTCTCTCTTGCAGTGCTGGCAAAGGATACTTCAAACAAGAACCACATGATTTTTCAATACATGAGTACTGTCGGCCTCTTCCTATACAAACCTTCATTCATAGCTCCTGTCAAATGCTAGGCCATCTACTCTTTTACCACAGGAAAAATATACTGAGGCAACTAAAAAAGATTTTTTTAAACAACATTGGGAAATCTAAACCTAAGGTAACAATACTTCATAATGAAAGTGCCAGGCCATTATATTATTTGGTCTTCACAATAGCCCTGAAAGGTAGGTTTGAGTGGGTGGCAATTAATCTTTCTGTTATACAAGTTAGCAAAATGAGGGGCAGAGAGGTAAAGTCATACCGCTAGGATGCTTGTGATGCAGCAGAAAGTATGGGTGATGGACTGCAGAGAGCTGGTCCAGAGAAGATTCCCTTTCACCACATTTATTCATTCATCAGACTCTCAACTAAAATGAGCATCTTTTATGTGCATGTTCTGCTGGAGTTGCAGAAATGTATCGGACACCCCTCTCCCTGCTCTGATGAGAGGAACACAAGAGGACAAATTGCTACAATAGTGTGCCAAAGACATTAGCAGAAGTGTGGGACCCAGAGAAAGCCTGGTGCGCTTGCCTGTGGAGTGAACCTAGGCATAATGCAGACACAAAAGCTCACAAAAGCAGGTGGCAGTGACCTCTGCTTAGCTAGATGGGCTTGGCAAGATGGAGGGTCTGACAAAGCTCAGAAGAAAATTCAGATGTTCCCATGGGAGTGGTAACTGAGTCCTTCAAACTATAAGATTGTTCTAGTGCAATTCTTACTATATCTTCCTGGGGTCTCCATTTCCTCGGCTGAGTCCCAGTTTCATCACCAGAGAACATTCTCTATCCTCCTGCTCTGCCAGTTCCTAAATAGGCCAAACGTTTCTGTCTTTAAGCCATGGTTCATACTTGGCCTATAGCATGTTTCTCTCTATCTTTTCCAACTCAGTCTTCCAGGCTTAGATCAAATATCACCTCCTTCAAGAGATCTTCATAGATTCCCCCAAGCAGAAAAAGATTCCTTCTTCATTTTCCTAATTGTACTTAATGAAAAGCCTGATCAGATTCTACCTTATATTATAGGCTTATTTCTCTGACCTGACTAACTCAGAGTCTCATTTCCTTCTAGGCCTAAGCACTGGGCTCTCTTTGTTGAATGGAACTAAATGAAAAATGAGAGGAGGGGTCAGATGGTTCTTTGGTCTTTCAGGAGCACAGTGAGAATAGTTTGTAAATAGGGTTGCTGATACTTCTGGGATCTGGCTGTTGCCACTCTGGCAAGCTTCAAGTGCTCAATGTTTGGACAGATGTAGCCTTGATGAGGCAGGCAGGAGTCAGTGGATCACTGTGGTTTAGTCCTTGCCTTAGAAAAGCTTTTAAGCCAGTGCTTCTCAATGGATGGTTTAGGTACCTTCTGCATCTGACTCACCTGGCAAAGTTACTAAACATTTAGGTTCCAGGGTATGTCCCATAGCCCTAAATCAAGCTTTCTGGAGTTGGGGCCCAGAGATCTGTGTGTGATTCTTCTTCCACTGAAGTTTGGAAGTTACTGTTCTAAGGGAACAGAATGATTTACTGCTCAAAGAGCCTGAGTCTCAAAGGTGGAATGCTACCCACCACAGCTCACAGACTAAGGGAAGTGGTGAGAACTGGACACAAATACTTTATCGCCAACACAGAGGAAAACAGGAAAGGGAGAGCTCAGGCTGAGTGGCCTGATCAGTGAATAGTGGCAACTGGCTGTATCTCTGGAAAGGTCTCCCACAGTCTGGGAGAATTGAGTAAGGTGTGTGTGGAGCATTCCAGGCTGATTTTTTTTTTCGTTTTGTTTTGTTTTTCCCAGACTGAGGGTTTTGATGATCCTTCGAAACTCCCCAAGACAGGATGTAGAAAATTGAGAGAAATTAACCTTTTCTTTGGTCCTAGGGCCTTTCTCTTACCTCTCCCTCTGACCTTTGGGATCCGTTCACTCCATCTGGTAAGGAAAGAATATCTGCAGCTGCTGCTCTGGCAATCTTAAGGGAGGTGCAACAGGGGTTTGCCCACCCCATCCATCCTCTTTCTTTTGCCTCACTCCCCTATGAATTGCTTCCCTCAGAAACAATTGCCATTCCTACCATGCCCCAAACCCTTAGTCAGCTCTTATTACAACATTTTGCTTATATGTTAATATCCGGTAGTCTCATCTGCAAAATGGAAATATTAATTCTTCTCTCTGTGTCTTTATTTATCTAGTAACATCCTACTCACCCTCAGCACACGTTTATGTCACTGTCCCAGGAAGGTCTGCTCTGACCTCCCTCTTTCCAAAGTCTGGCTTGACTACGCTGCTTGGTTCTCTCACAGCCCTCTTTGCTTACACTCATTCTCACACTCTTACTGCTAAATTGAAGTCTGTCTGTGTTGGACAGGTGACATTACACCCTGGCTCCCTACACCAGGCTGTGCCCTCCTTCCCAGAGTGGCTGTGAGTATGAAATGACTTCTGTGTGGAGACTCACCAAGGGCTTCTATAACAAAAGGTTTCACCCTCCTTCCTGTCACTCTTGACAGTATAGGCACTAGACTAGCCCATTAGGCCATGGTGGCAGGGAACCCAGTACCTCAGGCATTGGATTCCCCCACCAGGTCTGGAGAGTGGAGGGTATCCACTTGGGGTATGTGGTCCTTTGGGACCAGGAAGCACACCTCTCCCCTTCCCCCACGCCAGCTGGGAACTGGCTTCCGCCTGGGTAGCCAGAAGGGCTTTTGGGGCAGAGCTTTCTTCTGGGTCTACAAAGCTGCCTGGGCTAGCACAGCCCAGGCACCCTGCCTATACTGATGGCCCCAGAGGAAATAGAGGAACCAAGTGCTCACTAACCCGGCTTTGGTAAAAGGAGCTAGGACAAAACCCAACTCTGAGCTTAATTAAAAAGAGTGCTTAATCTCTCCCCTAACAAATGCAGATCACCTACAAAGGAGAACAGGGTTGCCAGTGGCCAAGAAGACCCAAGCCTTATAAACAAACACTTCGGGCTGTGCTGGGCAATTCCACTATGATCTGATACAATGAGTATTGTCAAGGAGGGCTGTTTTTCCATGTTTTTTGTATCCTTTTCTTTGCATTTTCTTTTGCTATCTCATTTCATGCATCAGAGGTCAAAAGACAAAAGGTCAGGCTTAGTTTAGAGGCAGCAAACTCCCCACCACCAGGAAAGTGTGTCCAAAGGAGGGCTTTGAGGCACCGCCTGCATGCAGATACTGGCAGGTTTTCATCCTGCCTAATTATTTTTTGTCACTTCATGGGGTACATGAGTCTATGTGCAAACTGCATGAGAAATGAGACACCAACTGCTGTATGAAAGTAGGAAAAAATCACCCCCTTTTCAATTCACCAAACTATTTCCATCTCATACCTTGTTTTTGAGAATTTGTGCCCCACAAGAAGCCATCTGTGAGCTCTCAGCCCGCTTATGCACAGAACACACACACACACACACACACACACACACACTGTAAATATAAAATCTGAGTAGATATTCCTTAATTATTTTTCTGGGAATCTATAAAGATCTCACCAGAAAATTATGAACACTTGTCTTGAAAATTGCTTTCACTGAAATTTTCACAGCATCTTAGTATGAATAATTTAGTATGATCCTTTTGGCATGTTTTGTCCTAGACTTCCAACCTTTTCAATGCCCCATTTGGGATTCTTAAGTAATAGCCGATTATTAGTTTCCTTGTGTGACAGGTAGACACATGTTTACAAGTGTCATGATTTCCCATTTTCATGTTCTAAGTTAGGAGGAAATGACTTTCCTGTTCTATTTCATAAGCTCCTCATACCAACTTAGTATGCCAAATGACTTTCATCTGACTGAAAATAAACTAGAGGACAGCTTTAATTTTTCTTTTTGTAGACAAATTTTCAACAATTGGTATGTCATGTCTGAAGGTCTGGCCCCTACCTCCAATATAAAGTAAAGGAGAAGTGAAGTATGCAGAGTGATGTCTTTAGACACTGGGGCTGGCTTTAGGGATCACGTCAAAGGCCCTTTGGACCCAAGCCCAGCTCCTCTTTTCCGTCTTGCTCTGGGCTGAGTCCTGAAGGAAGCTATCAGCAAATAGCTGGCCGAGTTGCTAAAAATAAGTAATCAGCAGCAAATCTGAAAGATTTGTAGAGCACCGTTTTATTTCAGGAATGTCTTCAAATCCAGACTTCATATCCCACAGTCCCTTCTCCTTCCCATAAAACTTCCCCTCAGAAAAATAAAAAAAAATAATAATAATAACAAAATAAAATAAAAATCAGTCTACAACCTGCCATGTGACTGAGGTATTTGCAAGGTCACACTACAGGCTACAGGGAAAGCACCCCAGTCGTGCAGTGATCCTCTGCTATAGCTCTGAAGTTATTATAGAAAAATTGAGAATGAAGTAAGCAAGAATATTAAAGGGCCTACTTATAGGCGGACTTCACTTCAGTTTAACGTTCTGATCTGGGTCCATAAAATTAAAGAATCATTTAACCTGTGCACTCACTCAAAATCGCGTGTGAAAGTAGACTCCTCTATGTTCCAGTACTTCATGGAATCAAATTATATCACACTAAAATGTTATTAGTTTAAAACATATTAAATAAATGCAAGTCTGGGCTGGCGCATGAATATTTAAAGCTCACATTACAAGGAGAAATAACAGAAGAAAAGGGGGTGGGGAGAGCAAACTATTCATCGTATAAATATTGCTGGAAATAAAACATTCTACTTGTAAACTTTCTTTAGCAACATATGATTTTACTACTTACCAATTATGGCATCGTTAAGTTTAAAAGGAAATATAAGGAGAAATAAACTGATTTACAATTGTTTTTAATGTTAAATGATCAGAGTGCCAGTAAATCTTTTCAATGCCCCGCTTTGGATTCTCAGGTAATAATGGATTGCTGGGACGTGTTGGCATATTTTAAATATAACTGACTGCCTGTTTTCCATATTCATATATTTGAATGTAACTCCAGGAGAGTGAATTTTATCTCAAAATTCTCCAAGAGTTCCCTTCAAATCGTCTCCGTGCATATGTATATGGCATCCATTTGACGTCTGCCATGTGTACCTGTGCGCCGGATACCAGTCGTGGAACGTAATTGAATTACTGAATTTGAGTTGAAAGGAACCCATCCAAACGACCCAGGTCTGCGCTCTTTAAGGCTTCTCTCAACGACACTTTTTAATTAAAGCAAGAAAGGCGGTAAAGTAAAACAACAATAGCAATAACCCAACGTGAGCACCAGTTTCCCCGAACACAGCCCCATCGTGTTCTCCAGCGATACCCGAGTAGACAGCCCCTAGCACATGGTGCCTCAGCGAGCCAGCAGGCAGAGCTCGAGGCCCTTTACGTGCAGAGGACCCCACTGGCGACAGAAATGTGAGCTTTGACCCACACCATTCCTCGGACCCTTTCTGCCGCGGGCGCCGCTTGAAAACCTGCGCATAGGGGTGGCGCGCTTTTTGCGCTGCGCGCAGCGGGAGTTGAGAGTGAAGAGGCGCCCTTATCCACCCCGGCGCCACCCCTATGCAAACCCTAAACTTGCACCGCGGGGGACCTACTCGCAGCGACTCGGTGTCCACCCTCA
Source organism: Macroglossus sobrinus (assembly GCA_004027375.1). NCBI lineage: Eukaryota > Metazoa > Chordata > Mammalia > Chiroptera > Pteropodidae > Macroglossus > Macroglossus sobrinus. The sequence continues at coordinate 508,079 of PVKZ01000181.1, forward strand.
ATCCTGACACCATCCAGGCCGGGCAAACGAAGCGGGGCGGGGCTGGGCATTAGGGGCGCCGCCTGCCCAAGGCGCAGCGCCACGTGCCCGGGAGCGGACCCCGAATCCTGCGAGTCCAACTGCAGCCTCAGCCGCTCCCAGAACTGGGCCCCCAGGTTTAGGGCGGAGCCTTCTCCTCGCCTCTACCTGGAGGTCGGCTCCCACCCACTCTGCGCGAGCTCCAGACCAGAGCCCGAAGGCCAGGGTCGTTGCCCGCGGCTTTTCCCAGGGCTTGCACAGAGGGAGGCCCAACGGCCGACCGCAGTGGCCCAACCTTTGTTGGATTCCGGACTGGAGGTCTCGGGGCGAGGGGAGCGCCAGGCCGGAAACGAGCCCCAGTCCCTGCTCCACAAGCCCTGGAGTTTTCGGGTGTCTCCTGGTTGAGAAGAGCCAGACCTCGGCTCCTTGCCTGGAGACGTCGGCTTGCCCCTCCCTAGATTGCAGCGTCCTAGGCTGGAGGGAACCTCGCAACGTGCCTAGGCCAATCCCTTCTGCGACTCTGCTCTCGGTTTCTGTTGTTTCTCTCTCAGAGAATGCCAAAGCCCGCGGGGACCGGAGAAGCTTCCGGACCTTTCCTGGGCCTTCAATCGGCCTTTCTCCCACAGTCTTGTTTCTTCCTCTCCATATATTTTTTTTTTCCTTTATAGATTCTTCTCATATTCCCCTGCCGCTTTAGCTAGCATGTCTTTCTCCTTTTCTAAATTTGCCTTTCCTTCTCTCCCTAGCGCAGCATTAAACAAATCCAGGTGTATCGAGGTGAAACTCTGACAATGTGGACAGAAAGAGACTTTTCTGTCCTTGGAACATTTCTGGGCACTACAGTTTGGCTTCGACTTGAGGTGGTGCCAGCGTTGTTCCGCCTTGTAGGCCGTTGCTACCAAGGCGCCCGCTCTCTTCTCTCGTTCTCTTCCTGTGTTTTCTGTGTCTATGAGTTGCGAACCAGGGCAGGCTCTCCAAATCAAAAGCTGAGTGGAGTTTGATTTCTAGGATTCCAGAGCTGCGGACAAGTGAAATGGGAGAGGATGGGCGGTTCAGGGGTCCAGACGCCGATCTGCGCCTAGACTCCATATATCCCTTGCCCTCTGCCCAGAATCTCTAGGACCGCAGCATGAATTCCGTGTCCTCCGAAGAGGTTTGCCACCTGCTCCACGGCGGGGAGCTTTCCCTTGGTTTAACGCTACGGGAGTCGTGGAAGTCTGAAACACACCAGCCAGGCGCAAGGGGAGATGGACCCACAGCAAACAGGGAGGGCAACGGGACGGCGGCTGGGCCTGGGTACCCTGCGAGGGGGAGGAGTTCTCTGTAAATTCTGACCCGGGCACTGGCGCCCCCTCGGGAACGCACAATTGTTTTGCGTTGGTCCGGAGCGCGCAGAGTACAAGGCGGCGGCGCGGAGGTCAGGTATTTCGGAACATGGAGGACCCAGCATTTGTGATACTTGGCCTAATCTTCTGCCCTTCTTGAGTGAGAAAAGGAACGGAGTGATGGCTGGTGTCCCCTCCCTAATTCAAAAGCCCCACAAAGGCACACGCGCAAAACTCACCAAAGCATCCCACAAACACAAAAACTAAAGCAAACACACAAAACAAACCAAAACCCCCAACTAAATACATGGCTCATAAAAAAATCAAAATAGAAGAAAACAGAAGACATACAAACACGAAATTTACCTAATGAAAAACACACAAACGACATCTACTAATACAAAGTCAAAACACATCAAAGCACCACGCAGAAGGAACCGTCTTCCAAACGACACAGGAAAAAAGCCTGCAAGGAGAGAGTATAAAACACACACAAAATCATAACGCACTAGACAGTAAACAAAACCTACCCAAAAGATCAGGACACACAGAGCAAAATCCGCTAAAATGAAATCCACGAATAAACAACACACAAAACACCTGAAACAAAAGACTCTCTCACAGTTAATGAAAAAGAAAACAAAAACAAAAACAAAACAAATCCTCTAAATAGAAAAAAAAAATGACCCCCTTCCCCAGCTCAGGGTGAAATGTCAATTCCGGGAGAGCTTTTGATCTCCAGGCGCGGACAGGCCGCTCCTCCTTGGCGCAGCCTTCCCGCGCGGGCTAAACCCGAGGGCGGGAAGCAGGGACTGCGGCCCGGCAGCGGTGGGGAAGAGTCTAGCGCTCCGAGATGGCCAAAAATCAAATCGCTGGACAGGGACTCGGATCCGCAGGCTGCAGGAAGGAGGCGGTGCAGGGGGACTGCGCAGACTACTTGGTGGGGGTGGGGGGGGGGTGCCGCCGGGGAATCCACAACCACGTTTCCGATTGTGGTGAAATCGGCTCAGTGGATAAGCGATGCCGGGTTCCCGCTGAGGCCCCCCACCCCTTTTCTCGAGTCCTGGGCTCTTCCCCCTAGGTTGCGGCCCTGCCTCGTGACCACCCCTCCAAAAAACAAACAACCTTCTCGCTGAGAACGATTCACTTTCCGAAACTGCCATTGTCCGGCAGGCGGAGAGTCCTCCTAAGGAGCGCCTTCCACACTCCCCCCACCCCCACGAGAACCGTGTCCCTGCGACCACTCCGCAACCTGGCCCCAAGGGCTTCCAGTGGCCAGGCGGAGCAGCTGGACTCGGGACTGGGGAAGGAGAAGGGTAGGGAAATCTTGAGCCTGGGCCGAAGAGAACGGGCTGGACATGCCACACCTCTGCCCAGTCTCTCTCGGGCTGATTTCCCCTCTAGAATCAAGTCCTGGGGCCCGAGGACGTCGCGACGTTTTGGGACTTGAGGGCCAAGGGATTTCATTCATGGGCTGGGGTAAAGTGTCCAGGACTCCAGCCAATCTCCAAGACCTCCAGATATGGTTCTGCTCAGCCCGGATGCTCCAAAGCAGAGGTCTGGATTTTATCACCAGCATTTCACAGCTTAACCTCTGTGCTCCTGGCCAGAATGAGACATGGTGTGGCGAAGAGAACTGCGACCGGGGGTCTGAGTGGGACCTGGGGGCTTTAGGGCTCTGGCATTGCCCTAGAGGCAGGGACCCAGTAATAGAACTAGAGCTGCAAAATGGGGTGGGGGTGGGGTGGCTAGGAGTTCTGGGGGCGGGCGCCGCCCTAGGGGTGAATCTGAGGAAACTGAATACCTGGCAAGACCTCTTGCCTTTGCACCCCCCTCAAAATCACCTGCTTGGCAGATTGGTTAATTTTTTTAAAAACAAAAAACGGGCCTGCACCCGCCTACGCGGCGGGATTTGCACCTAGAGGGGTCACGGATCCCATGCACTGCGCAAAGGGCCGCAACACCAAGACACAGGAGTTTGTAGAAGGTGCTGCCCCGAGGCCAGGGCTCCTGGCTCGCCCTCGGTGGCCCCCTTCCCGTAAGTGCGCGGGCTAGCTACGGGTTGTCTGAAGCCTTTCTTCCTTCCCTTCCCCCCAACCCCCTATAAAAGTCCAGGGCCGCGCGGCGGCGGCACTGCTGCTCTCCGGGCCTCCGGCACTGCTCTGGCCCGGTCCGGCCCGGCTCTCCCCGTCTGTCCAGCTGAGAAGGCCCGGCCGCACAGCGCGGACACCCTTGCCCGGCTCTGGGCTGGCAGCGCGGGGCCGCACGCTGGGGGCGCGGCGTGTCTGGGGACATCTTGTGATGTTGGCGAGAACAGGACATGATCTCACATGGCGAGAAGCTCTTTAGTTCCTTAATCATTTCACGGTGCCTTCGGACGCTTTTTTTCCACCTAAAACGTTTAGTTTCAGCTCAGTGATCAGCTACCCCAGCTCGGCGGGGGAGCGGAAGGCTTGAATTATTCCGACCTGTGAGCGGCCCCTGGCACCAGGGGGGAAAAAAAAAAGCAGCACAAAAAAAGTGGAAACTTTCCCCCCCTGTCCATTCCATCAAGTTCTGAAAAATCAAAATGGATTTAGAGAAAAATTACACAACTCCTCGGACCGGCAGGACAGGTAGGCCCGCGATACCGGCTCCCTGGCTCTAATCCGGGGACCCAGCCCCGCGCTGGTTCTCACGTGCGTCTGCCCTGGGGGAGGGGGTGCGCCTCAATTTCGCCGGGATTGACTGCAGGTCTGTCTGAGGTGCGCTGTATGTTTTTTTCACCAGTCTATTCAGACTTCTGCATCAGCCTGAGAGTTTGCCTATATATTTTTTTCTCTATTTCTAAATGTTTATGTAGGTGTCCATCTAGGGGTCTGAAAGTTTTTTTGGTCTGTCTGTTTACAGATGGGTTCAAAGTGTGCATAAGTGACAATGAGTTTGTGTGCCCCTGTATATGTATTTTCAAATGTTTGAGTGTGTGTCCAAGAGTTTATGTGCCTGTGTATGTCTTTATATTCATCAGTATGTTAGTGTGTGTTTATGAGTCGGTTTTCCCTGGTTACTATTCTTTTGAGTCTCCAAAATGTGTGTCTGAGTGGCATATATATAATTTGGATAAGTGTCTGACTACACACCTACTCCTTTAAAGATCTGTGTTCACCTGTCATATCTCAAGTGATTTTGGAAGTGAGAAAGATATGGTTACATTGACTCCTCCATTTTTGTATGTGAATAGCTTTTTGCTGTGTACATGTCAGCTTCTAAGCACAGAGATGGGTCTAGGGCCTGTGGGCTTCTGTTGTGCTAAGATTGTGAACTGTCAGGCTCAGGTCCCATTGTGTTGGGAGAACCAGGAGTGGAGGTGTGAATTCAGAGTGTGCTTGAATTCAGGGTGTGCAGACCCTCAATATGTGGTGTGCATTGCTTCTCTCTGTGGGCACTGTTAAGCCTACTATTTGTATAAAAGGATCTCCTATGTCAGGCACAACCTTGGCAGGTGAGAGCAGGCAGCCTACAGGCTACTTGAGGCATTTCTAGGGAACCCCAGCCTGCCTTCGTTTTCACCTACACAAGTCTCTGACACTGACTGGTGTGTGTGTGTGTGTGTGTGTGTGTGTGTGTGTGTGTGTGTATGTGTGTACTGTGTGCTCAGGTTTTATTTTGTGGTTGCTGCTCCATGGAGGCGAACACAAGTGGGTGGACATGTGTACTTAACCTGGATATCCAGTTCTGGTGCCTGTATGTGCACAGGCCTTTCTGGCACAGGGCCCTGTGTGCTTCCTACAGGCCTGTGCAGTGGGTAGAGAAGGGTGTGCTTATTATATCTGAGAGGAAGTGGCAGGCAGCAGGGGAGGCCTGTTTGCCCTGAGGTAAAAGCCTGATATGGAACCTCTTTTACTCATTAGGCCAAGTATGCTAATGCCCACCCAAACACACTCCTGACCCAGGCAAGAACTTCCCTTTCTCCATTCTTGTGGATCTATGATCCCTCACCTCTACCCTAGCCCTAAATATAGGTCAGGAAGCAGAAAGAGAGGAGTGAAGTTATATCCCAAACCCAGGACAATTCCCTGGACTTAAATATTTCCAAAATAGTGACCGAAGAGAAGTTAGGGTAGAAATCAAACCCAGTTGAAGAGGATTCTCCAGTTGGAGGAAGGGAAACCTGGAAATGCCCTCTGCTCCATCCTACTCATCTCCATTGGATCTCTTAGTAGGTGGGACTCCCAGAGATGCCTGCACTCGGACTAAGGGTTGTGTACTGCTGGGAATGGGTCAGAGGACTGTGAGGGTCCAGCACAGGGTCTGCGTGGCTGGCCCTGCTGCCTTTCCTGACAAGCTGTCTATGAAGAATGTAATTCATGGCGGTCGATGAGCTCTTTGATTAGTTCAATCGCCTGAATAATCGTTTAATCAATAAAGCATTTCATCCCTCAGAGAGGCGGGTCTGGGTGGGACTGGGGGGCCTTAGGCTAGCCAGAGTTTAAAAATCTGAACAGCCACGCCCCCTCTTCTAGAGGGGTTGGGGTAAGGGTCACCAGCCAGCCTGGGAAAGGATGGTTATCTCAGGTGACACTGCATTTCTGCCAGTCTGCACCAGACTGGGCCCCAGGCTGGGAAAGAGGAGAGACGGAGAAGCTGGCCAGGCTGGGGGCATCCAGGTCTGGATTTGGGGTTTGCATGGGCTTCCTTCCTCTTCTATCTTTGAGGCCTTTTATGGGCCTCTTGAACTTCCTTTCCTGCCTTCAGAACTGTAGTCTATTTATTCCATCTCTTACCTTTAGTTTCCCCACCTGTACAACGGGGAAGGAGAGTAATCTTTTCTTGCTCTAAGCCAAAGATTGGGTGAGGTCAGCCCCAGGCAGTAGCCCCTTAAGGATTCTCTTGTCTAGTTTCTTCATTGTGGTGCCAAAAAGGAAAAATTGAAGTCCAGAGATGGGCAGGAACTTGTTGAGTTGATACAGCAGGAGGCATGGAGGGAGTAGGACTGGAGGGTCACTTCTCTGCCCTTAGACTTCTCTCATTCCTGCTGAGAAAAGAGGCAGAACCATACACTATCTATCTGGGTCTCCTTGGAGAAAAACTATCATTGGGCAAGCTAGCTGTGGTGAAAGTTAAGTCGTCCCAAAGTCAAGGAGACTAGAATAGGCTAAACATTTTCTGACCATCAATAGCATCCAGACCCCTAGCTCTAGAATAAGCCTGGTGGAATGATACCACTATTCCCTAGCCATGAATCTCCATTTTTCAGAACCTGGGGGGCCTCATCTCAGGGGTTCTTCTCCCCATTAGACACATGGGGAAGCTGAGCCCTAGGAGAAGGGGGCCCCTGCCTAAAGTCTTTGAGAGAGAGAAAGGCAGTCTCAGAGCCCCTGGCTTTCAGGATGTTCTGGTAATGATAACAAACTTGACAAAAACAATTTATTGGGTTCTTGGAAAATCTGGTTAAATTCTCCCATTCACATCCCTCCCGCCCCTGACCCCCTCCCCTGCCGCCATTTCAATGATTCCTACAAACAGATCTGGGCCAGGCAGATCAGACCCCTGATCCAGGTGCAGGAATTGGCCCTGCCCTCACTAGCTATGTAACTTCAGATCAATTGTTTTCTCTCTTCGATGCTTTTAAATTGAGTATTAGAGAGGAACCACCCAGTTAGGACTGAGAGGGCTGTGTCATCTCTGACTTTTACAACTGAGCAACTGTCTGAGCCCTGTGGGCTTCGCTTTGTCTGAAGCAAGAGGTGGCAAATGGGCTGGACTTGGGTTGTGGGAGTCAATCTCAGGCTCAAAAGCTCTTTGGCAGCCCAAACCAACCCCGGACACCTCTGGGTGGTGGAGGAGCCGGCTTGGAGGAGAGAAAGGGGTGGTGGGAGGGAGTACGTTCCGACTGAAGCCAGGTTTTGTGGCAGAGAACCGAGGTGGACTTTTCTCTGAAGGTGTTTTGGCTCCTCATACGTTATTCTCAACGGGCTTTCTTTCAGTAGCAAAACTTTCAAAGGTAATTCGATTTACATAAATTGAGTTTCTTCTTGGACGGTTTCCTTCCCGAGTCTCCCTCCTCTAGCGCTTACACAGAGCCGGGCCCAAAGTCGTGCTGCTGCCGAAGCGAAACCACGCGACTGTTGGTTGCGCAGACCCAGGCTGGACTATCAGCGCGGAGCTGTGGAGACCCGCTCCCTGCTGGTCTCTCTCCTGGCCCCATACTCTTGGGCTTGTTAGCTTCGGTCGGCAGGACTGAGGCACAGTGGCCTGGCTTTGTCATGGAATCGCTGCTGAATCTCAGACTAGTAGCGTAACTTCTCTGGGCCGACGTTTGGTGGACTGTAAGGCTGGCCAAGATTGCAGATCTAGTGGTGCCTTTTGGCATTAGAAGTTCCTGGAGGCGGGCCCGCTTTAAGAGCGATGACTTACCTTTGACCCAGAGGGAAGCTCCTTCTGCCCTGCGCAGCGCACGCTGCGGAAAGGGGGCAGCTCTCGCTGCATAGGTTAGGCAGCCCAACGCTGTCCTTAAACCGAGAACATCTGTGTGAAATGGGAATCTGAAGTATTCCTGTTCGACCCCATCCTACCCCGGCAGCGCTCTGGGGATTCTTTCCAAGCCGCACAGGTATGAGGAGGAAAACTCATTTGTGCGGGCATACCTACCTACTTGGGTTCTTTGATTTAGCAGCATATTCCCCTGCCCCCAAAGCCTCGCCATCCCGAGAGTGGCTCTGGAGAGGCCCTTCTGAGAAAGAGGTTCCCAGCCAGCCTTTCCTCTAGCCCAGACTTGCTATGTGACCTTGGACAAGTGGTATCCCTCCTGGATCCTAGTTTCCTCATCTGTAAAACGGAGAAAGCTTAGCCTTAAGGTCAAAGACGTTAGCATCTGAGTTTCCAGGCCTGAACTCAAAGAGTGGGGCTGGAGGTGGAGATGTCACTGGCAGTGTCCCTCAGGGCATCCCCACATTCCTGTCTCTTAGGTGAGAACGCAGAGTCATCACGTCGAAATTTAGTCACTTCCGATCCGCTGCAGCGCCAAGATGGAGCGAATGCGGGGAACCCTAACATCCTAGTCCCTGTTCGCTGTTCTATACTCCTGCTCCCAGACGGGTGGGTGAGTGCATGTGAAGATCCGAACAGCAGGGTTCCAGACAAAGGAGAAATAACGCCACCACCCCACCCTAGTGCACACAGCAGCCTCCAGGGCCCCTAGAGACCCGCCTGGGGCCGTTTCCCCGCAGCTGTGCACTGGAGCGGGTGGGGAACATGTCAGGCCGGAAACTTATCTACCGTTAAAGGGCACCTGGGTCTGGAACAGAAACAGAAGATGGACCAATCCAGTGTAGGGGTGTGAGAAGTGGGGCAGAGGAAGATAGAGGGAAGGCTGAAGCAGAGAATGGCCAGGGAGTCCTCCCAGGTTCAACGTGTGCTGTCCTCTTTACAAGCTCAGGTCTGGGACAGGGATCTCAGAACCATTGTTTTGGTGGATTTATGTTTAATATTAGAGAATCAACACTTATGAATTCAAAATGGTAGGACTTGGAACCAGTTCCATGAGCTTCTGGGCCAGGAGAGTCTTCAGTGTCTCTGCCAGGGTCCTGGCAGACCTAAGTGCTCACAGACCTATTGCGCCCCCCGCCCCCACACACACCTCTGTGTGTAGATTGGCTGCCATATGCTTCCTTCCTCAAGACCAGTTCCTTTGACTATGTTCCCATGGCCTCACACTCTTGAGAAACTGAGACTCACTGCTCAAAAACCGTGTCCTTCTGGACCAGGAGGGTTCTGCTATATTTTCCAGCCATTCTTTCTTAAAAGCAACAAGAACTTCCCCCAGAGAGAGAAGGTTGCGTTTTTTCAACATCTGAAAGCTGCAGCATGGTAGCAGGCCTGGAATGGCTTGGCATGGCCCTTGTAGATAGAATGTGCCCACATGCTTCATTTACACAGGACACGATTGGGTTCATTCAGCTCCCAAGAGGCCTTGCACCAGATGCGGAATTGCGCTTAAGGACAGAAGCTTCTGGCTGCGTTCATCAGCTCTTGGTCTGAGGCTGGAAAGGGGCTCAGGGTTCAGTGTTTGGGCAATCTTATCCAAAGCCTCAGATATTCCCCTCCCCCAGGAGCATCCTGGTTACCAACTTTAAAGGAATGTGAGATTTCTTACACCTCAACACGTCTGCCTTTCTGGTATATCAGACTTGTAGGCCCCGGGGTTTTAATGAGAAAGAGGATGGACGAGAGGGTGGTGGCAGCGGCTTAATAGGCGCTTGATACAATTATGAAATGTTTCCACTGGAAGGAGCCTTCATTAGAGACTAAGTAAGACAACTCTGCCCATTCCACAGACGAGGAAACTGAGGTCAGAACGGGGCAGATGTGCGCACACTATGAGTCCATCGCGAGCTGATGACAGATTGAAAGCGGGATCTCCACTGAGCTCCTTGGCTACCTTCAACAACCGTTGTATGTGTACGTGCGAGTGTGTTTGTGCATTTTATAGAGACTATTCCACCCCGCCTCGGTTGCCCCCAGTATTTCTGGGCGTCCCAAGGTCCCAACGCCGCTTGGGGGAAGCCAGGCTCCCGCGGGATCTGCTGCAGGACTCGGCCAGCACTGTGTGTATCCCCTCCCCCCGCCTCTATCCGCGCTTCACTGGCCCTTCGCGCCGCGCGTTTGTCAATGAACGTGGCGCCGCCGTCTGAGCCCCGCCTCCCATTCTCTCCCATTGCCCAGGTATCCGCTAATCAGGCGGAGCCCGCTGCTTGATCAGCCAATGGGGCGGTGTCTTGGGCCGGGGCCCACTGCTACCACTCTGATTGGCTTGATGAAGCGTGATTGGCATGTTAGCTCCCGCCCCGCCCCCGCCCCCGCCCGGAGGGAGGCTGAGCCCCGGGCGGCGCTGTCCACACGCAGCGGGTCCTGAAAGCGGCTCCGGGGCGGCGCGGTGGCGCACTGTGCGCGCCGAGCAGGCGGAGGGCTAGCGCTAGCGGCGGCGGCGGCAACGCGGGCAAAATTGACAGCGGCTCCATCTCAGCATTAGCAGTCCCGGCGGCATTAGTGGAGGGGACCTTCCGCTCTGTCTTCTGTCCCTCGCTCCAAGCCTGGGGCAGGCGCGGCGGCCGTCCCGGAAGAGGCAACTGAAAGACAGTAGAACCAGACCCCCAAGAGAGGGCAGCGGGGTTCGAAGAGTTGGTGGGCGTGAGGCAGATACTCAGGCGAGGAGGAGATTGTCGCTGTTGTCCCATTCCTGGTCCCAGCGATGGGGGAGCCGCGGGAGCCGCGGGAACTTTGAAGGCAGCGGGTCCCTGGGTGTGAGGGCGCCAAGCTCTCAGGGATTCCGGAATCTCAGCCCCAACGTCAGTGGCGGAAGCGTCTGCAAACCTGCCTGGTCCCCAGCGCCGCCAGAGAGGAAGTTTTTTGCAACTTCGTCGGAAACGTCAGAGAGCCGGGTGGAAAGAGACTGAGGTGGCAAGGGCAAGCCCCAGAGACTCGGAGAAGCAGAGAGAGAAAGGATCCGGTGGAGAGTGAAGGATCTAGGAGAGACTCCAGAGACAGTGAGGCCGCCGAACCAGCCTGGTAGCCTGCGGGCCTCGCTGCCCCCTGAGTGAAGCTAAGAGCTGTGTATTTCGCAGGCCTCCTCAAAGCCGCTCCTACTGGAGAGATCAGGGGTTCCTAGTCCTCCTGGAGGCGGGCCCCTACGCTATGCCCCCGAAGCGGCGGGCGCCTTGGCCGCAGCTACCTCGCCCCAAGTCTGGAGCCGCCGCCTGAGCCAGCCTGGGAGGGAAGCCACCAGGAGTTGGGCGCCCCGCTTCCAGCCAGACTGCACTAGCGCGGTTTTCCGCTTCTAGGCGCAGCTCTCGGCGATCTCCAGCAGGGCTGCTGTGAGAGAGACTCCGAAGCTCCAGCAGTGTTTTCTGACCCCAGCTCGCACAGTGCCTGGTCTGGTGGCGCGGCTTCCTAGCCGCACTGGGCAGCCCTTTGGCGCCGGGAGGCGGCGGAGTGGGCCGGCCTGCAGTCTGGAGCGCCCCGATGGAAATACACTGTAAGCACGACCCGTTTGCATCCATGCATAGTAAGTAGGCGTCGAGCTCGCTTCTCTCACTCTCCGGCCGGGACGGGATTGGGGGTGCCAGACTGCAGGGCAGATACTAAGGCCGGAAGGACCCAGGATTTCTGTAGCCGCTAAATCAAGTTTTCAAAGTGCAGGGCTCCCAGGCAGGGAAAGTGGAACAACGTGCCTGGTCGCCCGAGCTCGGAGCACCTAGCACCAGGAATCCCGCCTCCACCAACGCATTATGTAGGCTGCAAGCTGCAGCCTTCTTGGGGCTCTGGCAGCGACATCTCAGCGTGCTGGGAGAACCTGGCTGGGACTTGGAGAGGGCCCCCGGCTGGGCTAGTTGAAAAGCACAAAGTTGTAGCGAAAGGTCAGTCTGAGTCTCAGAAAGCGCCCCACACTCCAACTCCGACAGCACCTTTTTTCAGCCAAGGCTGATCAGACGGGCTTGGAGGGAACGTGGGGCCCCAACCACTGCCTGTGTGCTTGTATGTGTGAAGGAAGAGGCTGAGAGGTAAGCGAGGACACCAGGTCCAGAGCTCCAGAGACGTCCTGGAGTTGAGGAGTGGGAAATGAAAAATCAACGAAGTAGAGGGCTCCCTGAGCTGAGCTTTTGCTTGGAAGGCGCCAGTTCATACACAGACCTTTAAAGACACTGTGAAGTCCTTCCCTGCAGGAGGCTTGCCTCATAATGACTTTTTCCTTGCCCCCCGTACCCCCCCCAAAAAAAAACCAAGAAGAAGCTAATTAGTCACCATACAGGCGCCTCTGCCCTCTGAAAGACACCGAATGTGTAGGAGACGGGAAGGGTCATTTTGGGTGCGCACGAGGCTGGCCTGCCAGCTGCCTGACCAACCCGGATCTGCCAGTTTACCCTTTAGCATAGACTCCTGTGAGTTGCGCTGCTCTCTCGGTGAGTTAGCGCCGGATTAGATTCGGAGGTTTCAAGTAGATACCAAGTAGAACGAATCGTGTTTTCCTTATGCGCGCTGCAGAGCTGGACCGGAGCAAGGCTCCAGGCTTTGGCGGCATCCAGCCCGGTGCCCAGCTCGGGGCCCAACAGACCGTAGGTCGTAAGGTTGCTTCACGGCAGAGAGACCTCCCCAAGCCAGGTACCCCTCAAATAACCCAGGATCCAGCTTACCCAGCCGCGGGTCCCCTATTTAACAAAGGCAGCAGAGACCCGGCTGGAGAGAAGGCAAGGTTACCCGGGCTAATTTGTCCGTTTTTTTCCCCCGAAGGGCCGAGTGGCCTGGTAGGCAGAGAAATGCTGATCTAGGAGGCCGTGGCTGGCTGCCGGCAGGTCAGTTTCTCTTTGTGTCAATTTCCCGAGACAGAGGTAATCCACCAAAGCGGAGCGGAGGTTTGCGCAGAGAAGCCGCTTGCTCCGATCCTAGCCCAAACGATTCTTTATTGTTTGGGGCCTGTGCCAAAACGGTTTCCAGTTCATGGTGACCCCAGCGCCCCCGGCACTCCTCTCCGGCGCACACTTGATCTGGGCTCGAGGGAGGCTCTGATCTTGCAGAGTGAGCCAGAAAACAAACGAGTTAGGGTCAATACTCTGAGAGGTAGGCAAGCCCTTAGCTCAGTCAAGGAGCTATTGGGGAAGAAAATAAGGAGGGCTGGCCCCTGTGCATCTCCTCGGCAGGAATCCACAGGCCCTCACTGCCTCCCTCAGTGCAGAGGTGGACCCCAGAGGTCGTGCCCAAGCCCTTGAGGAAATAGAATCAGACTTGGTGGTCTTCCAGCTGTGTATGAGGATGCAGAAGGCAGCTCCTTCTAGATGTTGTTAACCAACCGCTAATGCCTGTGTCTCTGTCTCTCCTTGTCCCGGCCTTCATCTGCCCCCTCCTCGAGAAGTACTCCCTCCTCCCATTTTCAAGTTCCCCGGCAGTACAGTGGGGGTTGGGCCCCAGCTAGCCTAGCTTCCAGAGCTGGCTTCTCTGGAAGTGCCCTTGGTTCTGATGCTCAAAGCTATTTGCTTGAACAATGTAGGCTAGCTTTGGGGCCTCCGTTTATTGGCGATTGAAGCGGGTGGTGGTGCAGTGTAGCTCCTAAAAGGTCGCTTAAGTAGTAGGGGCTCAGACCAAGTATTACCTCCTCATCCTCTTTTCTGATCCTGGTCCTTTTCTTCTCCTACCCCTGACCTCTCCCCTCCCCTTTAGAGCAGACAGCTTCTGTGGGAAGGTGGTGTGGGGGAGGGGCAGGCACTGTCAGGAAATGGTCTTCTGTTTTTCCCTGCTTCCACCCTTATTTCAGACTCATCACTTTCATCAATACAACGGTCTCTTAGATGTTTCCCTGCCCCAGGGAATAAATAGCCAGTCTCTTACCTGAGTGTCCTCTAAACCTTTAGTTACACCCATTTTACAGAGTGTGATACTGAGGTCAGAGAGACAAAAAGACTGACAGAAAAGTTCATATGGGCGAAGTTGGAAATGGTTCTTGGGTCTTTAAGAATTCACAGACAAGGGAAGGGAGGGACTCGGATTCCAGAGAGAGGAGAGAGGACTGTCTGGGTGGGTACATATATATGTAATGCACTCTGTCTGGTTTAACCATATTTGTATCTATGGCCCGACTGTCTATGTGTGTCAGCACCTCGACAGTCGTTTAGAGAGTTCATTAAGGAAATTTCATCCCTACTTGTTCCCTGTGTTCCTGCTGGCATATTTGTGTGTCCCTTCATTCATCCTCTCAGGTGACACTAAGAAATTTCAATGACCCTGTAAGTCCTGGAGTTCAATCTGTGGTTGAATCAGCAGAGACCCTCTCCCTAAGACTTTGTGCCTAGCTCTGAATGCAAACAGGGTCCCTAGTGGGCAATATGTCCTTATCAGGGCCTGTGGAGCATCTGTGGAGGCTATCCCTTCCAGACCAGAGACAAAAGCTCCAGAGGCATCTGCGATTCAACCTTTCTCCTCCTGGCCACCCTTCTCCAAAACCTTCTCTGACAGTTCTGCAGGCCTGGATTTTCCTTGTATCTGTTTATCTCCTGGTCTTTGCCTTGATTACATTCAGTCTGTCTCTGTGTCATTCTCTGTAAATTCTACTTGGCCCTGAAAAGTGTAGCTGAGTCTGTGTCTCCCGTTAGCCTCTCCCATGGGATGAACACTCACCCACCTGGAGTCCACAAGAAGTAGAGGCTGAGACTTGGGTTCTCAGAGGAGATCAGGGCTGAACTTGAGGTTTCAGAAAAAAAAGTTCCCCTTCCACAGAAGTCCCCTGTCCTCCATACACCCCCTTACTGGGCTTCCTCCATTTTCTCTTCTGGTCTTCTTGCCTCCCACTGTACACCACACTCTCCTTTCTTTTCTTCACCTGTTCTGGCTGATCTATTCCTTTTTCTTCCTCTGATTTTCTAATATGAAGCTTCCATTTAGGGCTCCCTTTTCTTACTATCTGTCTCACTTAGTTCCCACTCTTTGTACCTTTACCCTCCTACCTCACTTTTCCTCTTTTCTTTTTCCCATCCTACCTCCCTTCTCTCAGCCATCACATTTCAATCCTTTCCAATCTCAGGGTAACTAGGAGACATTGCCTTCTCAGACCACAGTTATAAATTACCTCTCTACCATCCTTGAAATGCTGTATTTGATAGGACTATGATGAAGCATAGAGGACCAAGTGGGTTTGGGGGCCTTTTCAGGGGCTCCCAGGTTACTCTGGGTCTGGTGTCAGCTGTGGACATGTGGATCAGATTCTGAAAGAGTAATGGTAGCCTACTCTTTGTGGTCAAGAATGGGAAGTTTGGGGGTTTGCTGTCACCTGGAGTGTCCAACCCTTGGGAGTTTTTCATGATGCAAAATGGTCCCAAAGGCTCAAAAATGTCCTGTAGTACTGCTCTTGGAATTTGAGTCTTCTGAAAGTTGCCATTGTGTTTTGGGCAGAAAGTTTAAATTGCCATATACTATGCTATGCATAGTATAAGGAACAAGTAGACCACAATGTCTGGACTAATAGATTATCTTAAAAGTTTGCTGAGTACTCTTAGCTTCCTTTTTGTCCTTCCCGATGAGCTGGTACAAATTTTGAATTTACTTTCTTCTCAAATCCAGCCCGTACTTGAAAGATTCATACGACCCTTTTTTATTAGGTGCTCTCAATCCCAGAACAAAGCCTTTTTAAGGCTCTTGACCAGGGGTGGCTGCAGTCTTTCTGTTTTAGGTATACTATGCAGTTGTGTTCCTAACAGCAAAATCCTGTTCAGGATGGTTTTCCTTTTCCTTATGTCTGGAGTGTTTTAGAACAGCCAACAGCAACGAAAGCTCATTTTGAAAACCAGAGAAATTCTACTTAGGTCTATAAAATTGTGTTTTTCCTTAAAATCAGCCTGAGCTTGGAAATTTGGGGGTAATATTCAATTTGGACTCTCATGGGAAACTTCAGTAAATTGTTTTGGCAGTTTTTAGAAAATAGGTTAGGTTATGGGTTCCTTTTCCCCTCCATTTCAGATGTTGTTTGTGAACCTGGATAGTGGTTGAGTACTGGGGGGAAAAGCTGAGATGAGGTGGCTTTTTTATGTTTTAGAGTTGGGGTGTGTGAGTGTGTGTGTGTGACCTCTGAGATGCCCTGGCTTCCCTGGTACAGTCCAGTCCCAGGCAATTCTCAGTTTAGGAGATTTTCCCTTTGGCCTCTGAGCTACCAGCAGCATTGGTAAATGCTTGGACTTGGCTTTTGGCTTTTGATAGTCCTTAGTGTTGTTATTGGCTGATTAACAGCTAAAGGTCAATGATATTACTATACTGGATTACCCTATGTTTACTGATTTAGCTCTTCATTTACTTGGCTTCCTGTTTCCCACCAAATGGACCTTAATATAAGAGAAGGAAGCTTATTGGGTGAAGGAGAGACTTTCTTGGACTCCTTTTACTTAAAATCCATCCCAGAGCCCTTGTAAAACCTGGGACTCAGAAACGTCCAACTTCTTTATTTTTCCTGAATCAACTTAAAGCTCTTGGTAATTGCAAATTACTCCAAAATTTTTAGGGAAACTTCTTTATAGTAGATTCTGGTGCAGTAGAGTGAAATGTGATTCTATGATCCATTTCTTTTGTGTGCTCTGAGAGGGTTCAATGGTCAAATATGCACATCAGCCTTATATATTTTTTTTTCCCTGCCAGTTTTATTGAGGTATGGGCCTCACTTTTTAAAGAAAGGGGTTTTTGTTTGTTTGTTTGTTTTATCAAGGCAATGGTTGAGCTTTGTCTCAGTATTCTTCAGAATACTATTTAAAAATTTTAAAAAGTCCTTAGCCCATAATCAGATTGCTGATTTAAAAAACATTTTCCCCCATAGATCCAGGTTTGCTAGAGTAGACCCTTACACTTTTAAAGATGTTTATTAAAAGGAAAAGAGTTTCATTTTTAAAAAATCTCTTTAAATTTTATGTATTTTAAAATGTATTTTCTCTTGAAGATCTTTTTTACACATCAGTATCACATATGTAATAAGTTGTATCCTTAGTAAAGATTGGAGTCTTCACATATTCCATTGTTAAAAAAAGAATTACCAAGAAAATGCTAGTAACTAAAGGAAACATAATATGAGGATGCTCACCCTCAATAGCCCAGTTGACTGACTGAAGACAGACAGAAGGCTAAGGGTTAATTCTAAAAAGTAATCTAAGGTGCTCATGTAGTCTGCACGATTAGACTCCAGGCTTAAGACATATGCCTGTGGCTATTTCTGATCCGAAAGGCTCTGGCGTTCACAGTGGTGCTTCACCTTCTATGTGACTGGTTCTAACCACCCTTTCCCTTGCCTTTTGTTTCTGATCTGTTTCAGGACATGGAGGAGTGAATCAGCTTGGGGGGGTTTTTGTGAATGGACGGCCACTCCCGGATGTAGTCCGCCAAAGGATAGTGGAACTTGCTCATCAAGGTGTCAGGCCCTGCGACATCTCCAGGCAGCTTCGAGTCAGCCATGGTTGTGTCAGCAAAATCCTTGGCAGGTAAAGGCAGGAGCTCCAGGCTTCCCTTGAGTTTTCAAATAACAACCTAAAACATGTCCCAGCAGCTGCCCAATGTGCCCGTGTTGTAGTGAGAATCGTGATGACACTTTGTCCACATGCACAGCACTTTAGAATTTGCAAAGCCCTTTTGAAGCCATTCAACTTAAAGTAGCCTTGGGAAACCCCAGTGGTACATGGAATGGGGACTCAGTTAGGAGGGATGACAGACATGTTTTCTGAAAGCCTGATAAATTTTTTCAAAGAATCTAAGAATCTAATTCTTGGGAATTTCCCCGCCACATCTTAGGTGAGCTCAGGTCCTGAGCAGGGCTGGGTGGAAAACCTACAAGTTAGAATCACCAAAATTACCAGAGTCCAATGTTTCATTTTAATATTTTCAAAAAGCATATTTGATTTTTAAAAGTCAGCTGTCATTTTCAGTTTTGGGTTATTGTCAACCTTATTATGTTGCACTACAGTTTTTTTCCATCCGTTTTGTTTCTTAGTAATAGGCATCCTAAGTATATATTAAATTAGAGAGGGGAAAAAACTCAAAGAAACACTAAATTTCAAATAAACCTAGAGAGGCAAAGTAACTAACCCAGGTCCAGCCAACCAGACAGCACTTGGGCCGGGAAAAGGGCTTAAGGATTTCCAGACCATGCACATCTCACCATACTCCAAAACCTAAGCCACAGGTTTGTTTCCAGGCTTGTGAAGTTGTCACTGTCTGCCCTGGCAGCCACGAGTGGTCTCGGCCTTAGCTGTTCAGTGCTCTCTCAGGATTTCTCTCCCTGGGTCAGAGAACAACCTTTGTTCTGTGACTTGCATTATGGTTTGAGAACAGATGCCTGAATGGAAAATAAATATTTTAAAATATGTCAGTGACATCGTGACTTTCTGCTTGCTCTTTCCCTTCCATTTACTAGAATTTGAGAAATTCTCTTAGACGGAGAGAACACCAGTTTCTAGCCTTGAGGAACCTTGCTGGAGGCCAAGGGAAAGAGTTTCAGGGCCAGCGGTCTGGCAACCCTTGGGACCTCAGTCCCTGTGTTTTTTCCTCATTCCCCTGCTACCTCAGCTGTGGAGGCTGTGTGGGCCCCACTCCTTTTAACACTCAGCGGCAAATGAGCCCCAGCCAGAGAGTTCAAGGAGGAAGGCAGGATGTCAGCGTGCTGTTCTTGTTAGCTGGTGGTTTTGTTGGGTAGAGGATGAGTGCGAGAGTAGAAGAATAAAACAGAGGAGAGGGAGATAGAGGAAAGATAAAGAGGGGAAAAAAAGAACACGAAGAGAAAAGAGAATGACCAATTAAAAAAAAAAGAAACAGAAAGAAATGAAGACAAGATAGAAGGAGAGAGAGAGAAGGAAAATATTTTAGATTATCTCAGCGTTAGACTCTGAGAGCTGAATGGGTCTTAGATATCTTCTTAAGAAGCCGCTTCTTTATACAGAGGGAGAGAGAAAGAAAAAGAAGGCCTTTCCTTTGTTTTTGCTGAGATATCTTTGCTGAGCCGACATTTTGCTTGCTATTTGAAATCATCTCAGGGCAAGATGCTGAGCCCTTCTCAGAGGGGATGTTTAGAGGCCAGGTTCTTGTGTCCTGGTACCCGGAAGCCCTCCACATTTTTCCTGTAGACTAAAGGGGACAGGGACCCTCCCAGACCCAACTGGCAGCCTCCCGCAGCCGAGAATAGATTTGTCACTAGGTAGAGTGGCACTCGGAAGTTACGCGCCGCTCCGGTGCCTAGCCGTTTAAGTTGTCAACAATAAATTGGAATTTCATAGCTCATTATTTTCATAACTAAGAACCACAGTGGACAAAATGTCACTCTAATTAGAACTGCCTTTTAAGAAACAAGTTCAGCCCTAAAACAGTGTGACTGGAAATTTCTGAACTGGAGCTGTTCCATCCACTGATTTTTTTTTTTTTTTTTTTTTTTTGGTCACTGAAGAATTTGATGGGTGCACACGGGGTGACAGATTGTAAAGAGTGTGTGGTGTGTGGTGGCTGTGGCTTTCAGAGGTTGCATGGTAAGGCAGGCAGTCCCTTGGGCTGACAGAGACCCCCATCATCTCGAGAAGGTGGCTGTCTGCCAGGAGTGTGGGCATTCAGTACACAGAGCTCAAGGCTCCAGAGGGGCTTGAGAAGAACAGCCTGGTGGCATGTGAGGCCCATTAAATCCACCCAGAAAGGCTGGCTGTTGTTTACTTTCACTAGAGCTTGTCTGGGAGGTTCAGGCCATTTGGAATTGGGTGGTATGTTATACAGGAATAGACACTCAGAGGATTTTAATCCATAACACGTGCTCTTTATATTGTGCAAAGCTTTTTCTTAACCATTTTGAATTTCTGTCTTCACAACAGCCCTGCAAGGCAGGCTGGGCAAACATCTTCTGCTTATTATGCAAATGGATAACTTAGGTCCAGAGATGCTAAGTGAGTTGATCAAGGTCACACAGCAAGTTCGTGTCAGAGCCACTGACTAGCATCTGATATACCCCTTTACTCTAAACTAATAATGTTCTTTGCACTTAAGTACACTGTATGTTGGTAGCTGCCATTCTCTATTGTGTGTAAGCCAATACACAGGGATATGTAAGCCATATGTGTAAGCCATACAAAGGGATGCATGACTGCTTTGCTGAGATGAAAGAATGGTTATTTAGTCTGAATCCTCACTTGACATAGTTGTGAGTTGGGGTTTCTTGGAGTGTCAGGGTTGCCTTCTAAGTGCTTGGCCCATGTGTCAGTCAGAAACCTCTCATGTCAAGAGCATAGACTCCTATGGTTGGCACTGCTCAGGTGGGATGAGTGGAGAGTCCTGGGCTCTGCCACCCCCAGCCATGCAAGCAGGGCAAGTGCTGGGGGTGAGGGGAGATTTATCCTGCCACCCCTTCAGAGTTTCTGCTTGACTATTGCAGTCCCATTCAACTAACGTTTGTTGGGTTGTCTGTGTGTCTGTAACCCCTGCTCCACGACGGTGCCTGTGATGGTGACTGTCCTAACCCGTACTTGGTGACTATTGATTTAGGGAATATAAGGAAAAAAATGCACGTTAAAATTCGTAGTAAACAGTAAAGCTCTCTACAATTGCAAAGGATTATTATTATTAAAATTTTAACAACCAAAGTAGCAGTTTAGTCTAGTGGGAGAAGCACTGGATTCAATCAGCTTTGAAAGCTGGGACTGCCCCAAACTTCCAGAAGGGAGTTCTGCAAGTCACTTAGTCTTCTAACCCTTGGTTTTCCTTTACATAACACCCTACTGGCCTCTCAGGATTCAGTGTGAGGCTCAAGATAATTCAAGGAAGAGCTTTGTCAACTTTAGAGCACTGTGCCTAAATAATGAGTTGTTGCGTTGATACTAACAAATGACTTTCTATTATAATTGGAGGCTGTGGAAATTGTTGTATGCCTTGATTTAGACACATTTTCTAGACTTCTGGAGAAAAATATTTCCTTAGATATTTCTAAAAACCTGTTTGTGACTAATAACAAATTTTCGGAAATTGAAGAAAAAGGGAGGATAGGTTGAGTTTTACCTTATGGTCTAAATTTGTACAGGACTCACTCTTCTCAATGGAAAATAGAATTTTCACTTCCACATTGCTGCTCCCAAATTATTTCATCCGTTTCTAAAATGTTCACTAATTTGGCCCTAACCAAACTTCTCCAGGATGAGAATTTCAGCACCTCTTTAAAAGTGACCTGTTGTTCTGGGTAAGCTTTCTTGCCATCTCATGAGAGGATCACCTCTTTCCCTTAACAATTATGGACTCTTTGCTAGGTTTGAAAATTACCAGTCATTTCTAATTTTTATTTTTATTTATTTTTTTAATTTTAATTTAATTTTTTAATATATATATTTTTTATTATGGTAACTTTGGTGAATGGAATCCAGTAGGTTTCAGGTGTACAATTTAACAGTAATATATATATATATATATATATATATATATATATATATATATATATATATATATATATATATATATATATATATATATATATATTGCATTGTGTGTTCACCACCCATAGTTAAGATTTCTTTCTGTCACCACATATTTGACCCCTTTTATTTCTAAAATGTCTTTTTTGGTTAAAAAGAAATTTCAACTACAAAATAATCTCCTTGGCAGGAGGAAGTCAAGAATTCCTCTATAAATGTTGAGAGAGACATCCAGTGAAGGCTCAGATTCAGAAAAAGAATCAAGTCATTTTTTTCCCCTGAAATGATCTTTCATGGCACTCTTCTCCCCGGTCTCGGTTTTACTGTAAAACCCTGACATCCTATTTGTGTTAACGAGGAAGAGCTGATAGCATGGAAATGTCCTTAAAACAGTGATTTACCTCAAGGGAGGTCCCTGGAAGAGCTGCTGATTTGTGGTTGGTTTTTTTGATTGCTTAGGTTTCGGCTTTTTTATAACATGTATTTCCAGTTGATTCTAGAATCCAACTCTCCCTTTAATTTTACACCAGAGTTATAGTTCTTTTTTCTTATGGAAAAATAAGTTGCTTTATTTAAGGAAAAGGTTTTACAGAAGGCAGAGGAATCTGCTAGGGGATGGGAGAGCTGGCAAATTAGAGAAAGAAAGGTAGAAGCCAACTTTCTAGAGAAATTGTAGTTCAAGAGGCTCAGCCACAGTCCTGGTTTGGCCAGTGGGTCTTGTGTGACACTGGGCAAGTCTATTAACCTCTATGGATCTCTGTTTTATAGCTGTAGATGGAGACCCATTTATTCATTCAGTCATTCAAAGCAATTATGTGCTTTAGAACTATCGCGGAGTTCAAATGGGAAAACTGACTACAAAGTGTTCTGTAGGCTGTAAAATGGTAGATCAATATGAATGAATGAACCTGACCATTGCTGTCCAATAGAAATATAATGTGAGCCAAATATGACATTTAAAATTTTCTAAAAATATATTAAAAAAGGAAAAAGAAACAAGTACAATTAATTTAAATTATATATCTTATTTAACTAAATATATAAAATATTATCATTTCAACATATAACCAATATAAATATTATTAACAAGATAATTTACATTTTTTGTACCAATTTTTAAAAATCTGGTGTGTATTTTATGTTTATAGTATATGCCAGTTTAAATGAGCCACATTTCAAGCATTCAAAAGCCGCATATGGCTAGTGGCTACCGTACTGAATAGTGCAGATCTAGATATTTCCAGGACAAAGTAGCGTGTTATTTGGTCGCCAACATCCATATTGCTGGTTCCTCATGGCTAAGCTCCTTTCTCCTTGGTCCTAGGTATTATGAGACAGGGAGCATCAAGCCTGGAGTAATTGGAGGATCCAAACCAAAGGTCGCCACACCCAAAGTGGTGGAAAAAATCGCTGAGTATAAACGCCAAAATCCCACCATGTTTGCCTGGGAGATCAGGGACCGGCTGCTGGCAGAACGAGTGTGTGACAATGACACGGTGCCCAGCGTCAGTTCCATCAACAGGTGAGGGGCTGCTGTCTGTGGGGGGCTAGGGATCTGGGGCAGTGGGGGATCCTGGAAGCACTGAGTGTGCCTTATCTGAAGATCTGGTCTCCCCTTTCATCAGGTCTCCTTAGCTCATCAGACAAGAGGCCTGCTCAGGGGGCCAGATGGGTCTTTCTATTGCTCTTCTATTCTCTTCAAAGTGGGCAGGAGTTCAAGGCCCAGGGAGAGGGCCATTTCAGCACCCCAGCTGCTTGAGATTCTTCAGAGCCCAGAGTGATTTTCCATCACTCCCTTTACCATACTACTCTGTGTGCGGAGCATAGTGAATTGTCCTGATTAGGCCTTTACAAACGTCACTTCCTTGGAAGCCCAGTCTAAAGGTCTTAGCATTGACCCATCTCAGAGCTTCTCAGGAAGAAAATCCCTGCCTCTAGTTTGGGCAGAGTTTGAGCCGCTGCGTTTGGGGAACAGAACTCTGACTTGGAGTTGAGAGGTTTAGCTTCTTGTCCCAGTTCTGCCACAAACTCAACGTGTGACCTTGACAGAGCTCTTTTTCTCTCTTAGCCCAGGGCCCTGATGGTTCCAGTGTAGGTCTGTGATCTCTGAGAGTGATGTCTAGGATGCTAAGATGCTGTGGAGTTTAAGAGTTAGTTGCCCTCTCTCCGATTGCCTGGAATCTCATCCGTGGACAGAAGGAACCAGAGAAATGCCATGAGTCCCAGTTTCAGGATCTTCTTAGGAATCACCACAGCTTCTTCTCCTATTAGTCTGATCCAGGATATGTCTGACAGAACTTGCAGACCTTTAAAAATAAGTTCCTGAAAGAAAGCGTCCTAGTGTAGATAGTGCAGTTTCAACTCCACTTAAACCCACAGAGTCAGGGATAAAGTTGTAAGACAAACAGAGACGATTGTCCTGGAAACTCCACAAAGAAGAGAAAAACCAGCAATCTGAAAACTTGAGTAGTTTCCATTTCTCAAGGTCATGCTCTGCCCTTGTCAGTGCAGAGCCTCTCTGGGCTCACCCCAAGACAGGAAGAGCGGTTGTACTAGAATGTCTCTGAGAGCCTCGCTGGTCCCGACAGTCCTTTCTTCTGTAATGACTCATGTGCACAGAATCACTGTGTGAGTACATGTGCTGACATTTTGAGTCCTGCTATTTTTTAAACTGTTAGTATGTTTTTCTTTATCTTGTAAATCTTTATCTTGGCCCTGACATCATGCAAGATACTGAAAAGAAAGAGGGGAACCAGGCACACAGTACCTTAGTCTCTGTTCTAGGGTGGCTTCTTGTCCAGGCTGGGATTCTGGCATGCACTTAGAGGTCTGGACAGCCTGAAGGAGGCACAAATTGACAACTGTTTTGGTGGGCTTGGGAGGTATAATCCTGTTCTTTTTCTGGATTGTGAGGACCTTTAGTATGTTTTGTGAGTCCCCTGCTTTTGGCTTATTGCAGGATTTCTGTGACACAAAGCAACATGATTTTTTCCCCTGGGTCTCCAAAAGGCCTAACATGGAGCGAAGCATGTACTGCCTAGAGCTGTGAAGTAGTCAGCCTGCTCTGCAAAGGAACCTCTGCCAAACCCGTGGTCAGGCTTTGGGGATCCACAGACTTCCCAGTGCAGGATGTACATGGAATTGGTGGTTCAAAAGATAACTTAAGGTTGTCTGTGGGGGTCTCAAACTCTAATGCCTGTGTGGGACTAGGCAGATAATGCGACAAATGAAGCAAGGCAGGCATAAGACAATAGGAGAAGGTCGGGTCTATGGCAAACTAGAAAGCACAAACTCTATGGAAGGAGCAGTTTCTTCTCAGCTTCAGCTGAATGCTGCTGGGAGTGTGGGCCCAAGGTTTGCCACCTTTTTTTTCTATTCTTAAAGAGAAGCCAGAAACTAGGACTCGTGTGTTTGTGTGTGTATGTCTGTGTGCTTGTATATATGAAATCTGTATTTTTAAACTATGGCAATTAATTTCAATGAAAAAAAAAAATGCCTTGTAGTACAAGTATAACTTATTTGCAGTGCTCCAGCTTATATCCTCTCTAATGATGAAAATTGTTTTGTGATGAATTTGTTTGAATGTATTTTAGAAATATATAACTAGTACACCAAACCAGTAAGTGTGAACTACATGAAGCCCCACCCCCAATTATAGTAAAGAACTAATATTGCTTCTTCAAGTAAAAAGGTGTTATTGGAAAAAAACATACAAAGTAAATAGAGCACAGTGATTATAGACGTGGCAAAAGCTATGAAGGGGGTACTTGAGATGAGTGTCTAGGGAAATGTTGAATCAGCTGATGCTTTGTGCCTGGAGCTGTGTCAGGGGCAAAGGAGGGACCTCTGACTGCTGGTCATCCTAGTCCATAATGATGACTCGGCTGGCTGTACCTCTCAGGTGCTTTCATTTCTGTGGTCTCCTGCAGCCTTCAAGGCCTAACTCTGTCCTGTGGTAGGTATAGCAATTGAGGCCCAGATGGAGAGAGCAGAGGAACTATGATTTTGAGATTGAGTAGGAAGCAGGGCCTGGGTTTCCTGATGGTGAGAAGAGGGTTGGTCTCTTTCCACCACTGCAATGTAGAACTCGGCCATTGACAAAACTGAGGATCTGTGAGAAGGAAGACAAGGAGTAAAACAGTCATTCCTACTCCATTTCTGAGCCTCGCAGCCTGAATGTTTTGTTGCCACTCTGCAGGCTTCCTCTGCAGTCCATGGCCATCTCCTGGGCTCCTCTCGGGAGCACTCCCTGGTTTCTCACCAGATTCTTCAGTGAGCGCTCTTTGGTGTCTTTAAGGACCGAAGCTGCAATGTAAATAAACTAAGTGTGGGACAATTTCATGTTGCTGCATTCTGCCCCCACTACCACCAAGAAAGCCTGACCTATCCTAGATTAGTTTTATTTTCTATATGAAGGCAAAACTTTCACTACATTCAAACGGATGCAGCTTCTAAATAACTGTCTCTTGACTGTCACTGTGTACAAGGGTCCATAGCTCCCTCTCCTGGCTCCTGCCTCCCTGGGAGTCAACTTCTCATTTTCCCCCTATTTCGAACAGCTAGGGAGGAAGTGGTGGCTGAATATGTAGCTATTCTCGTGGCCACAGGTCATTTTCACTGTCTACCCCCAGAAATGTGTGCCTTCCTGCTGTTTTCCTGGGGAACCAGCCTGGGAAACCATGACTGACGCTGGGTTAAGCAACACTGAACTGTTCTGCTAGGCTTGTGGGAGATTTTCTGAGACACAAACCATCATGTAGATGTGGCTTCTTAAGAACAAATACGTGCTGGGTTGCTGTACAACCTGCATAATGGAGTCTTAAATCCAGCCTGAATGTCAGGTGGAGCTGACTGTCCCAGAGTTGGTCAAACGGTGGGCAAAATGGCAGTCTTGCTTTTCCTATTCAAGTCCCATGGCTCTAAATAAGGAGCCAAGTGGTAGGGAAACTACCAGTTTAGAGGGGCAGCTCCATTAGCACCAACTGATTGCTGCCAGGTGAGAGCCAGGTGTTCGATTTTTCAAAAGAAGCTAGAAATTCAATTATTTGTGTAACAGCTTTTAGCTTACAAATATTGGCAACTAATTCAAATAAAAATAAATATACTGTGCAGGACAAACAAAACTTGCCCAATTATGGGTGTGGCCTGAGGATGATAGTTTATAAAGTTTGCTCTGAATCCTGACTTAGGCAGCAAGCCTTCTGAGACTGTTAACCAACTCCTTTTTTCTTCCCCACATCAATCACAGGCTTGGGTGTCACCTGTGGGCCCTCTTCAAGCTTGGCCCAGTTGGAACCTTGGGTTTTGGATTTTAGCATCGCTGATAGCCCTAGATTTTTACAGAACTAATGGCAATTTTATCAGTGCAGTAGATATGGGTATTTCTTCAGTCCTATCTCCACATTTCCTTTTATAAGGTGGCATGATTTTCTCTGTCAGTGTAATGTCGTGTGTGGGGGTGATATTGTTGTTGTTGGTGGTAAAATCTAGCCTTTTGAAAGAGTGGGGGTGATGTTGAAATGGTGTCTTACAAATGCTTATAATATCTAAAATTTCGCAGGCTTTTAATCCTCAGAGTCTAAATGGGTTTGGAATCCAAACAGATTTTATGCCTCATACAGCAAGTATTGAGTACAGGGACCACTTTCTTTGATTGTGGCTCCAAGAAGAGTGTTTAGGCATGGGCTGTGACTTGCTGTGTGACTGTGAGCAAGTCAGTCGAGTGCTCTGAGTTTATGTTTCCTCACTCATAGGAACTGGTTGGTTGCTGAGTTCCCTTCCCCATTGGACCATCTGTTCATACAGAATCTAGGTTCATGCTCACCCTCAGCAAAGTAAAGGGCTTAATTTCAGTGTGAGCTGACAATTAGCCCTGACTGTTTCTCGTTTTGAAAAGGTCCCGGGTGTGGTTCTTATTGTGATGTGTCTTGATGCTGCTCATCATTTTTTAATTTTTAATTTTTTTAGAATTGCTATGATTCAGTTAGTCTTGTTCTTCCTACTATTATACTTCTCAGTGGAAGATGATGCTCTGTGTTCTTTTCTTGGCAGCTGTTGCAAGCAGATGGCAAAGTCTCTATCCCTAGGGACAGCTGCCCATTGAGGACAGCCACATTGCAGCCTTAAAAGTGGGTGTGGGGATGGCTACCTTCCCCTCCCCAGCACCAAGGGGATCCTATGTGTTTTAAGGCATTCATGGAATTCATAAACCTTTTAAGATTGAAGGTGATCAGTAATCTATATGAAGATACTACTGACAATACCAACAGCTAAGATTTATTGAGCACGTACTGTGCTGCAGCCACTGCTCAAAGCTCTTAATGTAATCATCATAATAACCTTATGAAGTAGGAATGAATGTTAGTCCCACTTTGCAGATGAAGAGACTGAGGCACAGAAAGGTTAAGTAATTTACCCAAAGTCATGCAGCTGGCACATGGCAAGACTGGAATTCAAACTCTAGTAGTCTTATTCTGGAACTTATATACTTAATCACTATACTGTAGTTACCTCTCAATGATTTATAACAATCAATAATGTTTTGCCAATGATTTATAAATATTTTAAAAGAAAAATAAGGAAGCGCAATTTTCTTTGCTTTGCTTATGTGCAAATTTAATGGCCAGACAGTGCTTTGGAAAGTTATGACTTTATGCTAGACTTCGATGGGAAATAGTTATATTTTATGATATATTTGTATATATAAACCATAATATAGATAAAGTATGTATCTGGTTTATCCATATGTTCACATAGCTATATCTCTGTACACACACGTATAGATAGAGAAGGTAACAAAAATACAAAGATTAGATCAAATGTTAGCTTAATTCCAAGTGATAAAAAATACTACCTCATTCTAGGTCTTTGTTGAAACACTTCATGTTTGCTTAGTTAAAACAAGTGGTTTGAAGGTTGCAGAAAACAGACAGACAAACAAACACTCTGTATTTGAGGTAATATTCATGCTGACTTGTCAGAAAAGGGCAAAAGGCTGTGGAGGCTCACGTGGCATGTGGTATGAACAAAAACGTTCAGTCTAGTCTGTCAGCTGAGGATGCTGAGCGCCCTCGGTGCCCAGTGTTGAGCTGTGAGATCACAGAGGGCTACAATCTGATGAGGTTAAAAGGAGGCACCTGCCACTTCTATCTTTCCCCTCCATTTGCACAAGCTGGAACGAACTTGTGCAGCTTGAAACGAATTTTCAGAAATAATGGTCTGGAATATGAAAAAGCTTTTCCTACAATGCTGAGTAAAAAGACCGAGATACAAAACTGTATACGTGGTTTAACCCTGATTTAAGAAAAAGAGCATATTTCAAAATATGCGCAGGAATGCTAGCATAAAGAAAATACACTTGACCCTTGAACAACAAAAGAGTTATGGGCATCAACCCCCAATCGGTTGAAAATCCACATATATCTTTTGACTCTCCCAAAATTTAATTACAGTCATCCCTCTGCAGCCACAGGAGATTGGTTCTAGGGTCCCTCGCGCATACCAGAATCCTGAATGCTCAAGTCCCCTATATAAAATGATGTAGATCAATGCATATCGTTGACCTTTCACATTGATTAAATCTGTGGATGTGAAACCTGAGGATCCTGAGGGTCTACTGTATATTTATTGAAAAAAATCTGCATATGAGTGGACACGTGCAGTTCAAACCTGTGTTGTTCAAGAGTCAACTATATACCGAAATATGATTTTAGAATCTTCTTTAAGCTTATTGTCCAAATAGTTTACAATGAGCACAAAGCACTTTTATGATTAGGAAAAACTCTAAAAGTTATCTTTTCAAGGATAATAGTTTGAGGCTGAATAGAATTTTTCCGAAGAAGCTGAACATTATATCATCACCTACTTTCTCCCAATTGCCAGAGAAGGAACTTTCTTGCAGCCCCCAAAGAGACTTTTGGCCCAGCCTTGGTCGATGCACTGGGCTTAGGGACTCATGGAAGCCCCATGTGTTGTCCCAACTGGTAATTCACAAAGTAAGCTTCCCAAAGCCCAAGGTTTGGCAGAAGGACATCAGAGCTGCCAGGCAGCAAAGGGAAGACAGTACTGCTATTATCCCTTTTGTACACTGGGCTTTTCCATAAGATTTTGTGTGTGCATGTGTGTGTGAAAAGGATTCAGTTACTTAAAGTAAGCAAAGAGTGTTCTGTTCCAACTCTCTCATTGTATGGAGGCCTACAATGAAATGGGCTTGCCCAGGTTACAGTCAGGTTCCTATTATAACTGGAATAAGGTCTTTGGAAAGTCAGGTGGGGACACCCCTGGCTCCCAGCCCCATGGAGCTTTTCCACAAGGTTTTTGCAGACTTCCTCTTAGCAAAGCCAAGTCAAGTCTTTCCTGGCAGCACTTTAAACATTTCTAATTTTAGAGTAACTCACACATACCCCTGTCTTTGTGATTTCTGATAAGCGGACATGTTACCCCTCCTGTGGCTCTCTAAGGGCAGAAAAACCAGTATGTGAGGGTTGCCAGGGGACAGAGAGGTCATTTGGGCCAGTCCCTTCATTCTACAATGAGTTTATGGAGCTGGATTTGCTCCTGTGAAAGGAAATGCCTTCATAACATAAATACATCATCCTTTTCTACAGAAGAGGCAAACACATAAATATATCATCCTTTTCTATGGAAGAGGCACTTGAGGCCCAGAGAAGGGTGCAAGTTACCCAAAGACACCCAGGGAGACAGGGGCTGAGTCGGAACGAGTTCATCAACCTTCTAACCTCCTAACTCCCAACCTGGGTTCATAATCTCTTTCCCTCTGCCCCAGTTTGACCCCTGACCCAGCTTGATATGGATTTTCTGGTTGTCCATGCAAAGCTAGTTGTGAGCTCTTCTCCATCACAGTAAATAGTCATTTTTTCTTCCCCATTGCCCACAGGATCATCCGGACAAAAGTACAACAGCCACCCAACCAACCGGTCCCAGCTTCCAGTCACAGCATAGGTAAGAACTTCAAAAAAATTTTTAAACATCTAATGGGCTCCAAATATTCTAAAGAACTTTTAATCATTCTTATGGACAGATAATTCTGCATAAAACACTTCGGCACACGTACTAATGCGCCTTCTTTGTCATTCTCCAAGGGCTGAACCCGGTAAATGAATTTTATAAATACTGCTAAAAGGTTTTGAATTTTACTGATTATTATGATAAATAGCTTTCAGCATGAGACAGAAAATTGAAATCTAAGCCAAAAAAAAAAAAATCCACTAATGGGGGTCTATAGAATGTCAGATAATTAAAGTAATAAATCAAGAAAGGGGTACTTATTCATAACATTTTCTGCATCATTAGTCAGTAAGTAGTTTTGAATGTGTTTTTTTCTTCTATCAACCAGCCCTTCTACAATTCTTTGTGCACTTGCAGTCTTGAGTGAAGATGTGGCAAAACTTCCCAAACTTTCTCTCTCTTGCTTCGATCTCATGTACTCTATGAACTGTCAGAGTTGCTAGTGCAGTTCCGACACAAGTGAGGTCTGAAAGTGACCATGACTTCTAAGAAATTGAGTTATATATGCTACTAGTTGACTCTTGAACAATGTGGGGGTTAGGAGCAGAGACCCCACCCTCACAGTCAAAAATCTGAGTACAACTTTTGACTTCCCCAAACCTTCAGTTTCCCTTAGTATCTGCAGAAGATTGGTTCCAGGGCCCCCCATAGATACTAAAATCTGTTCATGTTCAAGTCTCTTATGTGAAGTGGCAAAGAACAATGCATATGGTTGACCTTTGGCATCTGCAGATTCCCAACTGTGGAAGGAAAATACTGTTTGCTATCCACAGTTGGCTGGTTGAATCTGTAGATGCAAAACCAGGGGATACAGAGGGCTGTCTATATATTGAAAAAGAGCTGTGTATAAGTGGACCTGCACAGTTCAAACCTGAGCTGTTCAAGGGTCAACTGTACTCAAGAGTTCAGAAATTTCCCTTGCCTTCCCTCCTCTGCAAAGATTGTGAGATGAAAATGACATGTGTCTGTTTAAGGCATATTATTTCTCCACCTAGGATAAAGGAAACAAACCCCTCTGGTTAGCTGCGGGAAGGTTATTTTACTATAAGAAAGTTGACAACTATTTAGTAGGACTCCAACAGTTCTGGTTGCCACAGTCCCTGTCAATTCCACTTAATCATGCCTCAGATTCTGTACTATTTGCACACCTTTGTCACTCCTTTAAATAAAAACTTGAACTCCTTGTGGTGATGGGGGACAGGCTTGGCTTATAGTTCCAGCTCTGTCGTGAACTCAACCCAGTAAACTGCGTTAGTCCCTTCACTTCTCAGAGCCTCGGTTTCTCCATTTGTGAGCTAAAGGGCACAAACCAGGTGCTCTCTGAGGTCTCTGATCCTCTGTGGTTGCCTCTTTGGATGATGGTAAGACAGAATTCCTCCCTGCTATAAAATCATTCTTCATTTAGTAATCCATTCAAAAACTGTTTGCTAAGCCCCTGCTATGCAGATCTTGGCATTGGAGACTAATGTTTTAATTAGGAGGCAGGACAAAATCCCCATTCTCAAGGGCTTCTCAGTCTAATGGGGGAATGCAGCAAAGAAAAGTTTGCAAAACACTGCGATAAAGCTCAAGAAGAAAGTACAGAGTGATGTGGGAGCTGAAGGGAGGGAATCACCGGCTCTTTTGAGCTGGGGTGAAGAGGATTGCGGAAGACTCCTGGGGAAGCGTTTGTGGCTGAGATTTCACTTGCAGCTTTTTAACTATTTCAGATCACTTAGCAGTGGATATAAAACTGAGAGTAACTGATAACAGTCTTTCAACTGGGTCAGCAAAATGCTTTGTTTTGTGTCTGAAATTTTTATAAAAATCGTATATGTGTATAGCCCCTTAAAGTTTACTAACTTAATGGGGAGTGAGAAAAAGGAGGGTAAGAGAGATGAAATAACTAGCCTAAGGTCACATTGCCAGTAAGCGGTGGAGCCAGAATTGGAAACTTGGTCTTTTGTGTCTAGTGCAATCCCAAAATACTGGAACAAAACTTGTTGGTTCTGTCTGCAACGTTGTGAGACTTGGTTATATGTGGTTGTTGTTGTTTAAAGTACCAAATGACTTGTGATCTTTCTTCTTCCTCTGTTCTTTGCACCTTAATATAGAAAAGGTTGTGAGATTTGCATAAATCTATTTTGAAAAGCTTCTTCTGATGAAGGAAAAGAGAAGTTAACGATTTCTACTTCTGTGTCTCCTAAGGAAGCTCTAAAATCAAACTCAAATATGAGAAGAAAGGCGCCGTTCCCTCTAGGTCTGTAGGAGCAAGAGCTGGATGTGCTCCAAGGAAAGCAACAAACAGCTTCTCACACAATCACCACCATTTCTAGTAATTTCCTACACTTTTGAGTCAAAGGCGGCCCCACCTGCCTCCAGCTACTTATAGCCCAAGGAAATGTGTCTGAGATTGGCTTGTAGGTTTTAATGAACCAAGAAAGAATTCCCACAGCTCAGAAATAGAAATTCAGCTGTACAGCTTGAGAGGACCCTGTCTACAGACTGACTAGTTAGTCTCTCTCTTGGACTCTGGGGCCAGGAGTTAATGTGAAACTTGCCCCAAATCTCTCCTCTCCCATTTTTAGCCTTAGGAACTCAGAGATCTGGCTTTAGTCACAAGTCTCTGCCCACATTTCTGGGTTGGGGACATTTAGACTTTATGTCAGTAGATCTGAGGCTGAGTCTTGGTGCTACTGCTTGTTGGTTAGATGACTTTGAGCAAATCATGAAGGCTCAGTTTCTTCATTTGATAAATTGGGATGAATAATAGCACTCCAGGCTGTCACAAGCATTAAATGAAAAACACTGCATTAATGCGAAGCATTGATTATTTATTTGTGAGGAACAGATTACTGTAGGGGTTAAAACTAGCTTCTAGTTTCCATCCCCCACTTTGCTTCTTATTAGCTGTGTGACCTTGGGCAAGTCACTTACTTTCTGAGCCCTGGTTCCTTTATCTTTCCAATGGGACAATGACATGACCTAGCTTATATGATTTTTCTCAAAATTAAATGAGATGCCTGTCACAGAGTAAGTTCTCAGAAAATGTTATCATTATTATATATAGCAATATGATTACATATTATATGTAATACTATATAATATTATATAATAATATTAAAA
Organism: Macroglossus sobrinus; assembly: GCA_004027375.1. Classification (NCBI taxonomy): domain Eukaryota; kingdom Metazoa; phylum Chordata; class Mammalia; order Chiroptera; family Pteropodidae; genus Macroglossus; species Macroglossus sobrinus. The sequence goes on from PVKZ01000181.1 coordinate 541,479, forward strand.
TCTGGGTAAACTGAAGGGAGAAAAGACAGTAAAGAACTATGAAAAGAAGGGACAGTCTGCTATTTGGAGTTTTTTGGCTATGTGTATGAGTGAGCAGGTATTTATATCTGCATAGATGGTTGGGTATGTAAGCCGGGAGTGAACTTGCCTGTGGAGTAGGTCTGGGTCTTTTATTTAGCACTGGCTAGTGGTGGGCCCCAGCTCTCCTCTTTCTCTTTTCCATCCCCCTGCTTCCTGCATCCTTGGACAGGTAGAATTTGAACTAATGCCCTTCTTAACACTCTTCCTTGTTTCTTGCTGCACCAGCAGTCCTGGCTGCCTATCTTCTCGCTGCCCACTCTTCCCCTGTCATCTCCCCAGCAGCAGAGAACCCGGACAAACGACTTCAGGACCCTCCTCATTGTCCTCAGCACACACTCTCCCTGTCCCTGCACTTTCACATCCAGCCAGTGTAGGGTGACCGCCTTTGTTTTGGCCCTCTGCTCCCTCCTCACTGGCGCTGGCCCCTCAGCCCTCCTGCTGGGTCTTGACCACCCCTCTTCCTCTGTGCAGTGTCCACGGGCTCGGTGACGCAAGTGTCATCCGTGAGCACGGACTCGGCCGGCTCCTCGTACTCTATCAGCGGCATCCTGGGCATCACGTCCCCCAGCGCCGACACCAACAAGCGCAAAAGAGATGAAGGTAAGAGAAGCCCGCGCAGCCTGCGGGAGATGGACCCGACGGGAACTTTTTCAGCGCGCTCAGTGAGTGGTGGAAGCAAAAATGCTCGCTGAGCATCCCTTCATTCCAGAACGCCGTAGTCCCCCTGCCCAGGCCCAGGCCCTTCCCTGGACACAGGGAGGGGCAAACAGGGAGCTGGCCGGGGCTGTGGATATTTCACCCGCCTTCCCCCAATATTATCCCCTTACTGGAAAAAGGCAGAGCCCAGGGTGGTGAGCTTTGTGGCCTTAAGAAGACCTTGCATGTGCAGATATGATGCCTGATGGCAGTGTGTGTTGAGGGTATGAGCACATCACCCGCCTCGGCTTTGAGACCGAGCCCGGGAGGAGAGGGAGGGGTTGGGTGCCTGGGTGAGACTGACGCCCGCCCGTGGAGTGGAGTGGCGAGTCAGGGGGTGGGGTCTCTGAGGGGCTGTGCTCACCTCTCCTAGGAGAATGGCTCCAGAGGTGGTGATGGTGGGGGCTGAGGGAGTTAAGAATCATCTTATCTTGGCTCTGGAAGAAAGGAATGCAGAAGCCTCCTGAGGATTACAAAGATGACAGTCTTCCCCGTTGGTTTTTTTTCAACCCCTCAGTGGTGCCAGCTGGGCTTCCAGAGCTGGCTGCCCCCATCCTGGACACTGGCCCACCTTCACCCGGCTCTCCTTTCCCCTGGATGGGCTGCCAGCGCTGCTGACAGTAATGGGTTTGAGAAGAGAAGCGACCCCCTGGGAGATTGTAAAACCTTAGTCAGTAAAGGAAAAGAAGAAAAAAAAAATCAGGCTGTGGTCTAGGGCCTGAGAACAGCGTGACAGAAATCTTGATTCAATTATTCTGTTCTTCTGCACAATTCCCTTTCTCAGCTCCCTGTAAGGGACGTATGTTCTGGAGAGCACATGCCTAAGTACTTAAGATCTGTAACTAGAAAATTGAGTCAGCCCAGCAGTGGATTGGCCTGTGGTCTGCGTGTTCCAGGCATTACAGAAGCTGGGCCTGTGGCCTCTGTTTGGAGTTGTGGGGCCTGTAGGGATGATTCATGGCTTTGGAAACCTGCCTCACCTCTTTCCCCTGCTCCTGACACTCAGAGCAGATGTCAGAAGTCTTTAACTCAGTGGGTGGCTGTGCTGTGTTACTGTAGGAGGCAGTGGGCTAACCATTTCTGTTGGTTTATGGGGTTGATGGTGCCACTTTTTCTCCTGTTGTCACCTGGACTTGAAGCAGATGTGCCCAAGGTGGGGACCAGCTGTGTTTGATCATGGTGGAGTGGCCCATTGAGTATGGCTCCCTCAGAAGCTGAGAGGTCAGGCAGAGATTTTTGGAGAAAGAGAAAAAAGTCTGGTTTGATGTTTACCACCAAACAGACCGGTCCTGATTTGGGGGGATTGTTTTACTGTGTTTGTGGAGTGCTGTATTGGCTTTCATTCTGATCCTTGGTCACTGCTTAGCTTCTCAAGCTGCCTTGAAAGGTGTAGAACAGTCAGAATGTGGGTGTCATTGATCTAGACTGCTCTGTGCTGGTCCGATTATTCTTGAGGACTGTGGACTATTTGTGGTATTGACCTTTAAGAGGGACAGTGGCAAATTGGGGTGTGTCCAGATGGATGTAACTTGGATGGGGAGGGTACCTGGGGAATACCTCAAGGCTCTAAGTGTGTTTTTGCACAAAGATGGAAAGAATGAGGAAGACTGGATTGTTTCCTTTCAAATATCTGGAAGGCTGACACTTAAAGCAAGAGGAATGAGACTTTGCTGTGTGGCCTCAAATGCCAGCATGTTGCAGATGCAGAAGAGTTTTCAGCTCAGTATAAAAAAGAACTTTGTAAATATGAGAGTAGTCTAGGACAAAAGGGGTTGCCTTGAAAGGTAGTGAGTGTCCTGTCACTAAAGGTATGTAAGTAAAGCCTAGGTGGCCACTTAGTGGGCTGCTAGAAATGACATTAGGAGTCAGATGCAAGATCAAATGATCTTTGGAATCCTCCTAGTTTTGAAATTTATGATTGGGCCCTGATCCCCAGAAAGATTTGGGATGTGATCTAGTCTGGTCTGAGGGCTAACGGAGAAAAATTTAATGGTCTTGAAAGCTAATAGGCTTGAGAAAAGTAGGGGACCCAAACAGCAACCAGAGCCCCCTTATCCTCTGCCTCGCTTCATGTAGAGCTCAGATGGTGGAGCAGAGAAGTAGGGCAGAGGCGCCCGTGTTCACATCAGCAAACTCTCTGGAAGGACTTCTGCCTAGTGCTCCCTGCTGCCCTTTCCCCAACTCCCTCTCTGTCTCCCTGGATCCTTACATTGGCTTCAGAGAGAGTTGAAGAGACAGAGATTGCCTCCCCCCACCCTATTTTATAAGGGAGGAAACTGAGGCCCCAGAGGGTTCCTTGATATTGGCAAAGCCACACAGCTGGTGTGCCCTGGGGTGTCAGGAGGAGCTGGAAAGCCCCTGAGGCCTCAGTCCCCTGGTATTGTCTGGCCACCTGCTGCCCGTCAGCCACCACAGAGAGATGTTTTGGAGGTGGAGCAGCCTGAGACTGGGCAGAGCCAGGGGAATGTCAGGAGTTGTTGCCAGCAGAAGGGCATGGTCAGCAGGTTGCTACTGAGAGTGTGGTGAGAAAGTAAGAACCAGCCACTGGGGAAACACAGGGGAATTGCCAGGTGCACTGGCGCGCTGGCCCGCTGGGACTGCAGACCATGGCACCATTTTTTCTCAGGAGACCCCAGCATCATGAAGGAAGGGCCATGGGGGTAAGAGAGTCATTAGAGGGCCAAGAGGAAGCTTGCGGAGGGTTTTTACTCCTATTTCTCAGATGAGATGACTGGGGCTCTGCAAGGTGGAGTTGCTTGTTCAGCCCTGGTTCAACTTGGACTTGGGTTTTACACTGTGGGCATTTTTCTGCTGCCACTCTCCTGCCCAGATGTCAGGGCAGGGGTGGGTGGTAACAGAGTCCAATAATGAAGGGGCTGCCCTCTAAAGCTCACAGGCTGGTGGACAACACTGGCAAGCCCAAAGTCCCTTCACTGGGCAGTATGTGAATTAATGTGTGATGGGGGATGACACTGGAGGGAAGAGGAAGGCAGGGAGGGGCTGATTTTGACCAAAATAATCTGGGAACACTCCTTATAGGAAGTGGCACTTTATCAAGAGGAAAATATTTTCCACTGCTTCTGTTGTTAAATTTAAATTAATTAAAATCAAATAAAATTAGAAATTTAGTTCCTCAGTTGTATTAGTACATTTTAAGTGCTCAATGGCTACATGGGGCTAGTGGCTACTGTATTGGATAACGTGGCTTGAATACAAGTATGTGGCACATAGTAGATGTTCAATAAATACTCCTTGGTGGAATGTCTGTGGAGAGCTCATAGTGAGGAGGGTGTGTGGGGGTCTCAGTCAGGAGTGCTTCTGTTTGATATTTTGAGCTGCCACAGAAAACTCTTAAAGAGTTCTGTAACAAAAACAAACAAGTTAGAATACCATAGACCACTAGATTGCCATCTGTCCTTTCAGTCTAGAAATTCTAGGATTCTCCCCACAATGTTTGTCTCCAAGACAAGCCTTGGGGATTTGGCCACTGTGTCCAAATCTCAAATGAACTATTCTGTGGCTGAGGCAACAGATAAGGTCCCTGGGACCTCTGAGGGCAGAGCTGGGGTAATTTAAAGGAAGCTACAGGGAGGCAGAGTATGGCTTAGTGCAAGGAACAATTTTTAGGCAATAGCCAGGCTGGGCCAAGGATGGAAGCATTACCTTGGGAAGGTAGTGAACTCCCCATCATTGGGGGTGTGAGCAGGGGCTGAACAAAGGAGGGGCAGAAAAGGCATTTTGATTTGGACTCGGTGACTTTTGAGGGCTATTACAATCTGAAATTACATGCTTCAGTAACTGCCCTGTGTCTGGAAGTGGTTCTGCCTACTTGTTTTTCTCCTGCCACCTGACTCTGAGTCTGTCATTCATATGGCTGTGACTGAGCAGGGGCCACATCATACAGGGGTATTTCTATCTCCAGCCCAGTCCCTTGGCACTGGGCCAGAGCACAAAGATGTTCAGGAAACTTGTAGATGGTGCTGAGAATCAGGTTAGGGTGCTGCCCAAGCTTGGCTCGCAGCCTCTTGTCTTAGTTGGGCTGACCTGAGAGTTCATGGAGAGGCTGTGGAGTTGGCCTCAGGAATTCCTTTGGGCTTCGGAGGCAGAGCCTGAGGTGGTGCCTCCCTCCCCAGAAGGCCCAAAGGAGGCGGTGGTGGGGCTGGATTGGCAGAGCACACAGGGCTCTGAATAGCGGCCATGGGTGAAAGGGCAGCCCCAGACCCTCTGTTCCTTCCTGGGCCTTTGATCTCTGGTGGGGCCTCCTTCCGCCTGTCTCCAGGGCCCCCATTCAGGTCCTGTCGACCTCCTCCTCCCCTCATCCCCCCAGAGTTTGAAAGGCCCTGAACACATGAAGTCAGCCGACTGCGAATCCCTTTCACTAGCTCAGAAAGCCGCCCAATCCAGCACCGGTGTGGATTCCGGGGACAGAATCTCTTTTTAGGCAGTGGAGGGTACATTGCAGGTGGAATTTCCGGCCTTCTGGGCCCTGGACTGCCCTCTGCCTGGAGAGGCAAAGGAAGGACAGCCAAAACCCAGAAGCGCCCTGTCCTTTCAAGAGATGCCAAGTCCAGGACCCTCATGGGGAGATCTGGGGGCATTTAGCAGGGGTTCCTGTCATGACTGTCCATCCCTCTTTCTGGGAGTGTCTATCTCCTTTCTCTCTCTTCTGATGTCTTTTGTTTGGGAGTACATCTCATCCAGTGTTATCTGCCTGTTTGTATCCTGTTTATTGAGACTTCCTTTGTGTCTGCTTCTGTTTCTGTTTTCTCGTCTAGCTTTCACTCTTTTTCTCATATTCACTCTCTCCTTTCCCTCTTTCTCTTTCTGTCTCTCTTTCTGTTTCTCTCTGTTTCTCTCTCTGTTTCTCTCTCTCTCTCTCCCCCACCTCCCTCTCTTTCTCCTTCTTTCCCTTTATCCCTCTCTCCCTCTCTCTCTCCTTGTATTCACTGTTGTTTTCTCCTACCAACTTTTCTCTCTCCTGACTTTTTCAGGCTGAGAGCTCCATCTCAGCCCTGCCCTGCAGACCTTTGTGGGAAACATCTTGGAGAGGAAAGGGGTTTCAGAAGCTCACAGGCCACTTGGGGCCCAGGGCTCTCTTGACTATCGGCAGGCCTTGGCCTTCTTTTTATAGGACCCTCTTCCTTTGCTGGACCTTATCTGCTGTTCCTGAGCTTTAGACGAAAGGCAGAAGTCTGGAGCAGAGAGTACAGAGATGCCTCTCAGGTTTCCCAGAAGGGAACAAAATGAGTGGAAAAGCTCAAGATTTCTGAGTCAAGAGTTGCAAAGAGCCCAAAATAATGTGTTGAGGAACTGAGGAAAGGATATGGCTCACAGGCCAGGGATGAACTGGTTTGAGGACTTTCTGTGCTGCAATCTTTTGCAATCTCTGAGCCTCTATTTTGTCATCTGAAAAATAGAAATGGCACAGGTTTTGTAGGTTATTGTGAGGATAAAATAAAGTCACACCCATGAATGATGTAGCCCTAGGGCTTGGTGGTAGTAAACACTTAATAAATGGCCACTGAGGGAGACTAGGACTGAGACTGTGAGGTCAGCCCAGGCTGAGGGCAAGGAGGCTCCCACCATAGTTCTATTTGGCAGCTGAAACTGGCTGATCTGCCCACTCCTGATTTCCTGTTTTTAACAGTCTACTGTTGTGGGCATCAAGACTGAACAACAGTGCCCCCAGGTGTCAGCTGCAAAACGAAGGGCCACTCGATTTCTTTTGCTTCCTTTCCCTTCAGGACCCTGGACTCTTAGCCTCCTTGATGGAAGAATGAAAGGGTTGAGCCTCAGGTTCCTATGAAGAGTGGCTCTGGGCACACAAGACAGTAGAGGCCTCCAGGATGGAAAGCAGAAGGCAGAGACCCTGGGTCTGGAAGGGCTGGGCACTTGGGAGTTGGGGTCACCAGCTTGGACCTCCAGAATCCCCTGTCAGAGCTGGAGAGCCTTGGAAAATACCTAGGACATGTCAACCCAGTGATTATTCAGATGGGAAAACAGGTTTGGAGAAGAGAAAGGATCGGACCAGGTCACAGAGTGAAAACCCAGAAAAACCAGTGGGAGAGGTTGGGCAGCTCAGAACATCCTTGGTACCCTAGAGCCATTCAATGTGACAAATCTCAACTTCTCCTTTCCCCTCCTTTCTCCCATTCTCCTAGGTCCATCTTCTGACCCCAGGGACCCTGACCCCGGGTAGGGGGCAGCTGATTTGCTAATCCCCCAGGGTTAACTTCAGCTCTTGACAATGACCTTCTGACCTGGCCTCCCACTCCTCCTCCTCATCCCTTCTGTGCTTCCTGTCCCTGTGTGTTCTCTTAGCTTTCCAGTCTCTGGGCCCTTTACCTGGAATGTTGTCCTTGAGGCTGGTCTGTGGACCTGGCCTGGTTTCCAGAGGCAGCTCACTTCCTGAGGGGTGTTATCAGTGCCTAGCCAGTAGCCCTTCATAGTTGGCCAAAGCACTCGGATTCACCAGGGTCTGGCATGGAGTTTGGAGGCCAGACACACTCTACAGAGAAGGAAGGACGTGATTACCACTTTGTCTGGTCTCTCCTGGGGTTTTACCAGGGCAGGCTTCCCACCCCTTGGTCTTCCATAAGGTGTTTCTTGAATGTACCCTCAGAATGGCCATGCAGGTACATGAACCTGCATGCAGATACAGGGATGAGGACAAAGGTTCTTGCTGGGAGGGCATCACTTAGAACCCAGGTGGCAATTGCCAGCCTGGCAGTCATGCTTTACTTGACTTGTCCTGTATTTAAAATGACTTTGAGTTAGTTACCAACATGGTGCTCTTTTTTTCTACCCGAATGCCTTCGAGCTTCTGGAGTCTTAGTGTAGACTCTAAAGAACAAGTTTGGTTGAGTCCAGTCTGTGGCAGCTGAAGCCTGTGGGAGGCAGGGCTCTGACTGGATGGAGCCGTGTGTGTGTGTGTGTGTGTGTGTGTGTGTGTGTGTGTGTGTGTTTGGGGGCATCAGAGAAGTTAGGCTCTCAGGCAAAGGTGGGTGGGGGAGGGGAGGCATAGGGCAGGGTCAGGGAGCCACATCTCTTGGTAGCCCAGAAGAACAGTGAGATTGAGGTCCTTCAGTCCACACCTGCCAATGAGGGTAGTCCAGAGACTGTGGGCACAGGCTTGTCTGGGAACTGCAGGAGGTGGTTAGTGGCAGAGATGGTAAGGACCAGCTCGCTCTCTCCCAGCCTGGCTGGCCATTCACCTGTCCTTCCAGTCTTGCAGTGCCTGGTGCCTCATCTGGGCCCTAGGCAGACAGGTTTCAGAGGCTTTCTTGGTAAACCAGGGGACATGAGTCCAGGTGGTCACGGAGGGGCTCCTTGGGCTTTTCCCTAGTGCCAGGGGCCTGTCCCTTGGGCGGTGGGTCAGGTTTCAGTTCCCTCTGGCCCCCGGGTCCCTGAGTTTCACTTTGATTCACTACGTGTGAGCCTGCGTGAGAGCCAACACCACTGAACACTCCCTCCAACCAACCCCGCCTGTTTGCCCACCTGTTTTGCCCAGCTCCCCCCGCACCAGCTCCTTTTCCCATGGGACTGTGCACTGGTGTCCCAGAGACCCTTGGGAGGTATGAAGGGCAGGGTGACACAGTGTGAGGATCTCAATTCAGAGAGTTGGTTTTGTGGTCATCCAGAATAAGGGTGTGGGGTCAGCTGAGGGGATAGAAACTCATCGGTGGTGGGCAGGCCCCTGCCAGGGCAGTCCGAAACTCAGGGTGGAATGGAGTAGCTTTCTTCCCACTCCACATACCCTGCTGCCTTGTAGGGCAGAGGGTCCCACTGTTCTCTCTGGCTTTGGAATATGGTTTAACTCTTGGCTGCAGAGTACTTCTCAGTGCTACAAACTACTAGAGGCTTATGAGGCAGGAGAAGGAGCTTGGGAAGAAGGAGCCAGGGACTCTGGGTTCTTGTCCTGATTCTGTGGCTGACTTGCTGGTGACCTTGGAGGAAATTGTAATCCCTTCTCTTTGGGCCTCAGTTTTTTCATCTATAATAGAGGATCAAGGAATTCCTAAGGTTCTTTCGAGTGCCAAGATTCCGAGCTTCTCCTGGTCCCACCTCAAGTCATCTTGGCATTATTTTAGGCCAGTGGTTCTCAAACAAATGTTGGGACCCCTTTAAACTCTTAAAAATGATAATGGACCCCAAGGAGCTTTTAGTTTATGTGGATTAATGAAAATGGACAAAAACTGAAATATGTATTATTAGTTCATTAAAAATAAAAGTAAACAGTAATATAAATTACATAAATAATTGAAATGAGAAAGAATTGATTTTTCCAAACCAAAATATTTAGTTAGAGGGGCATTGCTTTACAATTTTACAAATCTCTTTAGTGTCTGACTTAATAGAAGACATCTAGATTCTCATATCTGCTTCTGCATCTGATCTGTTGTGATATTGTGCATCCAAAAGCCTCTGGAGAACTCCACTGTACTTGTAAAAGAATGAGAGTGAAGAAAGCCAATAACATTTTAGTATTATTATGAGAATAGTTTTGACCTCACAGACCCCTTGAAAGGATCTTGGCAGCTCCCCAAGAATCCCTGGACTAGATCTGGAGAACCTCTGCTTTAGGCTGCTGTAAACTCTGAGCTTGCTTACCACTTATATAGATAGGGAGAGCAGTTAAGTGTGTGTGTGTGTGTGTGTGTGTGTGTGTGTGTGTTTAATAAAGGTGCCATTGATTTCTCCTGTTCTTAGTTCCTGAAGGTGGTGAGAGCCATGGTAGGTCTTTGAGCTGGGGAGGTAGTAACAAGACACCTTGGGCTTGTCTCTAGCCTTTTGGAGTATTCAGTGCTTCTTGCTCCTCTTCCAAACTTGAGCTAGCTCAAGAAAGGCACAGCTACTGAGGTTCCTTTCATTTCCAGCAGGGTTTGAAGTTTGATCTCCCTCCAGCAGGCTACCTTTATGTCCAACAGCAGCTACCTACCTAGTGCTCCCAAAGAACTCAGGGAGTGGGCATTTGGGACCCAACCACGTCTCCCCTTCCCAGCTTAGCTCTGAACTAGCCTGCAGACTTCTGAGACTCCACCCTGGGTATAGTTTTGGTGGGGGAAAAAAAATTGGCAAATGGTATCGATTAGGAATGAAACAAAATAAAATGAAAACAAGAAGTAGGTTTGGTACTTGACTCCTGACATTTGAGGAAAAGCAAGTCCGAAAGACTTTTGAGAAGGGAGATTTGTTTTCTCATATAGGGGCTTCTGGGTTTTTCCAGAATGCCAGTGTTTGGTCACTGTGTGTGTGTGAGAGAGAGTGTGTGTGTGTGTGTGTGTGTGTGTGTGTGTGTGTGTGTGTCTAATTTCACTTTGAAATGTTCAGTTTTCATTTTCATTGGTACAAGTTTATCATTTGCATTAGTCCATCCTGGGTCTAATGGACTAAATGAAGGAGAGGGAATAAAAGGAAATGTCCTCAGGTAACTTGAGAAGTGTCGAGAGAGGAAGGATAAAAGATGCTAGAGAAGATATGTGTGAGAAAGAGGTTGCTTGTAGTGAGATGAACTGAGCTATTAGAGCAAACAGAGAGAAAGGCATGGCTAGAGAGACTAGAAAGGATGAAAAGTGACAAAGGGGTAAGACACTTCCAAGCACCAGCCACCAGGTGGCACCATTGACCCAAGACAGCTTAGTTGCCTTCTGGGTTAGGGACAAGAGGGGTAACAGGGCAGTGTGTACTGGCCATTTGTGAGCTTGGGAAGCTTGTAACTTGATGGGTGGCAGCAGGGCCCAGGTAGGCTGACCATTTGTCCAAGTTTCACTTCTCTGCCAGCATTAAGTCAGGGCAGGGGGTATGGGGTGGGACCGTCGCCATTAGGAATCGGTCTGGTCCTTCATCACCTCATGGCACAGATGACTTGATACAAACCTTTGTGGGAGTCCAGTCCTTGCTTATATTGTAAGCCTTTACTTGCTGTGTTACCTTGGGCAAGTCACTCCTCTCTGCCTTGTTTTCCTCATGTTAAAATGTGGAGATTTGAACAGATGATTTTAAGGATCTTTGGGCTCTGTGCCAGAGAGAGCCCAGGAGTTGGAGTTAGATTTAGGATCTTCCTCTGTGAGCTGTATGATCTTGGGCAGTTCACTTCCCATCTGTGGAGATTATATTAATATCTCCCTCACAGACTTTTATATAAAATAGCAGGTTGGAAAATGCTTTGAAATCTTTTCCTGTGCTGTAGGAAATGGAGGGGTTGCTGTTTATTATTTTCTCTGAAATTTAAGTTAGCCAGAGCAGGTGTTCTGCCATCCTCATAGCTCAGAAAGTTTGTTCCTCTGCCTGTTGCCACAAGGCCTTATGGCAGGTGATTGCTCAAGATCACTGCATCTCTGACGTAAATATCTTTTGAATCTGCTCATTTCTCTCAGGCCCCACTGCTACTGCTTTGGTCCAAGCAGTCTCTCCTCTCGTTTGTGGACTATTGCTGTGGCCTCCTTGCAGGTCCCCATCTCCAATGTCCCTGGCTTCTTCAAACAGTCCGCCTTTCCCATAGCAACCCCAGTAGCACTTCTGAAATACAGTTCTGATCAATGGCTTGCCTGAAGGATTTTCACCCTTCAGATCTGTCCATTGTTCTCAGAAGCCAGCCAAACTTTTTAGCAAGGTTGCAAAGCCTTCCATAGTCAGCCCCCTGCCCATCTCACAAGCTGAGTCCCTTTCTGCCCTCCTCTTTTCATGCTCTCTCCAGTCATAACAAACCTCTTCCCGTATTTTGAGCACCACTTGTTCTTTCCTGCTTGTGGCTAAAGGGTTACTTGCATGAATAGTAGTGTCAGGTAACTGAGGTTCTTTTTTTTTTGGTAATTGATGTTCTTGTGCTGATACCACCAATGCTTACTCATGTGACTTTGGGCAAGTTATTTGACTTCCCTGAGCCTCAGTTTCCCTACATGTAAAATGAGGGCACCAACTGTGCCTAAGATTGGATTGTTATGTGCAATGAATGAGATAATGCATGTAAAGTGCCCAGGATGACCCCTATTGCATAATATAGGCTAAGTAAAGAGTGCCTTTTATTATGACACTGTTCCCATAATGAGGAAAACTGTCCTCTTCTGCCCCCCGAGTTTACCCAACTGACATGGCCAAACTGCAGGATCCAGCTCACATGTCACTTAAGTGAAGGCTTCCTTGATGTTCACTTCTATTAGCTTTGCTGGCCCCACCCGCAACACAAAGAATCTTCCTATTCACAAAAATATCACATTTGTCACTTGTTTGTGTTTCCTGTGAGACTGTGAGCCCCAAGAGGGTGGGAACAGTATCTGCAGTGGTCACCATTATCACTTAGTGCCCAGCACAGGGCCTGGTTTATGGTAACAAATATGTACTGAATAGGACTCTGAATGTCATAGAAACATGGATCCCATCTGGTGGGTGCAGGCTGCTGAGCAGAACCCAGAGCCTTGTACATCAAACATTCTCCCACTCCTGTCTGACCCCTGATCCTCCATCCTCCAGCCGACACTGTCTGTTCTCTAGAAAGGACCTCATGACAACCATTCTAGAGAGGGAGGGAGCTCTCCCACGGTCTAAATACACACATGCACATACACATGCACAGACATGCATGCTGGGACCTACGGCCCTCATTCTGCCTGCCTTACCTGAGCTATGTTCCAGGTGTATATAGATCATGGCCCCAAATAAGAACTGCAGCTATAATGGCAAGCACTTATTATTTACTGTGTATATTTTAAATTATTAACATAGTTGATACCACTGTACCAGGTTAATACTCTTATTATCCTCATTTTATACATATTCAGAGAGATCAAGGAAATTGCCCAAGGTCCTATAACTCCACAGTGGCAGTGTTGGGACTGGCTCCCACAGGATTGGCTCCAGAATAGCTTTACCTGCCATCCTGGTCTGCCTCTGGCAGAGTGTCACAACAGGATGACATCAGTGGGAATGTATTTACCTCTCTCTAATGTAGGGCTTTGATTTCATCACCCTGCCAGGCTTAACTGAGGGGGACGTTGGTTCAAAGCTCACTTTATTCTTTGGATACTCCATTTCTGATGCTTCCCCCAACACTTTTGTGCACACTTTCCTGTCATACCCTCAAGCTGGTCATCTTCAAGTGCAGCTGGCTGATCACATGTGGACTTGAAGCCACAGCAGGGTAGTGCAGTGAATGGACCAGAGTTCGAGCCCAGCTCTCCCAGTTACCAGCTGTGTGATAACAAGTGCCTTAACTTCTTTGAGCTTCAGTTTTCTCATCTGTCAAAAGAGGATAATAATTCCTGCTTTTCCTGGTAATTAAAAACATTACCTATATTATTTTAATTAGAACTGGCACATGGCAAGTTTTTAAAATATTTCTATCATTAGAGCAGAGTTGTTATCCTGATTCCTCAAGATGACCTTGTAAAGAACTTTCTAAATTCCCAGCTCTTTTGTTTTAGTTCTTTTTAAATGATTATTTTCTTTATATTGCTATGTTTAATGATAGGATTATTCAGTTTAGGGTCAGAAGAAAAAGACGTACCTACTAGAATTTACATTGGCAGAATTTTATCTCCTTGTATCAGAAGCTAATTTAAGTTGTAGATGAGGGCATCTTGCACAGATTGGAGGATGGGTTCCTGGTCCCAGTTCAGCCACTGTCTCCCTTTGTGATCAGTCAGGTCCCTGCCCTCTGGGTCCTTAATTTGGATGCAGTGAGCCCATACAATCCTTCCAGCTCCTGAACCTTCCTCCTCCCTGCTCCCCACTGTTTCCCCTCCCTCCTCCTCCATCTTCTCTCTCTTCGTTTCCCTTCTGTCTGAGACACAAACGCCAGTTTCCCTTCTGTCTGAGACACAAACGCCATCCATCTCTTTTGAATGGTACTTTTGTTCCGCTAACATATCCTTGCTGAAAAGGACGATCAGTTAGGTTTGTATCTTTTAAATGCGGGCACATTTTATCAGTTAAGAAGCTGCGTGCCTCTCTCCCAAGACATAGCCTTAAAGAGGAAGACAGAAATAGTAAAGGGGAAGGTTTATGGGAGACAGAGAAGGAAAAGCAACAATATCTCTTTGGGGGCTTAACGTATGGTTCCTCCAGCAAATGCCTTCTTTTCCAGGAACCCCTTTCCAGCTCTTCCCTGTGTGACCTTAAGCATTTTCTATTTTGACTCCAGTTATGACTTGTGCCCCTGTCCTATCTCCCCACAGAATAAGGAGGGGGCAACAGCAGAGCCTGTGCAGGAGTCATCCTTGTTTCAAAGCCCTTTTGGGTAGGACTTGAGCACTGGATTTGGAGTCAAGGGACCCTGGGTTTGAGTGATGGCTTTGAACTCCCATGTTGGTGATCTTGGGCAAGCATTCTGGGCCTTTATTTTCTTATTGGCAAAAGAAAGAGCAGAATGACTTCCTCAGTCTTGTGCAAATTCAGTGAGAAGCAATGAGTGAGAAGGTGCTTTGTAAACTGTAAAGCTCTGGAGGTATGAGTGTGTCCTTGTAATTCATTTCATGGGCTTACTCAGTGACGTGGGACAAATTCCTTAACTTCTCCAAGGGTCAGTTTTCCCATCTGTAAAATGGAGACTATAATCCTTAGGTCATACAATTACTGTGAGAATTCCATAATGGATGTAAAATACCTGGCACAGTTCTTGGCAGATGCCCAGGTCTAGGTTAGTGCTTTGTCCCCTTTCCCTTATTTCTTCACAGCACAAAACAATGAAGTCTCAGGCTTCTTAAGTCCGGCTGCCAGTCTGAAACCCAATGGGCCACTCCTTGGCTGGAGCTCTCAGGCAAATTCTCTAACCTGTGCCTCAATTCTGTTGCCTGTAAAAGAAGCTTAATAATAATATCTGTTTCAGAGTTGCTGAGAATGGACTGTGCCCATAAATGACTCGGCACAGAGTAAGCGCCACGTGCATCTTAGTAATTTTGCCAGACCTTGCTCCCTCCGCATAACCAGACATGGGACCCCAACCGCCATCTCCTTCAAGCACCCTGGGCGGGCGAAGAAAGCCAGGTCTGAGCAGAGCGGGAAGGGATTTGCCCAAGGCGCACCAGGAGTCAGTCACATGTCAAGATCTTTGAGGGATTTCCAAGGACTCCGCAGCACCGCCTTGCTAATAAAACCTCTCCAAAAGGCCGAGGGCCAGGGTTTAGAAAGGCCAGAGCCTCCTCGGTCCTGCTGTCCCGGGCGCCCCTGGTCCCGGAGCCGAGGGCAAACGCCTTCCAGGAGGATATCAGGATTTTCCTGCGCGATGTGGCAGGAGAAATAGACTCGATCGCGTCAGAACGGGGCGCAAAAAGACGGGAGCGCACGGCGCCCTCGGGAAAGAGGCGGCCCTCCCGCCCGGGCTCCGCCAAGCATTTGCAATTTAATTGACATTTGGCGGCAGGAAGCCAATCAGTATAAGTCAATTGACGTTCCGAGATAAAACTAATCGCCGGCCGGCGCTCTCCCCGCCGGCGCGGCCCGGCTGGGCCGCGGGGCACAGCGTGGCGGCCCCGGCGCCGGCAGGTAATGGCGCGGACGCGTGTCTCGGCCCGCGAGGGGGCAGCCGGCGGCCCGCTGATTGCCGCGCAGCCCACGGCGGCCGGGGGAGGCCCATAATGAATGACTTTATTTGCCGGGGCCCTGCTGAGAACAATTGAGTTTGTTATGGTAACAACGGATGCCAGCTTTCCCGGCCCCGGGGAGCGCGGCGGCGGCAGCCGGGAGCTGGGCAGCGGAGCAGATGATGCGCGCTGAGGCAAGGGGCACGGGCGGCGGGGGACCGGCACGCCGAGGGTCAGGAACCCGAGGGAGGCTGTGCGCCCACGAGGCCGCGGAGGAGAGGCCAACGGCCAGGCCGCCTTGGACCGAGGTGCTCGAGTGGCTAATGCACACCGCTGTCCCCTTGGACCACAGTGCAGAATTGGGATGGGAGTTCATAAATTCCTTGCTGGCTTGTTGAGTTGATCAGTCCTCCTGGGTGTCCTTGCAGCCTCCCCCTTCCTTACCATCACTATTGTCCCCCCCCACCCCCATCTCGCCTTGACGAGTGATGCCCTGACATCAACTTTTTGTCTCTTGCATCAGTGGAAAAGTAGAAAAAGGCACAAAGGCATCCCTGCTTCGCCTGCCATGGCTTGACAAAATTAGGGCTGGATTTCAGCCCACCATATGTGTTGGCATTGACTCTGTGCCCTCCACCCTGGAGAGACGGCCTTCCTTACATCTCTATTCCCATCTGCGTCCCCATGCTTTCTGGTATGACACCTCCCACAGGAAGCCTTCCTTGCTCCTACAGAGGAGGCTGTCAGTAACGTGGCTGCCTCTAAGACATGCAGCCTTCTACTGCCTCCTCTAACAGGCTGTGAGTTCCAAAGGCAGGGCCCACCCACCACAGTGGCTCTCTCAGCCGCTAGCATGGGGCCTGGCACAAGGACAGATGTGGAAGGAGTGGATGAAAGAGTGGACTTCTTTCCTCTTTGCAGTCTCTTGCTTTGCTTCTGGTTAGAGACACTAGTGTTCTTTTTCTTCTTTCCTTTTTCAGTTCTATTTGCAGGCATGCCATCGTTTATTCATTCACTCAACAAATATTTACTGACCCCAACCATGTCAGATACTCGGATATAACAGGCCCTGCATTTGGAGAGCTCACCGGCCAGTGAGAGATGATAATGAAATGCATGTGATAAATACACATCAGACACCTACTGTGTGCTGATTAATAGCCAAAATTTCTTGAGTTGGCAAAGGCTTAATAAGGGTTTGTTAGGGCTTTTCTTTCTGTCATTGAATTCAGTGATCCCTGGTGCCACCCTGTGACAATTGCCCCCATTCACAGATGTACAAACATGCATAAAATGTTTCAGAAGCAGCATAATGCTGTGGATAGAGTCTAGACTGAGAATCTAACACTAATTTGCTGTGTGAACTCTGTCCATTTTCTTCCCTTCTCTGGGCCTCACTATCCCTAACTGTGAAATGGGGGAGTTGGAATTGATGAACCTGAGGGCTAGTTGAGTGTAAGTGGTCTACAGGGGATAAGGAGCCAGGACCTGGGTCTCTGCTCTCACCCCAGTGCTCCCTAATCTTGCAGTGTGACCAGTGGAGGTATGGTGGGGTAGGGGGATACACTCTTCTCTCAGCCTTATGAGACTGGTGGTGAGACTGAAGCACTTACTATGTGGTAGGCACTGTGTTGACAGCAGCCTTAAGAAGTGTAGATACTATCACTGGTTCCCTTTTGCAGGTGGAAAAGATGAGAGGTTAAATAACCAGTCCAGGGTCACACAGTTAAGTTGCAAGGCTGGGATTTAAACTCAAGTAGTCTGATTTCAGAGCCTATGCACTTAACTGTAGGCAGAGTCGGAGGTACTATACATTCTGTTTCAGATCACTACAATAAAGTAAATATCGCAATAAAGTGAGTCACATGAATTTTTTGGTTTCCCAGTGCATATAAAAGTTATATTTACACCCCACTGTAGTCTACTAAGTGTGCAATAGCAGTATGTCTAGAAAATGTACATACTTTAATTAAAATATACTTTATTGCTAAAGATTCTAGCCATCATCTGAGCTTAAGCAAGTCATACATAATCTTTTTGCTGGTGGAGGGTCTTTTCTTCAGTTTGTAAAAAAAAAAAAAAATGCAATATCTATGAAGCACAGTAAAAGTGAAGTGCAATAAAATGAGATATGCCTGCATTCTGTTAATGGCAGAAAAGCACATAGACCCCCCTTTTGCTCTTCCACCTCACCCCAGTCTTAGTCCCACCTTCCTTGTGCTTGAACTCCAAAGCTCAATCTGTATGTTTGCAAGACAGAGGAGCACTGATTTTTCAAGGTATCTTTTCTTCCCCTGGCATTTTGCTCTTTACCTTGATATCAACGTCTGTGAGAAGGCTCTGGCAGAAAGGAGAAGCTGCTGCAGAACCTAGGTTTCTTCCTGGCACAGTCCTAGCTGGATTATTGTCTTTGGGAAATAGGTTTCTGTAAAGAGTAGGTGGAATCCAGGTGCTGTCTTGTAGGAACAGCCTCTCACTATTCATGGCTGAGGAAGTACATTCATTTTTAGCACCTGTCTTTCTGTCCCTCAAAATGTGTTTGGAGAACTCTTTCCAGGGAGATATTCCTTTTTTAGGAAGACAGATTAGGAAGATATTCTCTCCCATGGGATAGTCCTAACTGGAAGAATTGGAGGGGCTTTGGAAATCTTACACAGTGATTTTAAATCCTGTCAACTTGATGTCCCTTCTTTAAAACAAATCCTTTGTAGTGCTTCCTTTGCTATCCCAAAGTGAATTTTAGAGAAAACATAACCTACCCACATACATAATTTAAAAGGTCAATACAATGCTCCAATTGTAACAAAAAAAGGGCAAGAAAAATAAAATCACGATAAAATGATATATTTCATTATGTAAATTCTTGAGCATGACTACACCAGAAGACATAATAAAATAGTTGCTTGCATTTACGCATAGAGTCACCATGATTGTGGCAGCTACAAATGTGGACAGCTGTGTTTTTTGGCAATACAAATACCTCTGGTGGTGTTGCCAGCAGCAAACTGATTTTCTGAAATTGTGAACATGTCTTGATAAAATTCCAACCAAAGCAAAGCATAATCTTCTTTCAATTTATGTGATGGTTATATTCCTGGAAAAGTCAGAGGTACTACAGGCAGAAGTCGAAGGTACTACAGATTCGGTTCCAGACTACTACAATAAAGTAAATATTGCAATAAAGCGAGTCAAAATTAAAACACCAAGTTTGTGTGTATAAGTAAAACAGAGTTAGATTCATGGCTCAAATATTTATTCAAGTTTTCAACAACCTGAATGTATGATGGGTCATTCCAAAGATGCATGGGATCCAGGGTGATTCTTCATTGTGCAGGATGGAGCTGGGCAGCACCCCTAGCCTTGCCTGCCAGAGGCCATATAAAAACAACTCACAGATTTCCAAAATCTCTCATCTGATCACCCTTGTTGAGATCCATGGGAACAAATGAGTTTTTCCTCTGAGGCAGCGGTTCCATCCTTTTTGGCCCAGGAACTGGTTCTCCTATGAGAATATAATGCCTGATGATCTGAGGTGGAGCTGATGGTAGGTGGTGCGGTGATGCTAGCTCTGGGGAGTGGCTGCAAATACAGAGGAAGCTTCGCTGGCTTGCCTCTCACCACCTGCTGTGTGGCCCATTTCCTAACAGGCCATGGACTGGTCCAGTACAGTCCTCCGTGGGGGGTGTTGGGGACCCCTGCTCTGAGGTCCTTTCCTTTGGGAAATTTTGTGACTCGTTTAAAAAGCAAAATCTGCGTATATTATGTATATTTTGTACCTATTGTGTGCAAGACCTGGTGCTGGGCAGACAGGGAAGCATTGCCTGATTTGTATCCGGGGCTATGAAAGCTATCTGACCCTAATCCATCCGTGCTAAGCTTCCAATGGTGAGCACAGCCCCACCTACATCTTATCTCTGTCTGGAATACCCTCCTTCCTCACACCCCCAAGTCCAAATCCTGGCTCAAACGCCTTCTCCCTTCAGGAAGTCTGACCCCTCTCTCCCTAAACCCAATACTAGATAAGTTCTATTTATCTCTGAACCTCCCTTGCCTGCTCTTTGGGGGTCCCTTAGAGTACCTTCTTAGGTTTGAATCATGATTACATATCCAAGCCTTATCTCCCTGACAGAGAATAGGCACCCCTGAGGGCTGAGACTAGGTTCTCTTACAGGGCTAGGCTTCAGATCAGAGCACCAACAAAAGATGAATGCATACTTGAACATAGAAGTGCAACTTAGCCAGGTGTCCCTCTCTATACACATCTTGTCCTTTTTAATTAAGCACATGTTTTCCCTTTTCCTATCCTCATCAGCTGACATGAGATGCTTGCTATGTAGACATTACTATCTCATTTGGGGTCCACCTGCTTGCTTGCTCTGACCCAGTGCTCCAGGCTTGGCAGGATTTATTGACTCCATTTCACAGATGAGATGAGTAAGGTCACACAGCTGGCAAATGGCAGAACCAGAGGTGGCACTTGTACGCTACCATCTTTGTCATTTAAATATGTCCAAGGCTGAGCCTCTCCCCTGGGAGTCATTCATCATTTACTGGCTCTTGACTTAGCATTGGGCTCTGTGGTCTCAATGGTAGGCAAGGGCTTGAAGCCCCCTTTGTTTTCCCTTAGGGAGTTCTGTCTCCTAAGCCCCAGGCAAGGCATGAAAAGGAGCATCAGATGCCCCCAGCAAGGAAGTGAGCACTCTTTCCCAAGAAGAGGTTACCAAGGTGTGGCTGTCTCCTTTCTACCTGTTCTTTTTCTTTCGCTTTGAATGAAATGTCCACTTTTATCCATTCACTCGGTGAGTATTTATTGTGCACCTGCTATGTGCCAAGCATTGTTCTAGGTGCTGGGGACACAGCAATGAACAAGACAGACAAAAATTTGCCCTTGTGAGTGACGTTCTAATGAGAGAAGAGAGAATAAATAAGTAAATAAGGAAAACAAACAGCTTGTTAGGTGTTGTAGAGGATAATGAAGCTAGATAAGGGGATAGAGAATGAAGTGGGCCAGAAGTAGGGTATATGCTGGTTAATGGAGGGTGGTCATAATGATGGGATGGCAGAGACTCTAAGGGAGGGAGGAGTGAGCCAAACAGACATCTGGGGAGAAATGTTTCAGAGAGAAGAAACAGCACGTGCAAAGGCCTGAGGCAGGGGTGTGCATGGCATGGTTGAGTGACTGGAGCAGGATAGGTGGGAGGAGACTGCGAGGAGAGAGGGCAGGAAAGCGGGGCTGCAGAACAGAGTATCCAGATATAGTAGGGCTTTGCAAGCCACGATCCACTGTGGATTTTGTTCAGAGTGAGATGGGGCACCAGTGGATGGCAGCCCAGAATGTCTAATAAGAAACTTCAGAGGCGAGTTCTGTCCCCTACTGCCAATGAGTCACAAACTCCAAGACTTTCCTTCCTAATCATTTTCTGAACCTGGGTCGCCGTCCCATCATCAGCTTTCTTCTGGGCGAAGTGTCGCCACCTGGTGCAGGACCGCTGTCTCATTTTCCTTCAGTGAGATCTCTCTCTACATTATGGCCAGATCAGACCATATGAGCCCCTTACCCCACTCACATCCCTTCTGTGTCTGGAGTGAATTGTAAATATATCAGTGTGATCAGACAAGGACCTGACTAGTTGGAATACAGACTAAGGGATCCGGGATGTGGAGACTGGGGTAACTGGAAAGTGGACTATCAATTTGTGGGTAAGGGAGGCAGCCTGCTGCAGTGGGAGGCCCAGGAGCCCTTCCCCCAACCTTGAACAAGTCCCTAATGTCAGCCCAGTCTCTGGCCTCAGCAATGGCTCCCCCCAGAGGCGCCTGCTTTATTTATTGCTTGTCCCCAGCTCCCCGAGGGCAGGGAAAAGTCCATTAGTGTGTTTGCAGGCTCTGCCAGCTCTGAGCAGATGCAAGCCTTATTTGCAAACTGTCATTGCCCTGGCTTCCTCCAGAGACCCGCATGCTGGGCTCAGCCTTGTGGCTCCAAGAGCCACCTCCCCCAGGCAGACAGCCAGGCAGAGCCCCATCCTCTGATTTCCCAAAGTGCAGCATCTTGGCTTGCAGTTGGGAAAATTAAATTAAATGCCATGAAGGAACCATAACGGCGCATTGGGCCATGTTGACAGTGGAGAATGAAGTTCTCTCTGTTGATAGGAGCTCATTGGCTTGGCATAAATTAAGGGAGGTGCTGAGAGAAAGCAAAAAAAGACCTGGGCCCAGGATCCATGTTTGAGTCCCGGTTGGGCTGCTGATTGTCTTGGTGACTTTGCATGATAGTTGACTGCCCTCTGGGTCTCAGTTTCTAAACTGTACAAGAAGCTGTAAGAGATTTTAGAATCCATCCTAAGCTCTAAAATTCTCTGAATTGAATTTTGAGGATGTTTCTTTCATCCAGGAGTCAGGGACAGAAAACCAAGTAGTCTTTGCTTGTGAAATTGGTCAATCAATAGAGGTTGAAGAATATATATATATATATATATATATATATATATATATATATATATATATATATATATATATATGTATTTTATATTGACGCGACCATCTTATGGGGAATATAATCTCAGTGGCTGACTCCTGGCTTTGAAATTCTGAAATTGCATGAGAGTTGGCCTCAGTGGACTAAGAGGTACTCAGGAGCTAAGACATCAGGACTCTCAGTCACTCCTAGCCTGATGACTCTGCTGTGTGACTTTGGACAGGTAACTTTCCTCTCTCTGAACCCATTTTCTCATCTGTTAAATCTGATAGTCTCTTGCGCACCTCTTGAAATTATCATGAGAATCAGATTAGCTTATGAATGTAAATATATACCTGAGGAGTAGAGATCGTTATTGTTTTTTTTTTTTTTTACCGTTTTTACATGTGCCTTACCCTGTCTAGACACACACACTTGCCAGTTAATACAAGAATATGCCTGTACTGAGTACAGAGCCCAAACAAATCAATTTAACTATGTAGAAGGGAAAGACGGTGACTTCATGCCAAATGAAGAACCCTTCTTGTAATTCGTGCTAGTTCAATTCCATGCCATCATAAATTCACCATTGATGTGCATGTGCTTGGTGGAAAAACACACTACAGATATACACAAAAGCCTCTTTGGTTATTTTCAACTGGGACAGGAGATGACACATATTGGCAGACAGAAGCTGATCTCTGTGTATCCAAGAGGAGTCGAGCCAGTCTGAGTGTATCTAACAGGTCAAGCTCTGAAATGAAGAAGCAATAAGCCAGTGAAATGGTACTATCACCGAAACATGATTGATCAATTGAATTCTATCAGAGACAGTGGACAGTGAGATTAACTCAGGCCTGATAGGTTCAATGAGTTAAAGCATGATGTTCATTTCAGCTTCATTTCACCAGTCTTTGCTTGTGAAATTGGTCAATCAATAGAGGTTGAAGATCATATATATATATATATATATATATTGAGGACCATCTTATGGGGAATATAATCTCGGCTGGCTCCTGGCTGGGGCTGCCTGCCTTGGGTAATGGAGACAGAACAGGGAGTCCATCAGCCCCATCAAAATGGCCTGATATCTTCTCCAAATGAAAAGTATTTTTGGATCACTGATGATTTATCTTTTTTTCCTCCCTCTCACTTTGATCTATGACAAAACCCATACCCATCTTGGAGAAATATAGTGATTTCTCCTGAAAACATTTGTGCAATGATCAGATAGATACACTTCAAAATACAAACCTTTTTTAAAAGTTATATTGTCCTTGGGAAAAAATAAAGTGTAATTTAAAAACTCAAATGGGGGTAATGCAAAGATATCAGAGTAAATACGATTTTTAAACCCTTTTATTTATTTATTTCTGCCCAGTGGGGGATGGGGACAGACTGCTGCGTGCCTGAAAGCCTAAAAAAGGGATGCACGCAGGAGAACTCCTTCTAGGTATAATTAAAACGAAGCCTTTAGCATTTTTTGGATCTCATTTAAAAGCACAATTCACAGAAACAAATCACCCTTTGCTCCTAGTAATATTTCATTTGCTTTGGAATATTTTCACTATGGTGGTTAACATTCTTCCTAATTAGTGTGCATATTTCTCTGTAAGGTGGAATAATTAGGTGCGACTATATGAGGTAATGGACTTGGACAGTATGGATTAGAGAGAACAGACTTATCCTGTGGCAATGAACAGGTATTACTTCCTGCCTATTCTTTGAGGTCATCTTGATTCATTTAATCACAAAGAAATTCCATCTCTTCATACCAACACCATGAGAGCTTTGATAATGTACTTGTACTGTTTGGACATCGAAGTATATATTAGTCTCTGGATAGTGGATAATAGGACTGAGCAGCTAGACAGAAAGGAAAAAGCCTTGCATATGTTGCCCCAGCCCCAATTCCTGCATTTTAATCCTATCGAATTATAGCCCTTCCCCATGTACCCGACTTTCCGATGCTTCCAGGCCTTGACATATACTAGTCTTTCTGGTTGGAATGCAATTTCTCTTCCCTGTCCCTTTGGCTAATTTCTATGCATCCTTAAGATTCAGGCTTCATTTTTTCATGAAGCCTGTCCTGATTTCTCCTGCCCCAAGTCTGGATTAAATGGAGTGGTTTAGTGTAGAGTTAGGAGCAGACTCTGGAGCCAGATTGTTTAGATTTGGATCCCCCAGCTCCTCTGTCTCTTAACTGTGAGATCCTGGACAAGTAATTTAACCTCCTTGTGCCTCAGTTTCTTCATCTGCAAAATAGGAGGGGGCAATAACAGACTTGATATCACTGGGTTGCTGAGAGAATTAAATAGATAAGGGGCTTAGAATAGGGCGGGCACGAGGAAGCATAGATCATGGTTGAGCTACTACTGTTTGGCTCCTGGGGCAGTCTCTGCTTCTCAGGCTCCCAGCATTTACCTTACTACATTGGAATTATTCATTTGTCTACATCCTCTACTCAAGGGCAGGGTTAGAACTTACACCCCTCTCTTGCTCCGTTGCCAGCGCAGGAGTTTGATGCATGTTGCTTAGGAGTGAACGGACCCAGGAGGCTCGGAACAGGAATCAGGGGACTCATGTTTTCCTAGACCCACCTCGCCTCAAATCTGCCTTCTGGCCCTGGACGAATCCCTTTGCCATCCCTGAGTGTGCAATCATCAGTCTCTTGGGGCCTTTCTCTCCTTGACAGCCTATGACTTATTGGGTAACACACGGCACAATCAGATTCACTCTGGTCGAACCTGAACGTATTTGGCAATTTTACAATTTCGCGTTTTCCTTCTCCGAAAAGAAAGATTGAGTGAAACTAATGGCTGAATAATGGTAGTTCCAATGGAATTTTCCTCCATGCCACTTTGATTTTTCTCAGTCTACGGCCCCAGTTTAGGATAGGATTAATAAAATCACCCGGAACAAAATCACATCGACTTTGGTTCTGGGTTGCCACGGGACATTTTCAATCCTGGTTGCCAGCACAGGGCCTGGCTCAGAGTAGATGCTCTGGACATCTGGTGGACTGACTCATGTCATCTGTGCCTGGAATCCTGTCCCCTTATCTCAGCACTTTGTCCCCTCACTTTATCTCAGATCTGGCTCAGATGGTCCCTTCTCCAGAACCACCCTCCCTGTTGTTAGTCATCCCTAGGTCACCCTAAGCATCCAAACACTGCTGTGCAGAGAATAGAAGCTTCATATATTATTTCAAGTAGAAAAATTAATGGCAATTTGTTGTTGTTGTTGTTGGACTTTGAGCAATATATGACTTGCTGTGTTTTCCTTTTGGTGGGTTTTGCCAGGAAGCTTAGAGCTCAATTGAGTTTTGGCAGTTTATCATCCTCTTGGTTAAAGTTTTATGAACTGCCTGAAATCTTTCTTAGAAGTAGGTAGAACATAAACACTTTGTTGTTTACTCCTCTGGGATCACTGGTATAATGGAGGTCACCTCCCAAGGTTTTCTACCAAGTTCTCTCATGATACCAGAGACCATCCCCCTGTGGAGTTCCCTTGAACCGTTCAGACCTGCAACCCCTTGAGTCACTCTCTGAGGGCTCTTCCCTCAGAGAGCTCATACTCTTAGCAGGGAAGGAAAGAAACAGCAATCCTGGAAAAAAGCTCATGTTTATTGAGCACTTACTATGTGCCAGGTACTATGCTAAGCATTTTACATGTATTCTCATTCAATTCTTTCATCGACCACAGGTATCATTATTGTGCTATTTTATACATGAAAAAAATTGAGGACTAGGAAGGTTAAGAAAGTTTTTCAAATATCATAGGCTTATAAGAGACAGAATGAGGATCTGAACCTGGGCCTGTCTGAGTTTGGAGTGCTCAGGCTTCCCTAGTGTGCTGTATCACATCCACACAGTGCTTAGCTTCACTCTAAGACATGTTAAGGGATGTTCAAGTGCTCTGCCATGTGTTAGCTGTGACCTTGAAGAAACTACTTATTACTTCTCCCAGTTTCCTCACCTTATAAAATGGGGATTCCGTGAGGACTGACCTCACAGGATGAGTTGTGAGGAGAAAAATCCAGGCCATAGCGGTGGCCTGTGCTGCTTGCTGAGGAAGCCCAGGAGACAAGGCAATTAATTCAGCCTTTGAACTTAGAGGCAGGCTTTAGAGAGGAGGTGGCATTTATGCTGAGCCTTATGGGCAGGGGTGAAGGGTGAGTCAGCAGAGGGAATACAATGAATGCTGGCATCCCGGAGTGACTCAAAGGGACACTTGAGGAATGAGAAGTAGCCTGTTGGTATGGTGTTGTGAGATGACTGGCGGGGTGACCCTGACTAGAGGGGTAGATCATGGAGGCTGGAAGGCTTGGGTTTTGTCCTGGGGAAACCCTTGAAGGGTTTTCCTGATGAAAATGATGATGGCAGCAGCTAACATTGTTTGGTCATTATCTTTGTGCCAGGCACCCTGTAGGTACCTCATTCGGATTATCTCATTCCTTACAAAAGCCCTAGGGATTGTCCTGCATACAATTGTTTCCAGTTTAGAGACAAGGAAACACATGACTTTGGTCTTAGTAGTTGACCTGAAGGGGATAGGGAATTGGAGAGAGCACCGGATCTTCAGACAAAAGACTTGGGTACAAAACCCAGCCGAGGCTCGATTATTCAACCTCTCAGACCCTCAGTTTCCTCATCTGTAAAATGGGATAAGAATACACAACTCATAAAAATGTTCTGAGGATCAATGCAATTTAAGGATATAAAAATAACTTGGTTCAGTGTCTGGCACTGAGCAGTGCTCATCCAGGATAAGGTCACGGGTGCTGGGAGAAGCTTGTGTCTCCATCACTTCTGTCAGTACCCCTTCTTTCTTTGCTAGGGACAAATCATATGCAGGGCATTTTGATAATGTAGCCTCAGAGCAGATACCCTGTCTCGCTCCTTTTATAGCCTCTAGTCATACCCAGTCCCTCCTATGGAGAAATTCTGGAGCCGCTACTGCCCTCACAAACTTCTGTTGCATCTGAAACAATTTCTTCAAGGTGTAAATTAGCTGGGGTTGAATTTGGTTGGTCTCTGCTTTGTAGACTGCTTTTAAGCTACTGTTGCCATCTGAAGAGACCAAGCTCTTGGCTCACCAGTTTTCCCAAGTTGTACCAGTTCAATCTTCCCAACCACCTTGGCTCTAGACTGCTGTGGCAGATGGCCTGTCAAGACCTCGCTCTGCCTCCTGTCTTCATCAGGGAAGGCAGGTCTGGGGGCATGGTGGTGTCAGAGTCCTAGGAGAAGAATGTCAGCTACCATGGTACCCTTACAGGCCAGATCTGGAGAGGACCTCAGACCTTGGGGTAAGAGTTAGGGGATGTAGTAGTGCATGAAAGCAGTAATGCTGGGATCTGGGAATTATTTTTACAATTTCAAAAAGATGAAGGGTAAATGTATCCTAGTGAAGAAAAAAAAGATATTTTCTTGTCTCTGACTTCCTCTCGGAAGTCCCCCAACAGCCTCCCTCTCTTCATATGTTCATCTCTAAACCAAATATTGGCAAAAATGGGCTCGGGCAAACGTTTAGGAATAAGACGAATATTGGGAGGGGGTCCTCTACAAAGACTGCACAAAGAAAATAAGTTAATGCTCACTTAATACTATTTAGTAGACAAAATCTTGACAGGTT
The DNA here is from genome assembly GCA_004027375.1 of Macroglossus sobrinus. Lineage (NCBI taxonomy): Eukaryota > Metazoa > Chordata > Mammalia > Chiroptera > Pteropodidae > Macroglossus > Macroglossus sobrinus. The sequence continues at coordinate 568,857 of PVKZ01000181.1, forward strand.
TTGGAGGAGAAAACAGAAATGACTGACTCAGGTTTTTTAGTTTATTGATGAGCCCCTGAGGCCCAGAGAGGGAGAGGAACTTGCTTGGGCTCACACAGCAAGTAAGGGCAGAGCTGGGGCTAGAACCCAGGTCTGCTGGCTCCCAACCCTTTTCCCACTGGGCCCTGCCACTGCCCTGCCACACTGAGGAATAACTTTGGGGGTAAAGGAGGCTCTGTGGCTCTGGCTTTGCCTGGGCTCTGTAGCGAAATGGGACTTTGAGAGAGGCTGAGGGTCTACCCAGTGGCCCCAGCCTCCTTCCTCAGGGCTCCTGGGCCTCTGGCAAGGGATTCCATTCCAAAGACCATGATGCAAGAAGGGATTATGAAGATTTCTGTTTGATTTTATTTTATTTTTCCTCCCAGCAAGCATCTGCAGACATAAAGTACATGATGATTTTTAGAGAAACAAACCAGAACACCTCCAAGAAAAATGCAAACCCCCTGAATCTGCTGTGCTCTGAAGAAAATGCAATGGGTTTATGATCTTTTAAGACACACAAGAGACAGCTTTCTCTTGACAGATGGGAATCTGAGGCTATTTTGCTTCCTCCCCCTTTGCGTGACCAGACCCGATTGTGTAAAGCTTTTAGCTTCAAAGCCAGGTTGTGAATAACATTGGTTTAACCTGAAATTTAAAGCCAGCATTTCTTTGCTCCCTGAGACGGGGCTTCCTGCCCCTTGCTCCCCTGAAGCTAGCTTCCAGAATGTTAATTCCGACAGCCATGGTTGACTAAGCCCAGCACTGGGTCTATTACATATTATTTGATTTGGAGTAGAAAAAAAAGATTTAAAGATACCATGCCCCCCGTATAACTTTGTACTTTTGTCCATGTCTGTCCATATATTTAAGCATACTATTCACATTGCAAGTTCACATTTTTCTCCCTGGAATAAAATGGGTCCAAACATTTCTGTAGCTTGTTTTCAAGACTATATTCTCCAGTGAAGTTAGACAGCATCCTTGTGGCACAGATGAGAAACACTATGGAAACTTCCACTGGGGGCCTGGAGGTTCAGACCTGCCTTCGTGCTGGAGATGATTTTCCGGTATTCATTTTTGTAGCTGTCTCTGAGCATATAATCTGTTTGTGCACCCACTGTATGTGGCATCCAGAGGCAGTTCAGTTGTGTCCCTTGCCTGAAAACCATGAGTCTTTTTTCAGAGTATTTGTCTTGATCGACACATGCACCTTTACCGGTCTGGTTACTTTTCAATTAATGTTTTCCTCTTCTGCTGGACATAACTCTATGGAGACCAGGGCTGGGCTAGCTTTTGCCCATGACTGTATGCCCAGTGTTAGCACAGTGCCTGTTCACTACAATTACTTGAAGGACAAGGGAATAAATGAATGAGGTCAGATGGAGGGATTCTGACATTTGCAGATTAGACCTGTGGTGTGAAGGTGATTGTCACAGGTATTGCGAATGTGTTCATTTATTCTAGAAATATTTTCTGTGGAGGTGACAGAGATGAATTAATTGTAGTCACCTCTCCCTCAAGGTAGCTAAGAGTACAGTGTGAGAGTGAAGGGTCCAGGGAGAAAGTGGTTAAAGGGAGAAGCAACTAGGACAAGAAGGAGGGCATCCTGGAAGAGGTGATATGTGTCCTTGCAGGCTTTGTCTGTTCTGGCAATAGTGTGTATGTCAATGAGGAGCAGGTTACGTTTATATGGGCTCAGTGGATCATCTGTGGCTGACAGGTTGACTCCACACATCACCTTCAGATGCCTACAAATGCAAATTTTATTTTGCTAGCCCCTAGCCTTTCCAAAAGATGAGAACTGGGAGCAGGGCTTAGAAAGCTGGGTTTGATCTAAAGGAACTATCAATTCAGGCCCTGGAACTGAACAATGCAGGGGCAATGGTTTCCCCCAGCACCTTCTTGTGGCTCCTATTTCTCCCCCAGCAAGGCTCAGATCCTTTTTGGGGCCTCCCTGGGCCTCCGTGGCTGACTTGCCTGACCTCTGCCTGCCTCTCCAGAGTCCCCTGGGGTCTCCTCCTCTCACTTCCTCTGTTCCTTTCATCTCCTCTCATCTCCAAGCCTTTGTACAGGTGGTCTTCTCTGCCTGGCATGCCCCCTCCACCTCCCACCCCCTTTCCCCTGCAGTTCTCTTGTCTTTTTATTCTCAATTTAAATATGACCTCCCCTTGGAAGACTTCTTGGATTCCTTCCCTTTATACATGTCATATGTATATATTTCTATATACCTTTTCTACTTAGCAGTAATCAGTTTGAAGTCATGTGTCTGTTTTCACAAGTACTTGATTGAAGTGATCCACCTTTTCTAGATTGGAAAGAGAAGGCTGTCTTGGTCATTACTGTATCTTCTGTTTTTGTTTTTAGTATTGCCTGGTACAGAGTCAACACCTACTTTTCATTGAATGAATGAATAAATGATTATATGTTTAGGAGTATCCGAAGCCTTCTTAAGAACATGACAGACCTTAGGTATCTGTGCAAAGTGACAAGGGAGACTTCACCCACTTTCTCAGTAAAGAAAATGAGTGGAAGTGCTGGCTGGAGCGAGAGTAGCAAGAGCCATAATGGTCAGGGGGAATGCCTGGAGAGGTGACTCTTTCCAGCCTACAGTTTTCCACTTGGAGTATCTGAGTGACCAAGACAGCCTGGACACTCAGCTCCTGGGTGCCGTGGCTGACTTTCAGAAAGCCAGAGCAGGAAGCAGCAAGTCTTCTTCCTGGAAGACTCAGTGCAGATCCCAGCGAGGCTGCATCTGCTTGGAGTATGTGTGGTGTCCATGGGGGGACGGGCCTCCAAGAACCCCCAGTGCATGGACTTGAGCTGGCCAAGTGCTCCAAGCCTTTACTCTGTGCTGGGCCCTACTCAGTGACCAGACGGTGACCTTGTCCCTGGGAGTCCTTAGCCAAGCCAACCTCTCTGAGCTTCCCCAGTGGAGGTAAAACTCTGACTTTCCATAGCTTCGAGTTGTACAAAGAGCCCGGCCTGTGAATACGGTGGGAGAGGATGAGTCTGAGGACATCTGTGGGAGGATGGCCTTGCTGGCCGGGAGAGGCTTCCTGGAGGGACAGGATTGAGACCAGTCTGATGGGGGAGCTTGAGTGGGAAGGAAGAGGTGGGCACTGACCAACTAGGGGCAGGCAAGGCCTTGGTAGGAGTCGTCAGGAGCTGGTTGACAGAAAGGAGGCTTCATTAAGAGTATTGGGTCTGGCCAGCAGGACGGGGGGCTAGGATGTCTGTCCAGAGCAATAGCCAAAGAGAAGCAAGCTGAGCCTCTTTCACTCATGTGTATGTATGTGTGTGTACACATGCACACAAATGTACAGCACCTTTGCTAATAGTCATTTGGTGGATGCCAATCAATGTGAGATGATGTTGAGCAGGCACAGACTAGGCTATGGGCTCCCACATCCTATTGTCTTGGTTTACAAAAGGAATGGTTCCCAAGGTGATGGACCATGATCCATGATGGAAGAAGAGCGTCATGATGTTGATGAGGCTGATGTCCTGTGGGCAGGGGCAGGGACCCAGCCTGTTGGTATCCTCTTGGGTCAGAATTGATCTGGGTTTTCTTTTCTCAGGGGGCTCATGAGCCACTTCTGAAGTCCCTTCTCATAGAAGATGCTGGGGTGCTCTGAGTTTTCAGACTCCACAGAGCCTCTGAAAAGCCAATACTCACTTGAATACCCAAAGCTGGTGTCTTTATTCAAATGTCAGGCCCTGTATTGCAGTTGTCTCTAGATAGGACAGTTGCATCTCAGTGACACAATATCCCACTTCTTCAAGCTCCTTGGTTAGGCCTTATGCCTTATGTGGGTGGAGTTTTGACAGGACAGAAGAAGTCTAGGTCAGCAGTATGCTGGCGGGGTGGGGGAGGGGAGGTTGGGCACAGCTTGTGTAAGAAGGGCACCTGTCAGCAAGAGATCTGATGTGTGCTGGTTCCCCCTGCACTCCCCAGTGGCAAAGGCAGAGGCAGTGCCTCTGGGCCTGGGTTCCAGCAGTATCTCCAGACAGCCCTGCTTGAGCAAGTTGATCTTAGAGGACCCTGGGAAATGGTGGCCCTGGAGACTCTCTCCTCACCGGAAATGTTTGCCTTCCTTGCTTTCTCTCATTTTGAATGGTTTAAATTCAAGGCTCACAAAAGATATTTTATCCCATTTGTTTTTTTATTGATAAGTCATAATATTTTCATTGACATGTAAGCATTATCACCAGAGACTGTTACAGTGTGAAGAGCTGTACAGAACACATTGAGAATTTAACCCTATACTTTCTTAGTAATTTACATTTTTCAATAGGCATTATGTTTAAAGTTCTACAACAAAATAATATGTATATGCATTATATATATTAACCTTGTATATACTATAAAATTATATTATATAATCACATTATATTAATGTAATATATTAATACATAAGATGTATATTAGATATAAATATGTATAATGCATTACATAAAATTCATTTAATATAAAATGCATATAAAGTCCTATTTTATTCATTTTTACACAGAAAGTTATGATTATGCATGCTTGCTGTACTGTGCTTATTTATTTTTCATATAACAAATGTATTTTGAAGGTTTTCCACATCAGTTCAGAGGGCGTCCTCTTTTCTCTCTGCAGCCACACGGTATTCCATGGTGTGGACATACCAGGACTTATTTAACAACCCCATACAGTATACACTCTTGGGTTGTTTCTAGTCTTTTGTTGCCAGAACCTGTACACATATCACTTCCCATATGTGTAAGTCTAGCTATAAAATAAATTCCCAGAGGTGCAATTGCTGTATCAAAGGGAATGTGCATTAGTGATCTTGATAGATTTTGTCAAATTGTCGATCAATAGGCTCCTGCCAGAACAGCACAAGAATATCTGTTTTCTTACAGCCTTCCAAACAGTGTTTTATTGACTGGTCACATTATGTGGTGGCAAATGTCCCAGGTAAAGGCATGAACTCTGGGACAAAACTGCACCTCTAAGGGGATCATCAGTGCAGTGAGGTAGAGGCGCCTGCTGATTAAGCCTCTGAATCAACCTGAGCTCCAGCCTGCAGGCAAATCACTCAATCTCTAGACCTCAATTTACTCATCTGCAAAATGGGAAAATAATATCATCTTCGTTGGGGTCATTGAGAGGGTTAGATGAGATGATGCATTTAAAGAAGGCTTCGCACAGTGCCTGGCACATGGCTCTGGGAGGCTGGCTGTGCACTAAGCAGGAGGGTGACTTTGGCCCAGACCCCCTTGTCTGTTTCCTCTCTTGTCAGGGCGGGAGCTGGGCTCATGGGTCTCTCAGCCCTCTTCCCGGTCTCAGGGTCTGACATGTCTTTCTTCAACAACTTGTGTGAGCTGCACTCACCCTTTCTCTCTCATGCTCATCAAAGGTATTCAGGAGTCTCCAGTGCCGAACGGTCACTCACTGCCGGGCAGAGATTTTCTCCGGAAGCAGGTGCGGGGAGACCTGTTCACGCAGCAGCAGCTGGAGGTACTGGACCGTGTGTTTGAGAGGCAGCACTACTCGGACATCTTCACCACGACGGAGCCCATCAAGCCTGAGCAGGTAACCCCCACGACTCACTGCCTGCCACACCTGCCACTCAAACAGAGGCCTGGGTTGCTTTCTTGAAGGCATCTGGTGGGGTGTGGGCGAGAGTGCCAGGTTTTCCTCAGAGGCGGGTTTCTCTCTGTTCTCAACCACACTTGGCCAGTTGTAGCATCCCATGAAGTCAGGAGGACTTGTCTGGGGCTCCGGTGACTTCTAGCCCCGGCACCTGTCTCTTTGGCTGGCTGGGGGTGGTCATGATTTGTCTGGCTGCTCTGCCATTACTGAATGGTGGCCTTTTCCCAGGGCCCTTTGTACAGGGAAGTGTAATGATCTTTTGGGCCACTTGAGGTGGTCTTGGGTCATTATCCCGTCAGTCAGGGTGAAGGTGAAAATATATAAGCACCCTACGGCCACATGCCATGTTATCATGTACCCCACTGTCAGCCCTCTTGTCAGATCACCCTGTCTGCTTTTAGAGACTGAATCCAAGAATCTGGAAATGAAGAAGTGTTTCACTAGACACATACCTAGCTGGGTCATTTGCAAGAGAGGGAAAGCTGTTGCTGAGCAGCCCCCTGCTCTGCCCTGGGTCTGAGAAGCAGTCACTGCCTGTGGCTGCAGACATGGGACAAGAAAGGCTCTGCCCGGTGAGAGGCTCTTGGGGACTGAATAAGGTCCAGGTTCAATTCAGGAGACTTGTTCCTGATGCCCAGTCAGCGCCAGAGTCTGGGCTGGTTTCTTTGCTGGCATGTGTGGCTCAGACGTGGTTCCTGACTGCAGAGAGCTCCCATCTGGCGGACGAATCAGAGAGACCTTGAACAATGACTTTTCCAGAAGCTGGCTAGCTGGTACTGGTGGTAAAGACTGGCTGTGCTGAGCTTTTCTACATACTAATGGGATGATGCTTCTGAAGTTTTTCCAAAGAGCAATTCAGAAATTCTGTAGGCTGTGTGCACAAGCTCCAGTGGGGAGGAAAGGTGCCAGAGAGGACATTGGATGGTGAGGAGTGAGCAGGGCCTCAGTTGACAGTTTAACTGTCTCTCAGCATTTCTTGTGAAGACAGCATTTCAAAGTGAGTAGACTATCTATTCACTTTGTTTTCAGATGAAACCCAGAGAGTCAAAGAGACCTTCCTAAGGCCACACAGCAAATTATGTATTCACTTAACAAACATTGATGAGTGCCTACTATGTGCATGGCACAGAACTAGGTACTAGAGATACATTAGTGAACAAGAAAGACTTGGACTTGCCCTCAGGGAGCCTTACAGATGTGCGGAAGAATCACAGTAAATAAGGACAGCCCAAAGGTTTGTGGATTACAGGTGTGCTAGGTGCCGAGGAGGGGCTTTCTGAGTTTCTCTGAAAGCATAAAGCAGAGACTGAGCTGGCTTGAAGGGGAAATGCACTTATGCTGAGCCCTAAAGGGGCTGGGCTGAATCGGGAGAAGGGACCCGGGGATGGGAGAATGTGGCTGGCAAAGGGAAGAGCAAGTGCGAAAGCCATGAGGTGATAGGGAGCACGGCAGGAGTGAAGGATGGAAAGAGGGCCAGTGGCAGTGCTTCAAGGAGTGGCCTGCCAGGAGGGGTGGGAGGTGATATTGAGGAGATGGCCCTGGTTGTGTAGGCTGTGGTCAGGATTTTGGTCTTTTCTTCTACAAGTCAAGTGAAGTTTCCTCTGGGAATGACTTAGTTGTCTGGGCTGGACGGAGTTTATCCCGCAGAGTTTAGATGGCTGGGCTTTAGGGAAAAGGGTCTATTTCCATCATAAACAGCCTTTCCCACTGCTCAGAGCCCTTCTGAGAGCTGGCTAGAACCACATTTCATTTAACACAGGAGGAGAAAGAAAAGGGGCTCAATCAGGAAAACCTTCTTGGATGAGGCTTACCTTTTTCTTCAGAATATGGGGAAGAGAATTTATCTTCTAACCATTGGCAAGATCAGATAATTTTAGCTCTAGCAGGACTATGGAGTCAAACTTTCAACCCTTTTATTTTTAAGAGACCAGGAGATGGGACAGTGTTTCTATTAAGCCCTTATTTGCTCAGTGCAGACATCCAGTGACTATGCTTCCTCTGTGTTTCACAGGGTCCTCACGGAAACTCAGAATCTTGGTCGTAGTTCATTTCATTTGGAATGCCCAGAAAAACAGGGCAGAAACTACAGGGCTTCATAATTGGGAGGAGTCTATTTATGTATCCACTCACTTGCTCAGATACTCTCCTATGCTCATTTAGCCAACATATTTTTTGCAGGCTGGCTGTGAGCCTGGCACAGTGCCAGATACCCAGGGAAGGAAGGATGTATCAGGCATCAACTCTGCCCACAGCCTCACAGGGGCAGTGTGATGTGGATTCAGACTTTGCAAGGCAAGGGAGAAGGTTCTGTGAGCCCTGATGGAGATGTTGAACTCAGCTAGGAGCATCAAGGGGGATGTAATGGAGGGGGTAATGTTGGGGGACAGGTTGATAGGCCCATGTAGAGATGGGGCCTTACAGCGAGGAGACCTGAACTGCAAACTCTGTGAGGGCTTCTTTTCTAGCAGTCCTGCTGTGTCCTTCAGAATGACGCGGACACGGCTGTGGGCCTGTCTCTGACTGCGTGGGCTGAAGCGGGGCCTGCAGGTGAGCCTTGTGGTGCCATAATGACTGACTCAGCTTTCTGGTTAATCTGCTTCACCTCCCTGTAATGTGCCGTAATTAGGAGAGATGGAAGGTGAGGCTGCGGGGCTGCCGGGCAAACACACAAGCACTGGACTATGAATGACATACCCTCGCTCCCAATTCCCAATCACTTTGGACAAATGATGGTCCGAGCAAGGGACCGCAGGCTGGGAAGGCAGGTGCGTCAAGGATACAGGTTCCTCAAGCCTCCTCATGCTCGCGTTTGCTTTGCCTTGTGAGCCCCAAAGGGGCATTTCGGTGGCTCCGGGAAGGGAGCCTGGAACGCTGGCTGCTGAGGCTGGTCCTTCTTCCATTGTGAATGAATCTGTGACTCCAAGGGCTTGTGGCCTTGCTGTCAGTTTCATTGAGCAGCCTGGAGGGGAAGAAAGAGCATTTGCTGGCCTTGGACTTGGGGGAGTTTGACTTGAGTCCTGGTTCTGCCCTTTTGGGCAAGTCACTTTTTCTCTGGAACTCAGTTTCCATGTCTGTGGCAGTAATAACTGTGATTTTGATGACAACAGCAGCAGTGGTGGCGGCAATAGCAACAATAACAATAGTGATCTTCTTCACCTATCCATGATACTGTGCACTTTTCAAAGATCTTTCACATTCATTCTCTCATTGGACTCTTAATGTAAATGCCTGCTAAGCAAGCTAGGCAAGATTTGTGAGCCCCATTTTACAAACTGGAGAATTTTTTTCCTAGACTGTTCACTGCATTTTCAGGGCCAAGGGGCTTCTGGGACTAGTCAAGGCCACAGAGTGGGCATTTGACCTCAGGATCCTGTCTTCATCTTGTGCAAGATGGTTACATGGGCCTCCATGTCCTCAGACAATTCTAGGAGCCAGTTTTCTGATGGCTGGTTTTCAGAAATGTTCTTTTGCAGCCAGAGTCCACCAATCAGAACCCTCAGAGACTTGCCCTAGGCTTGGGTCGTCAAATCGTCTTAAACCACCCACCCAACAGCCCCTGAGAAGAACGTTCTTTCTTCTTCAGGGCAGGCTGAGGTCCTGCCAATCGCTGCCACAAGCTCACTTTGTTGCATTTCCTGCCAAGATTTGTCCTGGGTGGATGGGGCCAGGCTTCTTGCTTTTACAGGGAAATTTAGTAAACCCTTGGCCCTGGGTAGAAGGGGTTAATGTATATACACTCCTGGGGCAATGAAACACTTCCTTTTCAAAATGGTTATCGAAAAAGCAATTCTGGTTTCCCTACATGTGGAGTGAGTAAAAATCACCTTGGAAGAGAAAAGAGAGAGAGAAAAAAGAAACAACTGCTGGTGGCATACGTACATGTTGCGAACAGTGGAATCTGTTTCAGTAAAACTCGAGCTGACATCGTCGTGGGCGTTGTGCTCCTGGCAGGAGCTAGTCCCTCCTCCGGCCTCCGTAGGAAGGCCGCCATCGAGCACAGCCTGCCGTATTTACTCTCGGCAGACTATTAACCAACACCAGGCTATTAATCTGGCTTTTGAGCCTTCACTAAAGCCCATAAAAGCTCACAGTTGTCAAATGGAGTTCATTTTAATTTCCTTTCAATCACAGTAAATTATTCAGGTGATAAATCAGCTGGAGCAGCCTCCTGGCTGTAATAGAAACCCTAATTCCTGGCTAATTATCCAGCCCATTGCTGCCAACAGATCAATACGGGCACAAAATGGAACAGGCCCAGGGCCTTCCCTCCCATTGGGCCAGAGACAGAAAGACAGCTGGGGAAGGGGGACGTGCTACTGACCTCCTGGGAAGTTCAAAGGTCACAGGGGGTTAAATTGGGAGAAGGCTTGTCCCTTGACTAACAGAGAAAGCCACCAGAAATGCTTCCTGCTCTCGTAAGCTGCTTTGCCCTCTGAACGATGGCACTTCTTCAGGCTGGTAGGCCTGGGGCTGAGCATTGCTTCCTCCTAGGGGCGTCTTACTCCTTGAAAGGGGCTGCTTTGTGTTTCTAAGTGTGACTGAGCTTAGTCATCAGGGATGGACTTGAACAACTACGTGAGTCAGAAAAAGGGCTGGAGACTGGGGAAAAAGAGGTGGCAGACACACTCCCTTCAGGAATCTCATGTTCCCCTGTAGTGGGTCTGTGCCCACCAAGAGAGGAGGGGGTGAGGAGACAGATGTACAGGCTGAGAAAGGGGGATGGCTTCCTGGAGGAGGTGTCATGAGTACTGTGCCTTGAGAGATGGACAGAATCCAAATCTGTAAACATGGTAGAGTTGCCTGGAGAGGATATTCTAGGCAGAAGGAACTGCATGGGCAAAAGTATGAAGGAATGCCAGTATGGCAAGGAGCTGCAAGCTGGTCTAGGTGGTTGGAATGCAGGGTGAGTGAAATGAAGCCAGGGATATGGGCCGGAAAAGTAGGAGAGGACCTAATCCCCAGAGGACTGGAATGTGGACATGAGGAGGTTTGGCTTTGCTTTCGAGTCACTGTCCTGAGGAGCCCTGAGTCTGTGGCCTGGACTACTCTGCTCATGCAGGAATAACCTTCACAGGGGTCTCCTGACTTCTGCCTTGTCCCTGGTGCTCCCGTTGGATCTCTTTTTCTGAAACCCATCACCATGAGAGCCCATCAGGGTGTCTTACCACTCGAAACCCTGACCACAGCCTTTCATCCCTACCACAGCCTTCCATCTCCATTATGACCTTTTACTGCCCCATGTCCCTCTGCCTGCCCACGAGATGTTCTGACTGTGGCTGGGCCTGACCCCTCACTACTAACATGGGCTGGGCTCTTCCTCTGTTCGAGGTGGCCATGGACCATGGGCTGGTGTGTGTGTGTGTGTGTGTGTGTGTGTGTGTGTGTGTGTGTGTTCACGCACACATATGTGTGTGCATGTATGTGTGTCTGTGCATGTGTGTGTGTTCATGCACACACATGCATGTGCATGTACGTGTGTCTGTGCATGTGTGTATGTGTGCATGAGCGGGGAATACCAGGGATGGCTCTGAGAAGGCAGGGTGGCAGGTACTGCAGTTATTGTTCCTTTCTTAATGTTGTTTTCACTCCAAACTCCTACTCACAGTTTCCCTGCATGGAATATTCTTTCAGCCTGTTTCTAAATCTACCCTGTCCACGCCTAGCAGGAGTCCTGCTTGCTCTAGGAGGTCTTCACTGACCCACATCAGCCTGCATTGGCTTGCCTCCTACATTAGGTTCTAATCATTACTGTAGTCATTGCTGTAGTGACTGTGTATTCATTGCTTACCAGGTTCCTGGCTGTGTTCTGAGGAGAACACTTCTTGCTTCTTTTTCTCCTCATCAGAGCAAGAAGAAGCCTGTGTAGATTTTAAACCAAGGGCTCTCAGGATCCAGTCCATACAGATTAGATTATTCTGGCTGCTGTCAGGAGAGTTGGAGGGTTGGGAACCAGAAGACTATTGCCAAGGTGCAGACAATGTTGCTGTACCCTCGATATCGCTGTACCACTGCAGACGGTTGCCTGCCCAGTCTTGGCTCCATGATGCACTGCTTCTCTCCTCTCCCCTACCCTCTATTCCCCTGCTTCCTCCCACCTACCCCTTGATCTCCCCTACCCCCAAATCTCTATCCAGGCTCCTATGATTACTAGAGTTGAGCTCAGATTTGATTCTGAGCTTCCCGATGATCAAAGCAAAATGGGAAACACAAGTTAGTTGTGTGTTTCTCACTGCCCACCAGGGGAAAATAGGCCGGTTCTCCAAAGAAAGCCAGATTTTTTTTCTGAAAGAGTGGAAAGGACACTGTCATGTGGGCTTCCAGTGAGGGAGCCTATGGAGGCAGTGGGCACAGTCCCCCACACACCTGTAGAGGTGCTGCAGCAGGTATTACAGGGCTCTGTCCTATGGGTTAATGTAATGACTACATGCTTATCGGTGTATTTCTTTAGGGGCAGCTCTGCTGTGACCACACAGCTCAAGAATGCAGCCTTTCTAATAGCCCAACCTAAACTTAAAAAAACCCCAGACACTCTGGGGCAGCCATTCCCAGATTTTTCAATTTTATTGTCTAGGAAGATGTGTTACTACCTTGGGATATTCTGATCTCCTGCCACCCAACGGTACTCCTGGGAAAATTCTCTGCCATTTGAAGAAGGTTTAATTGATAGGAATGTGCCTCCCATCAATTCACCTCCATCAATTCATCTTTTGATAAGAATTTAGTGGTTTGCATTTGACTTCTGTGATGAGGGCTTCGTGTGCAAGAACTTGGAAAATGTTGAAGGAAGGAAGAATCATACATTTTAGAGATTAAAGAAGCAGATGGCTCACCCACTCAGTTGCCGATGGAGAAGACTGAACCAAGAGAAGGCATGGGTGGATCTTCCCGTGGGAAGCAGGCAGTCTGACCTAGTTGCTACCTGGAAGACTTCTGATGTCAAGGCACAGTGATGCCGCCCAGTGATGAACTTGGTCCAGTGAATGTCCTGGGCTCTGACCAGTCAGATGAGTGACTTCTCTCATGGAAGGTGCTATAAAAGAGTGAAGAGAGTAGTAGTGGCAGGGAGAAAGGCAAAGTTTTTTTCTCAATTTTTCCCAGCATGTGGAAATGGGGTAGAAACCCCTTCCTGAACTGAGATGCTTATTCAAGGTTTAACTTGGATGTCATCTTGCCTTTAGAATGAGGTAATGACAAGGATTATGCTAGAATTCTTGCTCCCTAGAGGTACTGGGTACCTCTAGACCATTAATGCTCTCCTTTTTCCTTCTATTGTCATCATCTCAGTGACCCAAGGGTGAAAATTACATGGACTCTGTGGAGCCTCAGCCGTCTTCATTAGGGATGCCTATTTTTTTCTAAAGAGCTTTAAAAATATTTTCTAAACAAGAAAGTACTCTGAGTCTTTTTGTCTTCCTGTAGATCAAGCAGAAGGGTGTCTATCCAAGAAAAATCACTGTGCTGCATTTGCAAGACTAAGCAATATTAAAGGGAACACTGAACAAGTTGCCATACTGTGAAAGCATGGGACAGACCCCTGGCTTTCGTGATGGCTCTTGGGATAGTCATTTTTCTCTGGGTCATGGTTTCTGCATTTGAGGTGCATTAGACTGGGTCATCCTTGAGATCTATGCCAGCTCTAACATTCTGTGAGAGATAAAACAAATTGGAAATCTATCTCTTATTTTTATTTTGACTTGTTTACAGTTTTTACCCTTGTCTATTTCACCTTTTAGATGACAGGAAAATTCTGTGTATGTGGGATTTAAAGATTACAAGCAAATTGTCAAAGAGCTGCCTGTGCCTTGCTGGGATGTTCTTTCATTCATTTATTCATTCATTCATCCAAGAAATTTTTTACAGATATGCCATGTCAGTGACATTGACCACCTGTGCTGTGTGGCATAAAGTAACAGCAATAGATGCAGCCAAATGTACTGTGCAAAATTTGATTTTTGGGTAGAGATTTTCCCCCTAAACAAGGCTAACCAATATTTGCAATAAAAAGAGACAAAAAAGACAAAAGAATAGGTAATTCCAGTCCTATAGTTTGTTTGTTTTGAAAATACTCTAGAAATTTGGCTTAAGGAATCTGGCTATTCACAAAGCTCTTAAAAAACCCTGAATCCTTATTATTTTTAAATTACAAAAAAAAAAAAGAAGAAGAAGATATTTCTGGTTTTGCTAACAAAGTCTGAGCTATTGCAGATGCCCCTTCCATCTCCAACAGTAAAAATACTGGATCAAATATAACAATAAATTCGTGTGTGTGTGTGTGTGTGTGTGTGTGTGTGTGTGTGTGTGTGTATCTGAGTTTTAAGTAAAGAGAGGGAAATCCTTAGGAGCTAGAATTAAGAAGGAGCTCAGAGCCAGAACTTTAAATGCATGAGCTAGTGAGCCAGGCTACTGGTCCTGAATGTAGCTCCTAGTGAATGTGCCCTGGTTTTTGATTCTGGGACAGAAAATATGGCCTTAGACATGATATGGAAGTTGGAACTGAAACTCCTGTGAAAAACTTGACACCTGGAAGGACTAGACTTTCTATAAGTGCTAGGCAAATTTTATCTACAGACTGAGAGAAGCTGTGAGGAAACTGATTTTGCATGGGACTCAAGAGTAGAACAGACTTTTCCCATGGGAAGTTGAAATCCCAAGCCTGTGCCACATACAGGTGTGGTATCTCACTTTATATTATTCATGAGAAACCCAAGAAGAGAAATTAATATAAAAACTGGGCTCACATCAGTGAAATGTTTGAGATGCAAAGCAGAATCACATGTAAAGCTTTCATATGGATCCTTTTAAAATCCAGTATGAGAAATAAAAATTAATTGTTTATAGACTTTCTATAAGTGCTAGGCAAATTTTATCTACAGCCTGAGATGAAAAGTCTAAGAAAGAATAAAATGGAATTGCTAGAAATAGAAACACAGTAATAGAAACAGAATGCCTTTGATGGGTTCATCAGTAGATTGGATATAGCTAAGTAAAGAATCAAGTGAGCTTGAAGGTCTGTCAATAGAAACTCCCCAAACTAAAATGCAAAGAGAAAAAAAAGAATGAAAAAACAAAAACTACTACAACAGAATATTCAAGAATTGTGGAGTAATTTTGAAAGGAGTGACATAATTGGAATACCAGAAGAACAGAGAATGAAAAAAAAATATTCGAAGTAGCTAAGAACTTTCTAAAATTAATGACAGATACCAAGCCACAAATGTAGGAAACTCAGATACTGTCACAGGTGCAGGAATTCAGAGAATATTAAGCTGTTTAGATATCGACACCTACGTATGTCATATTCAAACATCAGAAAACCAAAGACAGAGAAAACCTTGAAAAAATCCAGAGGAGAAAAAAACACCTTACTTACAGAGGAATAAGGATAAGAATTATAGTGGATTTTATGTCAGAAGCTATGCAAAAAAAGAAGATAATTACATGAAATAATTAAAGTATTCAATGAAAAAAACCTACTAACCAAGAATTCTATATCTTGGGATATGATTCTCCAAAAGTGAAGGAGAAATATGGTCTTTCTCAGCCAACAAAAATGAATTGAATTCATGACCAGCAGACCTATCTTGCAAGAAATGTTAAAAAATATATTATTTAGGGAGAAGAAAAATAATATAGGTTGGAAACTCATCTACACAAAGGAGGGGAGTCAGAGAAAAAATAAATTAAGGTAAAAGAAATACTTTTATTTTTCTTAATTGATCCAAAGGGTAACTGTTTAAAGTAATATTGGTAACAATGAAAGAGGTGATTATATCATATGGATAAATGAAATGAATGACATCAGTATTACAAGGGGCAGGAAGGGGGAATCAGGAATACTCTGTTAGAAGATAACTGTACTATGGTTGAAGAGGTATGGTATTATTTGAAGATGAACTTAGATTAGTTATAAATGTATATTGAAAACTCTAGAGCAACCACTAAAACCTTTTTTTTGACTCAAAAAATTTTAATTGTGGTAAAAAAACAATGTAAAAATTACCTTCATAACTATATTTAAGTGTACAGTTCAGTAGTGCTAAGTAGATAAAATAGAATCATATGACATCTTTAATTAAATACAGAGAAGGAAGAAAAAGAGGGGAGGGGAAAGAAATGAAGAACCAGTTCAATAAATAGAAAATAGTTACGAACATAGTAGATATTATTCCAACTATATCAATAATTGCTTTAGATGTGAATGGTCTAAGTATCTCCATTAAAAGACAAAGATTGTTAGAGCATATCTAAAAAAACACTCAAGACTTAACTATATGTTGCCCACAAGAAAGATATGAAATACAAAAGGAAAGAACGGATTTAAGAAGCCATGATAAGCAAATACATTGATAAACAAAAGATAATCTAAATAACTATTGACTGTAAAAATAATGACTAGTTTTAGGGTTTATTAACAAAGCAGAAAAAAAGAACATGTAAGATTAGGACTGGGCCGATATGAGTTAAAAAGCTATGATCCTTGTATTACTCCAGAGGATAGATATATTGATAAATTTAGATTTGGTTATGTCAAGCATGCAGGTGAGCAAATTAAGGAAAATCATTAAAAGCATAGTGATGTAATATATAACTTCCATATTAGAAGAAGCAAAAAAAAAAAAAAGGGGGGGCCACACAGAATACTCAGTAAATCCAATAGAAGACAGGAGAGGAAAATGCATGGGAAATTAAAAATATAAATTTAGATGGTAGATGATAGAAATAAATGAAAATATTTGATTAATTTCAATACATATAAATATATTGAATTTGCCACACAATACAGAGATACAAAAAAATAACCAAAGCCCAGAAATATACTGTTTATAGGAATTAACCTAAAACAAAATGGTACTGAAAGGTTGCAAGTAAGAAGATAGGAAAATATAGACCAGGCATATACTAACCAAAAAAAATGTGATAGAGGAATATCACTGTCAGATGACATAAACTTTAAGACCCAAGGTATCCTCAAAGACAAAAAGGCTCGTTACTTAATGATAACAAAGACAATGTATGCATTTAGCAAGAGTCTCAAAATACTTAAAGCAAAATTTGTCAATAAACATGAAAAAAATCCCATAATATGTTTTTGGAGACTTTAACATTAGCCCTCTTACTAATGGATAGATTATGGTGACAAAAATTGACAAGGACATTTATAAGATTTGCACAACACAATTAACAAGTTTGATTAAATAGACATATAAAGACCAACAAACAGAAAGTATGTATACTTTTCGAACAAACAGAAAGTATGTATTGAAGGAACACTTAAAAAAAAATGACTATGCACTAGTTGTGAAAGCAAGTCTCAGCAAGACCAAAATCCGCATCACAGATTGTGTACTTTGATCATGGTGCACTAAAATTAAAATTATAATGGTCTCCAATCTTCAGTATGTTTGGAGGTTAAAAAACAGACTCAACTTTCTGAAAAAAAAATCTATGGGTCAAATAAAGAAATTCTAATAGAAATTACAAACTATTAGAACTGAACAACCAAAGCACCCAAAATAGCAATACCACCACTACATATCAAAATTTGTGCAATTAAGCTAATGTGATACTTAGAAGGAAATACATAACTATACGTGCATTTATTTAAAAAGGAATTTAAAAGAGTAATGAATTAAGCATTCAACTCAAGTTTTAAGAGTAGCAGAGTAAATTCCACTAAGATAAAGCAGAAGTAATGCATATGTGTTGCAAAAAATTCAAACAATACAGAATCATACTAAATAAAAATGGAAGACTCTCTTCCTATTTCTGGCCTAATCTGTGTCTCCTTACAGAGCCAGTGTTAACTAATGAAAGAAGAAATTTTTTGACTCATGTGTTCTAAAAATAGCAGTGGGTAGATAGTTATAGCTATAATGGTGAGTGGATAGGCCTCAGTATAGGAATTTATAAAACAGACAAGGGGATATGAAGATTAAGAGAAGCACTGATGAGAAAGATCTAGGGGCATTTGAGTTGTCTGTGAACTCAGTCAGTCACGTGGCTGCCACTGAAAGCAAACTCTGGACTGCTTTCTTCTGCATTGATCAGGCCACACGTGTGTGGGACTCCAGGTGGGTGCCTCACCTTAAGAGGGATGTTGAATAATTGGAAGATGACCAGAGGAGGTGACCAGGTTGGGACTAGACCTAAGAGCTAATATTTACTAAGCACTTGATATGTGCCAAATACTGTGTTTAACTCTTATATAGCTCCTTGTGCACCCCCGTCCATGCTCTGTGAAGTAGGTGATGCAAAATGATTCCCATTCTATAGATGAGAAAACTTGGATGAGAGAAGACAGCAACTTGTCTAATGACCCATAGGTAGAAAGTTTGGGAGCTGGATCATAGAGCCAGGCAGTTGGAATCCAGGGCCTGAGCCTTGAACCACCATTTACCCTGCCTCCACTTACACCATCCCAACTCCAAACCTGTCTCTAGAGGCTCTTGTGGAGGAACTGGAACCAGCCGGCCTGGAGAAGAAAAAGCTTAGTATATAGATACCCAAGAGTGTAATCTAATCTCAGAGGGGTCCCCTGGAGGAAGAGCAGACGTGCGTGTGGCTTTAGCGGGCAGACTCAGGATCTAGGTGGAAATTAGAGGCAGCTTTCAAGGGTCGAGGAGACCTTCCAAACAGGGAGTGTTTGACATGGGCAGCGTGGCCACTTGGAAGGAGGGTCAAGGAAAGTCTTTAAGCACTGGATGGGGTCTTGGGAAACTTGACAACCATGGTCCCTTTTAGCTCTGAGCTTTGGCATTCTGGAACAGATGGAGTTGCCTTTCCTATTTTCTGTTTTGAAGGAAAGATGGTTTGTTGGTCTTGGCTGCGAAACAAAACAGAATGAATTTACAGAGGACAGTCACATAGTCTAGCTCAGTGTCAGTGCTTTTAAGAGGATGCAGATAATTCTAGAATTAAGGTAAGGTAATTGGTGATATTATCTTTTCAGGCCCCCAAGAGGGCAGATAACTTTATATACCTGTTGTAACTTATGGGGGTTCCTGGCAAGAACCAGCTCATCAGGATGAGGGAGTGAAAGGAGCATAAGGTCTTGAGGTCTCAGAGATAGACGAGTTTTAAATGACAGGATAAGATCCTACCTGTGGCCATTCATGGGGCTGGGGCTGCAGCTGAGGAATAAAGATGAAGACCAGTGGAGTCATAGAGGTGTGCTCAGTGAAGTTGCGGGCAGGTGAAGATGATGGTGGGAGGACCCCAGGACGGGGGCATCTGGCAGGAGGGATTTATGCAGTTCACTAACAGTATGAGGGGACTGGCTTGGGTAGATTTGTGGGGTCCTGAGAAGGAGACGCTGTGGCAGGATGGTGTTTGGAGCCGTGCCTGGCATTGGTGCTGGGGAACAGTGAGTGTGCAGAGTCCTCTGCCTTTCCCAGAAAGTCATGGGGAGAAGATGCCAGGGACCAAAGTCTAGAGGACCCTGGAGGCAGGATGGCATTGCAGTTAAGAGCGCAGGCTTCCAAAGCAGCGGCTTTTGACTTTGCAAACTGTTATGTTACTTTTGAGCCTCTTGGGAGATTATGATAATAAGTGATCACAGGCTTGCCTCAGAGTCTGTGTGATCTTCCTTTATTCCTGGGTTTGAGCAGGTAGGGCATCATCATTTCTCAAATAAACATTAGCTTTTCTTCTTTTGTGTGCAGAGTTGTTTTAAACCTACTTGGCTTTCCCACTGTTTTCACCTCAGTTTTTCTCATATGTAAAATGGGATAGTGATGGTTCTTGTGTCATTTTGGTTGTACAGATTAAATGAGGTGAACATAAAAAGAGTTTAGCAAAGGATCCAGCCCATTATCATTATTATTATCATTACCATCAAGGAGCGTTTTGACACAGCAGAGGTTCCACAGGGCAGAGAGACAGGGTCATGGTGGGTAAGGGATCAGGGCTGGTTGGGCAGAATGGGAATGCGAGAGGAGGCAGAGAGGCTGGAATTGTCGGGAGGGAGGGATGAGAGATGGACCTCGGACACTGACTTGCAGCGGTAGAACATTTGAGCTGTGGAGTTGCTGGGGACTTTCTCCTCCGCAGGCTTTCTCTGTTTTCACTGTTTGCCTGGTTATAGATTTCACAGGCAGAGGAACTCAGGCATGGAGGTGAAAATCCCATTAAAGTAATCAAAGTAACAATTTGTACCACTTTTAGAACTTCTGCCTGAGGAGCTAAGAGATCTTCATAATAAATTATTAATTCTGGGTTGTATTATGAGAATTTCTCCCTACAAACAAGCACATTAATATTTCTCTGTTGGCGCGACAGAGGACAGGAGTTCTCTAGTCTCCAAGATCTGTCTTGAAGAGAGAAGAGGGTATTCAAACTCAGAATCCAATACTTCTGAGTTTGTTCATGTCCCTCCTGGGAGGAAGGGCTAGGACCGTGCTCTCAGGGACACCTGCCATTCCTCTCAGACTCAGATTTTCTGGGGATTCAGGCGGCATTACATTGGTCACTTATGCTGGCCATATGACAAGGTGGTTCAGATCGAGGGCTCTAAAGTTTGCCTGGTTCTTTCTGGAGCCTGGCATCTGCACTTACCTGCTGTGTGATCTGATCGAGTTGCCCAATCTCACTGAACCTCAGTGTCCCTACCCACAAGGGGAAGATGGGGATGCTAGTGTGCCCTTCCCAGAGTTGGTGTGAGGACAAAAGTGGAGGCTCATGGGAACACTCAGTAGATGTTATTTATCATTATTATTTATATCTTTAGAGAATGCCTGAATGATGCAGACAAGGTTCCTGCCCCAACAGACCTTAGAGTCTGAGGGGCTGCACAGGAAGTGGGTGGGGAGGAAGATGAGTAAAGGGGGTGCCAGGTGGAGAAGAGGAAGAGCAAAAGCATGGAGACCTGTGCATGTATAATCTGGGGAAGTGGATTAGTTGCAAGTGGCTGGAGCGTGAGGGGTGAGTTGATGACTCTGAAAAGCCTTTTAAAAAAATACACACACATACACACTGAACGAAGTGTAATATAACATATAATGTAATAATAGGTCTGGACAGTGCATACACTTAAATATTTTATTTGTATTATTCATTTAATCCTCATAACAAACTCTTCCAAGTTGGTGTTTATTTTCCTCATTTAAAAGATGAGGAAACTGAGGGAATGATACTTGCTACACACACAAGGTTTAAAATTTTTATGTTATGTTTGCTTGGCAAGACACATGTGGTAGATTTGGTTACCCAATAGGATCTTTATCATCTTTTAAACCTCAGTGCTCATCACTTTTGATTGTTGGAGTGTGAGGATTGTGTCAGGAGCTGCTGAGAAGGGGAACATTGCTTCTGTATGGGACACTTTTAGGAACCGGTATAGTAATTTATACAGATTGTTCTCAACAAAGTCATTTATGAACAGAATATGGGTGTCAAACTATAGCATATGGAATAAATCTGGAGAAATTCTATGCTATCTGTGCCCTAGAGGCTTCACTATAGATTCTCTAACTGCTAACCTTTCTGAGCCTCTTTAAAATAGATATTTGGGATCTAGAAAAAAATAACCATTTCCCTCCTGTTTTGGCTCTGGGCATGGCTGACTTCTTATTTATTCCTTGTGATTTATGAAGTTAGAAGCTAAGAAGCAGAAAGTGGTCCATAGGGCTTTCAAATTCTATTGGGGACCTGCCTGTTGGTAAATAAGTTACCTCAAATGTCTCCTGGGGATGCCTCACAGCGCACCAGTGAATCTTAATATCCTACAAAGGACTTTAACCAGAAAGGACCCCGGTGAGCCAGTGACCTATCACCAGCACCCGGTTTTCTCTTCCATTATCCAGGAATCAGAAACCTGCATCTGTGCTGGGGCGGTGGGGCGACAATTCAGAAATGTTCATACACAACCTTAATAAGTGAACCTGCATTGCCTCAGACAAGCTCAGGTACAAGAAAATCTTATGGGAAGATGTAACAATGGCCATTAGATCCCATAACATGGCATATTTGGGGTCCTAATCTCTAGATGTTTCAACCTGAAGATTGTGAGCCCAGCTTCTGGCTGCATCTGGGGAAGTTTATTTTCTCAGCTCTACAAATGGAGGTCAACTACTTCAATTTCTTTAGATCTCAGACTGCTTCCAAGTAACAGCTACATGATTTGAAAACTCTAGCTGGCTATCTTTGCACCAGGAGACACATACAGGAGTGCTCAGAGAAGCATTGCTCGTCATGGCCGAGTTCCCGAAGCTCAGAGAAGGCTGGGCTGGCATCTCCATGAGCCTCCTGATGGAGCAGCACAAGTTTCCTGCACACTTACCCTTTCCTTTGCTTCGTTTGGGCGAAATAGGTGTGTTGCATACTGGTGTAGAGAGCTCAAAGTTGGATACTCTCCAGTCTGTGACCATGCCATTTTATAATAATGGAATGTTTACATCATGCCAAGCACTTGGTCTGAGCACTTGGTGTGCTCAGCCCTGTGAGGTGGGGACTTTTATTATCCTAATTTTACAGATGAGGAAAATGAGGAACCAAGTGGCTAAGTAACTTTCCCAAAGCTGCACAGCTGGCGAGTGGTGGCACTGGTATTTGAAAATTGGCTCCTCTATCTCATTCAAGGAGTGGCCCCAACGACTGGACACGCTGATTCAATTTGCCAAGAAGAATGGCTGTGGGCCAAATATTCCAAAATAAAAGTTTCCATTTTCAGGACCCTTTCCCTCTGTTTGAACAGAATTATAAATAGCAATTCATTTTAACAAGTTGCTTGATGTGGTTATCTTGACATGGATTTCATCTTGAAAGGTACTGGAGGTAGCAGGAATTTTATTTCCTTTGTTTTTTTAGCAACAGAGATGGGAATATGGCTACATCTGTCTCAGATATCTTCTGGGACATAACCCTTGTGACAGTGCTAAATGGAGGAGAACTCTGGATCTCCATCATCTAGAGATCTGTGTGTTGGCCTGGATCCAAAACAATTTTTTAAGGAGATTCCCATTCCTGCCAGCAGGCAGTTGGTCTGCTCACCTCTGTAAGGCTTCTGGCCCAGGTCCCTGTCAGGCCCCTTAGTTTTAACAAGAGGGTGTCAGTGTTACTACCAGCTGGGTCTGCATTTAATTGTGAGCACATAGGGATCTTGCCACTTGTTAGGAATAAAAACATTTTCCATTTTTAGTAAATTGGCTCAGAGAAGCAATATTTAGAGAAGATCACATGGAGAACATATAATCTGTATCTTCCATTTATTCTAAAATTATTCCTAGATCAAGTCATTTAACTGGATAATTGAACCACTTCTATAATCCCCTTAGAGTTATTTTTATTGAGTTGTACTTTGGAGGTGATACCTGAACCTGCATGAGGGACACCCGAAGAAATAACCTGTGGCAGTCATCCCTGGGTCTGGAGGACAGTTATGGTTTCTCAGCTTGCTCTTTAGAGAGGGCCGGGAGAACCCTATCTGGTCTAAGAGTCAGCAGGAGAACTTGTAAGCGATGGACACTCTGCATCTCACAGATTCTATGAAGTAATATAGCAGGTTTCTCTTCCAATTGGCAGTGAGGAGGGTCAGATGTGGTTCCTCCTCCAGTAAGTTCATAAGTCTCTATCCCCAATCTTACCTTTGAAGGTTTGGAGTGTGGTGTTTGAGAGTGTAGGCTGTGGAGCCAGACTGCGTAGGCTCAGTCCCATGTCTATTGCCTACCAGCTGTGTGGTCTTGGGCAGGTTATAGGGCCTTGCTAAGCCTCAGTTTCTTTATCTACAAAATGGAGATAATTAGTGCTTGCTTTATAGGGCTGTGTGATGTTTATGTGAGGGTCTCTGTGAAGTACAGAGCCATAAAGCATTTGAGAGCTAGAGAAATGGTGCCTGTCCCCTTCTCTTTCCAACTGCAAGTCATTTTTCCGGAGACCTGAGGTCTGATTTGGTCCTATCTGTTTTCCTGTGGTGTCCCTTTGAGCCAGTCATTTTCCTTCAATGGGCCTCAGGTTTCCATCTGAAAATTGGTGAATGAGGATACTCCAAGTCCTTTTCAGCTCAGACACTGCCTAGAGCTGTAGACCTGATGTAGGAAGGTCTCAGTCCTTCTCCTGAGCTGAGGAGTGGGGCAGGGTCCTAGACAGGTGGTGTGTGAATCCATCCATCCAGCAACCAGCCACTGAACACACTGTCTAGGAGACTCGTGCCAGACATGGTGGGTGATACAGAGGTACACAGGGCACCCCTCAAGACAAACAGGGTCCTGAAGGGCCCATGGGCACAGCTATGGCCCTGTTCAAGTCTAGGCAGCATGTACTCATTGCCACTTACCTAAGCAACACTATTTATTTTTTTATTCAGAAAACTTTAACAGGTGTGATACACCCAAATGGTAAAAATTCAGACAATATCAAATGTGTACAGTGAAAAGTAAGTCTCTTCCTCACTTCTTTCTCTCTGCGACATAGTTCCTCTCCTGGGAGGCAAACACCATTACTAGTTTCTTTATTCTTTAGAGATTTACATATAATATTTTGGTAAGGGTAAAGTTTATCTGTGTATGCATGTGTATTTCAATATATATCTATAACTCCTTGCCCTTTTGAACACAAATGGTAGCATGCATTGTTCTATTTTTGCTCTTTTCCACTAACAAATATTTCTTGGCGATTGTTCCACATCAACAGAGTGTTGCTTCATTCTTTTTAACAGCTACATAGTATTCCATTATATGGGATATCATAATAGAAGCCCAAGTCTCCTATTAGTTGCTTCTAATCTTTTTCATAAAAGGCTGCAGTGAGCATCCTTGTCCACATGAAGCTATACCTGCAGGATAAACTCCCAGATGTGAAATGGCTGGATGAGTGTACATGCATTGTAAAGTTTGAAAGAGAGACCCCCTGCTCTCCAAAGAGATTTATCCCTGGAAATGGGAAGACCTATTTCTCCAGTCAGTGCAGTATCAACCACTTGACTCATTGCTGATCTGATAGATGAAAAATGACATATTTTGGTTTTAATTTGCTTTTCTCTTATTATGAATGAGGTCTGGCTTATTATTTTTTACATATTTTTTGTAATAATTTTAAATTTACAGAAAAATAGTAAAGATAGTCCAGAGAGTTCCTACAAACCCCTCACCCAGCTTCCCTGGTTATTAATATTTATGTAACCATGGTCCATGTGTCAAAACTAAGAAACAGATATTGGTATGATACTAATAACTAAATTGCAGACTTGATTTGGCTTTTGAGCAAAGTTTTCACATTTTGGTGAGGGTGAGGTGATGTGTTAGCTGAAGATAGCATTGCAGGTGCATAAGCCTACAATTCACTCATTCCTAGCAGAGTGCAGCCCACAGCCCATTCTGGGATGGAGAGGCAGACTCCATGGAGAGAGAAGTGATTGCTGTTTCTCTTGGTTCCTCTGGTAGAGAAATGCAGTTGTATTTAAATCACTGGATTGGCCCTTGATTGCTGATCTGTCAGAGTTTTTCTAGCTTTTGGTATTCCAGTAGAGAAAATAGCATGTACCAAATAATTTTTCTCTTCTAGAAAAATTAATGCATTGCACATATAGCATAACTAACAACTCCAACGCAGTCCCTTTTTCTCCCTCCCAGAGGCAACAGGAGACTGTTTTGGTGTGTATCCTGCCAGAATGTTTTCTGGAAAGCACAGACTTTTCAGGCTGCAGCCAGCCAGGGGTGGAGGAGGCTGGAGGTGACATTGGGCAGGTGTTGGGAAGCTCTCCCCTTTTGTCCTTCCTCATACTGCTGAGAAATGTCCATGTCCTTCCCATGCAGATAGCACTTTATACTAACAATGAGCTTCACAGCATGACCTCATTTGAGTCATTGCTGCTTTGTAGCAGCCCAGGTGAGGATGGTTTTATTAATGCTCTTCTTGAACAGATGATCAGAAGCTGAGGCCAGAGGGGTAGGGTAACTTGTCCCAAATCACACAGCTAGGAAGAGGCAGTGTTATACTTGAACTTACTTCTGTTGCTTCCAGAAGGATAATGGCAGTCATACCAATAATAATGATGGCCAAGCTTGATCAAGCACCAGTTGTTTTGCTCACATTATCTCATTTAACCTTGTGAGCTAAGTACTATTATTAGGCTAGTTCCACAAACAAGGGAGGTGCGGCATGGAGTGGGGAGGTGGTCTGATTGAGATAGGTGGAACTGGGATTCTAACCTGGTCATGTCTCCCTCCCGAACCTGCAAGCTTTACTGCTCTGCTCGCGATCTCACTATCTGTGCCTTTCATTTACCCTATTGCTGCCTTGAAACCTGTTTTAGAGTTTCCTGAGCATTTTCACTGTGTTGCTCACTTCTGTGCTAGTTCCTGCCTTACTTCTCCCAGGTCTGTGCCTCTGCCTAGTTGATCTTAATGTTTTCAAGCGCTTCTCATCCACTCATTACCCAGGCCCCAGATCTTCTCCTCTCACTGCATATCTTTTAAGATAGTTCTTGAGGACAGCTGGGTG
Source organism: Macroglossus sobrinus (assembly GCA_004027375.1). Classification (NCBI taxonomy): domain Eukaryota; kingdom Metazoa; phylum Chordata; class Mammalia; order Chiroptera; family Pteropodidae; genus Macroglossus; species Macroglossus sobrinus. The sequence continues at coordinate 594,934 of PVKZ01000181.1, forward strand.
CTAGGCACTGCACTAGGTAGAGCAGGGAACAGAGCAGAGAAAAATTAAAACAAAAACAAATAAACAAACCCGGCTGTCCTCAGGGAGCTTCCATTCTCCTGGAATGAAGACGATTTCTGGCCTGGGGCCTGGGTGCTTCCCTCAACCCAAAACTGGCTCTCCTTGCGCTAGGCTCTGACTGTTCTGCAGTCTTGCTATTTGCTGGGTCAGTGGCACATCCTGGTGTCTGTTCTAGAGATCCTAAATGTTTCACCGTCAAGACCTGCCCTCTTCCTCCAGTGGCCCCGGGATGTCGCTGTGGGCTCAGGGCAGGTCCTCGGGCTGCTCCTGGGGATTGTCTGCCCGTGTGATTTACTGTGCCTCACTGCGCCACATGTCTTTAAAATTACAGTGCCCATTTCCTGCTGAAATAATTTCCACAAAGAGTGGCTCCTATTACTGCAAGAGGCGTGCAGACGTCATGATTTATTATTATTTATGGTCCCAAGGCCTTGTTTATGCAAGACGGGTTAGGTGCGTGCGATAGAAATGCCATTATGCAAATGACATTGAATGTCCTTACTGCGCCTAAATAATTTTTGTGTTGGACGATTAAACCTCATCTGTTATTGATATGGGCTGCAGTCGGGCTATTACAGAGTCCCAACAGTACTTACTCCCAGTAATGGGAAAATTGAGAGAGAGAGACCAATACAATTGCCTCAAGTGGGCCATGAGGGTCTGGAAGGAGTAGGACATCTCAGAGGCCTGCACGAAGGGAGCCTGTAGACTCTCCAGATAAATAAGGAAGGCAGCGCCTGGAAATAAATTAAGCTTTGGGTGCCTTGGAGGATTTGCAGCCTTCTAGTGGTGTGATTTAGCCATTTCATTTCGTCAAGGGACTAAACAGCCCCACCCCGAGTTCCAGGGTGCCGCATGCTGAGGGAGCTGCCAGTGTGGAGGGAAGGATCCAGGGAAGGGGGTGGCCACTGATGACACTGGACATCCAGTCTGCTTTGCCAACACCACGGCCGCCTGAGCTGGCCCCTGCGCATAACCACCAGCCTTCACTCTCACTCTCCACTGCTAGCTCTCTCTGGCTCTCTTTTTTTTGACACAGCTGTGAAGTCCCATTTTGATCAGTGTTGATAGCTTATGAATTCCAAAATTGACAAAATTTACAGAAAAATGAGGATAATCCATCTTCCTTAGCGGCCTGTCAGGAGCTGGCCATACTTCATAATCTCCAATTACAGATGCTATTTTCCGACATTTACATGCAGATATTAGAACCAAATGAAAATGAGAAACAAAGAGAGAATGGAAATGCAGCTATTTATATGTATAAAAGACAAACAGGTAAATTCGAGACATTTAGATTGGATTTGGGGTCCCTTTAGGAGGCTGAAAAGAGACAGCCTTGAGCATGTGAGGTTTCAGAATAGAATCGTAAGACGTGTGGCCCCACCGGGCCTGCTCGTAGTCTGGCAGTTTGGGTTAAAATGGGTTAACTCTGCTGGAACAGTTGGGGGGAGGTGTTTGATTTGGGTGTGGGCATGTAGGGCATCCCCCAGGGTGTTAAGGGGTGCCTAGGAATCACCCAGAGCTCATGTTAAACTGTCAAGTCCACATGTATTTCACAAATGAGTAAGTTCAGAACCTTTAACATTCATTTTGTTAAAAAAAAATGGTGTGTGCATGGGGGATTGGGAGGAGGACGGGGCAGGAAATGACACTGGAGTCAGCTCTCCAAGGCAAATTTTTAAAAGTTGGCACATTCTGGGGAACAATGCAAAAAACTGCCCCTGAGGAGGGGAAGCGGGAGGGTATGATCGCTTGTCAGAAGGGCCCTGGCAAGGTGTACAGGGAGTTGCACCAATAAACTTTTAAAATGGAGTATAAATAATAAAATTAATGGGTAGAGAAGGAGTTCTGATATATGGATCATCCGCTTCCTTCTCTAGGCTATTCTGGCTGAGAGAGGAGGGCCTGGGAGGGGGCTTTGTAATGAAAATGTTCTTCCCATAAAATTGAAGGGAGAACAGCCTTGTTGCCCTTGCAGCTGTATGTGGCACTGGCTTCTGGAAAGCCGGGGATATTAATTAGCACTGCTTTGGATTAAACTCTCCCAACCATGTCGGATGGTACAATTTTTTCTCTTTGTGAGCTTGACACGAGTGGCAAGGAGAAATCTGCCTGGGTTTTCCCAGCTTACTGTTATTACTGAACTTTTTTTTTTTTTACTTGGGGATCAAACCTCTTCCACTCCTGGAAATGAAAATGAGATATTTCAGGGTTTTCTTGGGCAGTTAGGCAGAGAGAGGATGTTTTGTTGGAGCAGGCAGAGGAGTTGGAAGTGGTTAGATAGGGAGATGGGAACTTCTGCCTTTGGCTTGAAAGCTTTTGTTTATTTGTGTGAAGACTCCTTCTAACCAGCAGTTTTTTGTATTATTCGAGATTTGATTTGTAGGAGAGAGGTGAAGGAAATTAATCCAGGAGGCTAAATTTAACTTATATATGCGTATGAGAGGGAAAAAAGAATTGTTAAAAATCAAACTCAGGCCAAACCATCGCAAGTGTGTCTGTTTATATGTCCAATCTCAAGGCCAATAGCTTGCTTGTTTAAGTAAAAAATAGGTATTAGCACAAAGAATGATTATAATGCTCTGTTTCCAGGTGCAAAATTCATGGAATTGACACATAATATGCAATATGCAAACATATTTTAGTAATTATAAACAAAGGCTCTCAAGTAAGGTTAACCTTGATAAAAAGGTATTTAAATTGAAATACCATTGTTACTGTGCTAGGTTTGTCTCTATTATTTACATTAGCTAAAATTTGGGCTTACACATAAGAGCAAAACCTAAGCCTAGGGTCTCATTTCTTTAGCTTCTGGTCTTTCTAAAACCCAAAATGTTACTTTCAGTGGAGAATACCACACTGAAATCAAGCAAACAGTCCAATGCCTGAATTTTCCTGAAGAGTGCTAACGATGTCACATGTGTATATTTATTTTGCTGTTGTTTCCCAGTAATGTTCAGATTAATCGCTAATGTTGATGAAAATCTGAGCACGGCTATCCTCTGAGTTTATTGTATAGGCTGTTCTCTGATTCTAAGTGGGGAGAATAAAGAATAAAGTTGACATCTATGGCTGAACCCATCTGTAAACATTTCCTATAGGAGGTTGTTCTTGAGCCAGGATTTGAAGGGGTGGATAGACAAGAATTAGAAGAGAGGAAGGAAAAAGGCACTTGGGGTGGAGGAATGGCCTTGTCACATGTATAGAGTCAGGAGCAGGTAGGTGTCTGAAGAGATCATGAAGCATATGAAGGGGCTCCTGGCACAGCAGTTGGCATTTCTCAATATGGGCCCCAGTGCCTCATCATGAGGCACTTTAGAATCACAAAGAAGAACACAGACTCTGGGATCAGATAGCACCAGAGTCTAACACCCCTCCCCACAGCCTGTTCAGCAGCTCCACCCTCATCTGCACTGGGATGGGGTTAGCAATAGTGACAGAGAACTACTGTAGAGTGGTGCTCAAGATCTTGGACTTGAAGTTGCACTGCCCGGGGGTGATTTAGACACATTATTTTGGACACTTGTGCCTCATTTTCATCATCTGTAAAAGGGGGTAATAATACCCTGTTGGATTGTTGCAAGAATTAAATAAATTAATGTGTTTTAACCCTAAGAACAGTAGCTGGTGTGTAGTAAGCATCCAGAAAGTGCAAGTTTATTCGACTGTTATTCTATATGTGAAAATTTAGGTGAGAGCTGGTAGAGACTTAGACAAGAGCTGGACTGCTGTGAACCCAGGGTTTTCTTCTCTTCTTGCTCTTTTTGCAGATTTTTCAAGGTTCACAGTGGCCTTTTCCTTCACTCCTTCCCTCTCTCCCTCACTCAGTTTCAGACAGAATAGGTCTTGCGTAGGCCTGCTGGTAGTACCTGGCTTCAAATCAACTGGGGATGTTGCCCATTGAGGTGTGTCCCCATCTCAAAGAGAGAGCAGACCTGGTACCAAACAACTGGAATAATAGCATGGGACAAATGTTCAAAATGAAGCATGGGGAAAATGTCATGTGGGAGACTTAAGAAAGCATCCAGGAAGAGATGGCTTTTGAACTGGGCCTTAGAGAACAAGGATTTAGACTGGGGTGAGGCAGGAAAAACAGCACGAGCAAAGGCATTGCGTGGAGGGACCTGGGCACTTAGGGATTAGTGCGTGTGTATTTGGAAATAGAGTAGGTCTGAGTTGAAGTTGGGGAAGTAGTCTGGGATTTGAATTGAGCTCTGTAAGGTTCACGTCAACCTTAACTTAGAGGCAGTAGGGAGCCAGGGAGGGTTTATAAGCACAGAGCATTTTGGCTTGCAAATAGCACAGTGGTTAGGGGTGAGAGAAAATGAATGTTTTTTTAAAAAAATTATATGCAAAATCACTTTCCATTTCTAATGAATTTGTAGTGAGCTCTGTGTTGACCATGAGAACAGTATGAGTCAGCCAGGTGGTGAGGCCACAAGAAAAGCAGAAGCAAGTCAGAGAGAACATGTTCAGAATAAGGAGTAGAGGGCCTGGGAGCCTTGCATTGGATCCAGGTGGACAGCAGTGGTGTCTGTGGCCTGAGAGGACATTTGTTAGAACTGGAGCCCCAGAGAGCACACCCACGACCAGCATGGAGAGACCTACAGGAGCAGATTTCCAGGGCACATTCTCATAGCCGAGAGCTGTGTTACTATGGAGTGGCTGCCTCAGGAAGTAGTGAGTTCTGCATCACTGGTGTATTTCAAGCATCAGATTAAGATCAACCTCTATAACCCCTAAGCTCTTTTGAGTCCTGAGATTTGGTCTCACTAAGATTCTCTAAGTGGCCAGAGGTGGGAAAAGGGGCCTCTTGATTAGTCATTGCTGGAAAATTTTCTCAGACAGAAACTACAATATTTGATGTCAGTCTTCTCCCTGGGGCTTACTCTGCTATTCCGTACCACCTGTGAGTGTGTCTGGGTCTGTGCTGGAGAGTGCTGGGCAGGCCGTAAACAGAATAGGAAGAGATGAGTCAGTTAAACTTTGCAAATCTCTTCTTGAAAGCCCCTCAGTTCCACTGTAACTATTTTGATCCAGGCATGGGCACAGTTTTGAAGAGCCAAATGAATACAGAACATGTCTCATTCATGCCTACAGTCCTTGACATCACTTATTCTCTCAGTGACCCTGTGAAACACCTCTGGTGCTGTTGGCAGAGCCAGGCCATGGTACTTGTTCCAGTTCATTTGGTTCCACAGGCATCTATGTTACATCTGTTCAGAGCTGGGCACTGGGCCAGGAGCTGCGGTCACAAAGATGAGGGAGAGACACAGCCCCTCAATATACAGGCAGAGTGCTAAGTGCAATAATAGAGATAGGCCCACTTAGGTGTTCTAGGAAAAGAGGAAGAGAAATCAAGAAAGGCTTCCTGGAAGAGAGAGGCCATTCAGAATCCTTGACAGTTCTTCCCCCCAGTTAATGCTAATGGTAGCACCTTGTAGATTATGGAGTATGTTTGCAAGCATGATTTATAGTTCCTCTATTCAGCAAACTCTTTTTTTCATGTTTAAATCATTTTTATTAGATTTATTGGGGATAAAATGCTAAAACTTTGTTTTTGTTTTTTACTCTTTTTAAAAATTAAACTCTTTAGTTTAAAATAATTGTAGATTCACATGCAGTTGTAAGAAATAATGCAGAGGGATCCCATATACCCTTATCCACATTCCCTTGATGATAACATCTTGTAAAACAGGGCAGTATCACACTGGGATATTGGCTTTGATAGACTCAAGATGCAGAACAGCTCCATTGATACAAGGATCCCTTCTATTACCCTTTTCAGTATTTTAAAACTGTTTGTTTACATGTCTGGCCCTAAGGACCAAAAGAAAAAAGAAAAAAAGAGAAGTAAAAGGCCTGTCCTCAAGGATTTGACATTCTTATCATTCTCTTTGTGCTTTCATGACCTGGTGAGGCAGGTTATATAACCCCATGTTACAAAGGAGAAAAGGAGCACAGAATATGAAGTGCCTGGCCTAGTTCCATGGAGCATGAACTTGATCATGTCAGACTTGAATTCTATCCTCTTGGCCCCCGGGTCAGTGAGCTTCCTCAACCACACTTCTCCCCTGATGGCTGCAGGCTTCTGGATTCAGGGGCCTGGGTAAAATGGGTGACACCTTCACCAACCTACAGACCTCTGCCATGTTAAGGAGAAACCCATTCTACATGGCAAGGGCCCCACTTGTGTGGGACACAGACCCTGGCAAGGCCTCACAACCAGAAGAGCCTTGACTGTTCGGGTTCATCTCCCTCATTTGCTAAATGGAGTCGTTGAGGCCTAGACAGGGGTTGAGTCTGCCCAGGTCACATGGGAGTCCAAGGCCGAGCCAGGTCTCCAGGCTCCCTGCCAATCAGTGTAATCCATTTTAATCAAGACAGAACTATTTCTTAACATATGCTCTTCGGGTGCAGTTTTTGGGTACTGATGTTTACAAAGTGTGGAAGCTTCCTCCTTCTTGCTTCAGATTCAGAGCTATTTCTCTAGCAGGAGGAGAGGAGTTCGGCCTGTGGCCAAGGTGCTTCTCAGAGGAGAATGTACAGTGTCTGAGCTTTACCCTCAGAGTTGTTAGTGAAATCCCACAGCGTCTGAGCTTTACCCTCAGAGTTGATAGTGAAATTGTCTCCAGTTATAACTCATTTCTGGGGCAACGGCTTAGCACTGAACTTAGAGTTGGCTCACATGGGGTCCTCTCTCTGAGTTCTGTCTCTCTGTCTACGCACAGCCCAGGATTCCCAAGGACATAATGGACCTTAAAATGTTTTGTGAACTGGAAAGTGCTAAGCAAAGAGGCCTTATGCTTATTGTGTTTGGAACCACTGAGTCCCTGAGATGGAGGGATAATGGCCTTGGAGAGAGCAAATGCCTGGCTGTCCTTGGCCTCTTGGGTTCTTTCATTATTCCACAGGTATTTGTTGGACAACTGGCGGGTGCTGGCAAGTGGTGCCACAGTCAAATATATGCTGTTTGAGGTTTTCTTTTACTTTAGTTATGGAGAATTTCAAAAGTAGACAGAATCATCTAATCAACTTCTTCAGCCCCCATCACCCAGATTCAACAATTATCAACTTATACCAGTCTTATCCCATTAATATTCCTATATTCCCCACACTCTATTTTTTAACAGCTTTATTGAAGTATAATTTTTATGCCATAAAATTCACTCATTTGAAGCATACAAGTCAATGGTTTTTCTTAATTCCTAGGGTTGTGCTATCAACACCAAAGTCTAGCTTTAGAACAGTTTCATCACTCCACAAAGATCCCTTCTGTGGATTTCTAGTTGATCCCTGCCCCCACCTCAGTTCCAGCCAACCCTGCTCTGCTTTCTGTGTCTGTAAAATTACCAGTTTTGGACACTCCATTATGTCTAACTTATTTCACTTAGCATGCTTTTGAGGGTCATGCATGTTGTAACATGCATCAATATCTTGTTTCTTTTTATTGTTGACCAGTATTCCATCACATAGATATACCACATTTTGTTAACCACACTTTATTTTGAAGCTAACTCCAGACATCATATCACTTCATCTATAAATATTTCAGAATGACTCCTTAGAAGATGAGAGCTTATAAGCATAACCATGAAACTATTATTATACCTATAAAGTTAGCAAATTCTACAATGTCATCAAATACCCAACTGATATTTGCATTTCCAAATGTTCATTGCATCAAACATTTTTTTTACAGTTGTAGTTTTTACAGTTTGTTTCTTTCAGGGTTCACACTGTGATTATTTGATGCATCTCTAAATCTCCTCTAACCCATAGAATCCCCTCTATCTCTCTTTTCTTGTGTTGATATTCATCTGTTGAAGAGTTATAGAGGCATCAGCGGTGTCTGGGTTCTTAGAGATCAAGTGCAAGTCCTCAGACAGATGGGGAAACAGAAGCCATCAAAGGGATAGACCTGTGCCCAGACCCCTGTTCCATCCCGGCTACCTCAGACATTCATTCCCCTGTGCTTCCTTAATCTCAGGTCATTAGGCCAGGCCCCGGGGACAAACCTTTCCTACCCCACATTCCTCCCTCTTCTGGGTAGGTGTGTAGGTGGGCAGGTGTCTGGTCTCTCAGGATGGTAGTGGTTGGCCTGGCTCTGGCCCAGCTCCTGAGGGTACCTGAGGCCTGGCAGTGAGCCTGGAGGAACTCAGCAGGTGATGGGGAAGCCTCATGGCCCGAGATGGCCACCTGAGGTAGCCAGCCCTGCAGCCTTATCCCCCTGCACTACCCTCCTTCGTGCTGCCCTCCTTCTCACGTGTCTGTGTTTCTTTTCTCCTCCATGCTATGGCAGTGGTGCCCCGTGCTGATGAGACAATACTTGGTGCAGCCCCAGGCAGTCCTTTTCCAGGTAATTTCCTAGGGACCCAAATGACACCCAGCATACACTTTCCTGGGGCACGTGCCTCCTTGAGTCCCTTCTAGGATTTCTTTACCCTTCATGATGCTTAGTTTCCAGAGTACAATCCTTCTTCTTCTCCTTCAGATCCTCACAATCATGCTGGCAAGCAGGCAGCAAGGGGTTAGACTTAAGTTTCATTTTATTAATGAGGACAATGAGGCTCAGAGAGCTCACCTGGCTTGCTAAGGTCGCAGAAGTGACAAAGAGATAGAGCTGGAACAAGAACCCCAGGTTACTGCTCCTAGTTTAATGTACTTTCTACCATGGGGTCAGAGGCTATTAATGCTGCAGATAAAACTGAGCTAAGGAAATCCATTCCTCCCCGCCTCCCTCCACACCTCAGTTTTTCCAGGTAGGGAAAGATGGCCCTGAGTATCCTTCTAGCTCATACATTGAGAGTACAGGACTTTCCGTCATCTGGAGTATGGTGTCTGAGAGGAGGGTGTGCCTATCTGGTAGTCTTGACTTTGAGGCCTTACAGGAGTCTGTGGCAGTAGGCAGAAAAGCTTTATCCCAATTGGTTGTATTGGAGTGGACAGTTTGTGAATTGCTGATCTCAGTTCATTTCTCTTCTTGGGTCATAGTTAAGGACAGAAATAGGGAGTCCTGATAGAAAGGAAGTAGAAGCCCAAAATGACATCCTAGGAAAAGACTCCAAGAGTTCAGAAAAGTAGGAATGTGGAACACAGCTATTGCCTATGACATCAATATCAGGGGGTAGGGTGGAGGGGAGGGGGCTGTGTTTCCACGCACATAGGTACACTGACATGTTACACAAGTGTGCCTCTGTGTGTGCCTAGGGTCTCTGCATTCCACTGCTCAGCCTTTGGCTTCCTGTAACCAGGAAAAATGACTTCAATAATGCTGTCTCTCTTCTCTCCTCTTTCCCCTCCTCTTCTTTCCTCTTCTCTTTTCAACTCTCTTCTCTCCTAATCTTCCTTCTAATTTTTTTTCTGTCATTTTTTCTACCTCTCCCAGCATCCACTTTCACAAAGGACTTGAATTGTCTCGCAAAGCAATTACACATAATCTATGTAAAGGCTGAAAAAAAGTTCAGAGGTCATGTAGAGGAAAGAGGAAGATTATTGCACCACGTACCAACAATGATGTAGTTGTGATTTAGCACTGAATTTGACTGAGCTGCCTGGCAACCAAGGCAAAGAAGAATATGTAGTGGTTTCCAAAGTTTTTACTGTTTAATCAGAGGCAAATTAACCATTCGTCAGGAGAAAAATTTTTTCCTGGTAATAAATTGTAGGAGAGATTGACATGGAATTTGAATATTCTAATGAGCACGTCTCCAGGGGTTAAAAAAATAAGTTCTTTGTATGCCTATTTTCTTTTATTGCCTCTGACCAATGTTGAATGCCTGGTATTCCATCACAGACCAGTGAAGGCACTTCCCCAGGGGTTTAACTAACTCTATACATGGACACTGTTTTCTGATCACCTGACTTGACGAGGAGTAGAAGTGGGAGGCTAGCGTATCACTTGGAGCTCTTGTGGAAACACCCCCCAGTTCATTTTTGAGTGTTGTGGCTAGTGTCATAGTTTTGGGTCATAATTTACTCATTCAACAAGCACTTTGGGGGCTCTAGGGATGCTCTATGATCCATGCTTTCAAGGGAACCTGGAGAGAGATAGGCAAGCTGCCATTATTTGTAGTGGGAAGTAGGATAATGGAGGTCTGTGCAAAATGCAATCAAGTATGAAAGCATAGATAAGGGAGTCATGATTTTTTTTGTAGGAGTGTGGAACCCAAGAATGGCTTCACTGAGGAGGTGGCATTTGAGCTGGGTCTTGTGGACAATGTAGGAGTTCACTAAGTGAGTGCATGAGAGTGGTCCTCCAGGCGGAGGTAAGACACTGCCTGGAAGGGCTGAGGAGAAGCCAGTGTAGCAAGGTTCCAAGGAGCTCAGGAGACTGAGGAGAATTCGGCTGCTTTTAAAAATCACAGGCAGCTCACAGGAACAGACAGTGATGAGGACTTAGAGAATAATCACACATCAGAACGAAATGACAGTTTCTCCTGGTTCATGTGGAAGCAGAGTAAGAATCCTGCTGTAATCCTGCTCATGCAAGCCTCAGATCTTTAGGGAAGTCCACTTTACCTTCTGGCAGTCAGTAGTGGTTGGGCGACTGGCTTTTGGACCCCTGTACACATAGTGGTCCAACCTGAAGTCGAGGAAGTGGGCAGGCCTGGCAGTGGGGTGGGGAGGGATGCAGGGATGCTGACTCTTGGCTGAGATTCTGCTTGGTTCTCTTAAGAATCACTCATTCATTTTTTCATCCATATGATCATTGTGCAACCCTTGCACAGTTGAGCCCCAGCTTGTTGACATTTTCTTCTTTACCTCTTCTACTTTCACCTCCTCCAGTTATTGGCACATGCCCTGTTTCTGGGTCCGGTCCTCTTGCTTCTGAGCTTTGAGGGTCAGAGGTTGCTCACACCCAAGTGAAATAAAGCCTGCCCCAAGAAATCTTTCCTGACCACTTCCCACCCTGTGTAAATTAATGGCTCTGTGCTCTTGTTCCTCTTGGATGGAGCTTCTGGGGCCATGTGTCTTTTCCCTTGGGATTTGTAGATGAAAGTCAAGGAGCGTGTCTAGTCTTCAGGTGTCATCTTGCATGCCAGAGAGGCTCAATAAACACAGAACAGCCACTATAATCAGGCCTCCGCTAGGGTACTTGGGAACAGAGGGGAGGGAGGCACCATCCCCACTCCCAGGGTCTCATAAACTCCAGAGGGTGCCATCTGGGAAGAGACCCTCTTTAGAGGTGGTTTCACCTCTGTCTTTGCACATGGCAGTACACTGAAGGAGCAACTTCCAGTGAGCTTTACTTCTAGTTCCTTCTTAGCGAATTAGCGGGCTAATGCCACAGCCAGGTCCCACTCTATGGAGGATGAAGTCTAGATAGTGACCTTTTCCCAGCAGCTCCCTTCTGCATGGAATGAAGACTTTTCTTGTCATGACCTAGAGCAAGAAAAATATTTTCATCTTCACCTAGTACCTACCTACATATCTACTTATACATGAAACAAAAATTCACAAGCAGGACTTACTCTTTCTATGCATGAGACCCTTGGCTATTTCCTGTTCTAGTTCATTCTAATTTCAATTTTTAGAATGCTGGTACCAGTAAATTGATTTCACATCTGTTAAAGGGTCAGGATGCGCTGTGGTATGAAAATAATTAGGGTAATTGTCAATACTTTGGAGTCAGATGGACCTGGGTTTGAATCCTGGCTCTGGTACCTAGAAGCTATGTAACCCTCTCAGTTTCTTCATCTGTAAAATGGGGAAAACATAGAATCTACTTCATGGAGTGATTGTGAGGATTAAACAGGATAATACAGGTAAAGCTCCTGACACAGAGTAAGTGATTGGTAAATGTGAGCTTTTGACATGGTCATGAGGTAATGTGCTGGCACCATTTGGTGGGGTGAATAGAATGAAAGCAAGATTCTTGCCTCCTGGGGTCTGGGGAGTGGTAGTCAAGAAGGACTTACTGGAGGAGTAGGCATAGAAACAGGGATGGGGGGATGTCTGAGAACCACTACTGTCCTAACAGTGACCAAGAATCCTGTGTGAGTATCTAAGGTCACTTGTTTCCTTTTCCACAAAGGACAGGCTTTGTTCCCAAAGATTTTTGGCCAGACCTAGAGCTGACCACATTAGATGCTTTTGCCTTTCACATTTAGGCCTCGAATCCACCTGGAATTGATTTTTGTGTCTAGTGTAAAGTTAAGATCCAATTTCTTTCCCCCTTGTTTCTGAATGGATAACCGGTTACCCCACAGTGTTTATTAGAGTCCATTCTCATCTGCTGATTTGTACATCATCTCTCTCATATATCAGAGTTCCATATATGCACGGATCAGTTTCTGGACTTGCTTCTGTTTCATTGGTCTATTTATCTGTCTCTGTGTCGATCCTCCACTGTCTTAATTACTGCAGCTTTGTAGCGATTCCTGATATCAAGGAGGTGTGTCCTCGTCTTTTCTTTCTCCCTTAGAAGAACCTGGGCTGGCATCGGTCCTGTGCTCTTCCCTGTGTTTCAGAATCAGCCTCTACTGGAGATAATTGAAGAGCCCTGGGAGCTCTGGATAAATTGTCCTGAGTGAGACTCCATCTCAGGGTCCTGTGCCTATAGTACCTGCTGGACTCACAGCTGCCATCCTCCCCGGTTGGCATTTAAACTGCCCAGGAAGCACTTTTTAATTCATTTGTGAAGAAAAGCATCAAGAATGTGCCTGAGTCTGAGTTCCCTTTGCCTGCTGCTTGCCCAGTGGCTCCTCCTGTTTCCCTACCTAGGGCTCAGTCCTCACCGTTTTACCCAGGGACTGCAACTCCTTTCAGAAGGCTGCTTGCCTCCCTGCCCCTGTATGCCAAGGACATAATTCTGGACAGACTGAGATGTGTCTTCCATTGACAATGCCAGGGTCCTGGAGGGAAATTCCCATGCCAGAGCTTGGCATGAACAGCCAAATTCTTTGGCTTAGGTATTTGCAAATATTTGCTTTACCTGAAAATAGGCTTGGGGGTTGGGTGGGTGATGAGACCTGTCACTCATGCTTATAATTTAGTCTGTCCTTGAATAGGGAGACCCAGGTGGCATCTTTACAACCTTTTCTGACAGTGGCTTGGATGCCAAGGAAATGACTCATCACAGGCTCTGATTTCACAAAATGGTTTAAAGAAAGGAGCATGAATCATGGGCCAAATGCACATGGTTGGCACGACTTGGTAAATCAGATGTATGCACCCCACAGTTTTCAGCATACAGGTGGCTACATGCTTTCAGAATTCACAAACGCTTGCCAAACTGTGCCTCAGTTGGCCTGATGTATTGAATTTTGGGTGACATGTTATGGTGAACCATCTGCTGGACTAGGATTCTGCCCTGTCGGCCTTGGGCAAAGCCTTCTTCCCCTTGGGCCTCAGTTTACTCATGTGTGAAATGAGGTTTTGATTGGATGATGTCCCAAATTCCCATTAATCTTGTTTCTGTGACGCTACATCTATGGTTTAGAGCGCAGAATCAGAAACCTTTCCTTCCAGCCTCTTGGCAACAAGGCTCTTATTTCTGTCTTGCTTTTGGTTATCGGTGTCTCCTCCACATTGAAGAGGGTAGTTGCCTCTGGCTGCTGGGGCTGGGTGAGGGGAGCCTGCAGGCCACAGAGAAACTGGGTTTGAATCTTGTGACACTGCACTGAACCCTGCCCACTTCTGTACCTGGGCAAGATTGTTGATTCTGGACATTGTCTTGTTCCGTCAAGCTGAACGTGCCCTCCCAACACTGGCACAGCAGCCCAGCTGGGTGGCTGAGCCCAGAAGGTGGTGGTGGCATTTGGCTGGGGTGCTTTGGAGTCTTGATGCTGAGTCTCTGTTTTGTTTTTTCTTCCAGACCCCCGAGTATTCAACCATGGCCTCACTGGCTGGAGGGCTAGATGACATGAAGGCCAACCTGACCAGCCCCACCCCTGCTGATATTGGGAGCAGCGTGCCTGGGCCGCAGACCTATCCCATTGTGACAGGTGAGGATACCTGGGCTGTGGGGGATATGTGTCAGGGAGTGAAAGAGAGAGAGAGAGATTGAGAATGCCTGTATGGTGGGAAGAATGGCTTCTTGGTGCCTTTGGACTTGACTGGCCATTTTTGTTTTAATGAGGCTGCGTTCCTGGAACAGGTCAGGTAGGAAACTGCTGCGGCCAGGGGTTATGGCTACCCTGAGAAACTGCTGTAGATTGCTCTGATGAAGTTGGAGGAAAGCAAATGCCACAAGGACCGCCAGCTGAGATGAGTGGCTAGGAAGCCTCATGTCAGGGGGCCTGGTGATTTCAGGCTTCCTTATGCATAGAGCCGAGTGTTCAGAGGCCCAGGATTTATCCCTCTCATGAGAAGGGCAGCCCCGATTGGCACCAGCCTTGAGGACCAGTGGGCCTCCTGGCAGGTTTTTGTTGGCATTTCAGATTTCCAGGTAGAGGCCAAGTCAAGAAGGGCAGGAGGTTGAGGCTGGAAGATGCTTAGTGTATGCAAAGCAGCTGCTTTTCTGGAAGGCCCAGGGTCAGCCTCTTTAGCTGTCAGTGTAAAGATGAAGACTTTGGGCCTTTGAGGCCCAAACACTGCTGGGTTTGAACTTGCCGTTGACTAGCTGTGTAATCTCAGGTATGTTATATAAGAATTATGGTTTGTAGTTTTTTGATTTCTAAAATGGGAATGATAACACTTAGCCTATAGTTAGTATATTAATTAATTAACTATTATATTTAGTTGTAGTATGTATAAGATATACTTAGTTATATAATATATATGAAGTTAAATAATATATAATATATAGTTATTATGTTAATTAATGTAATAATAACTATATTCATGCATATAATGCCTAGACCCTTGTCTAGCATACAGAAGCACCCCATACATGTCACTGTTATTTCTCAGAGCCCTCTCATGGTGGCCAATCACCACTGTGCTTGCTGCTGCAGAAGGGGCTGCACTGGAAAGACCCAACAGATACCTCTTTCTGCTCCAGTAGCACTTTCAGACTGAGCTGCCAGTCCTAGAGATTGTCCAACCTGGCAGACAGGAGGTAGCCTTGGATACTATATAGATAAGTAGTGGGGAGCTGAGGGAAGTTCTTAGGCTGGAGCTTTTGGATCTAGACTGAGGTATCAGGATGTCCCAGTAGGCTAATAGGCAGAACATAGTAAGTAGTGACAGAGATAGGGGTTCTTAGAAATGCAGGTGGGCTGTGGTTGTATTAGGGAAGCTGGAGACAAACTCAAGTTTGAACTTTTGGGGTAGAGGCCGGATGAGACAAGGTGTCAAGGCTTTGAGACCTGGGGTGATAGTGCTGATAGTACTGGGGTTCTGGGCCTTAGGCAGAAGCAGCTGGGGCCCTGTTTGCAGATCTTGGCACCATGTACATGTCAGTGAAGTGGCAAGAGTGACTTGGTTCCCTGTCTACCTGAGATGGGGGAAGAGCCTGGAGGGCAGCCGAGCCTGCAGGTAGGGAGGTGTCACCAATGGGACAGGGGTAGAGGCACAAGGAGCCTCAGTCAGAGTGATATCCTATGAGGTCCTCCCCGCTGGTGCCATGAGGATCCATGACAAGACCTCTGACAGCACCCCCATTTTACAGATGCAGAAACCAAGTCTCAGGGAGAGGCAATGACTCAGGGCTCAATATAAGGGGTAAGGGGGAGAGTTGGAGCCAGCCCTCAGTCCTAGATCCTGGTCTTTATTCTTTGCAAGGAACTACAAATAATTAGGGAGGTGGGGGTGATAGAGTGAAAAGAAGCCTGGACTAGTTAATAATAGTAACTGTCACTTTATCAAGTATTACTAAGTATCAGGTCTGTACTAGGTAAACTCCTTTTACCCAAAGAAGAATGCTGGGAGGCAGGTACTATTATATTCATGCTCATTTCATAAACAAAGAAACTGAGGCCTGGGGCAATTACACAGCTTTTCAGAGATCACAGCCACTGAGCAGTAGAGTTAAGACTGAACACGAGGGCCTGTGCAGCCAACCACTCTGCCACATAGATAATCTGGGGGCTAATACTGACGTTGTCTCTTCCTTGCGGTCTGGCTTTGGACGCATCCCTGAGTCTCAGTTTCTCTATATGTAAAATGGTCCTTGTCTCTAGGGCCCTTTGAGGATCAAATGAGATTCCAGAGGTGACTGCTCTGCAGAGGAAGGATTTGTTGTTAGGATTGGGGCTCATGGGAAGCTTGGGTTTAGGTAGATTACAAGACATTCTATTCTACCATCTGTGTACAAATTCATTTAGATGGAAAAGAAACCAGTAGATGTTGAGACTGTGGTTGTACTCCTGAGACTCTTCTCTGCTAAAGTGCTTTTCTGATGGCCAGCTGGCCAAAGAATTAGTCCAGCCCACAGATATGGTTCGTTGGCCCCATATAAGACTTTTTACGAATTTGAGTGAACATTTAAAAAGTTAAAATCTGAATTTCTGGCTTCCCTTGAAAAATCAGATCTCAGCATCTTCCTGCATGGTCTCAGTAGGCAGCAGTTTCTCCAAACAGATCCCCACCTAGTGGCTCTCTCATCTGTGTCATAATGGAGAGGAGTTTGAGTCTAATACTCAAAGTTGGTGTTAAAAGCCTGCCGAGTGGTTTAGCGGTCCAGGGGTCTGAAGGAGGCTTTAGTAGGCCCAAGTGGCAGGTCTGGGTATGGGCTGAGTTTTCAGATAAGACCAAAGACTTATTTGTATTTTGACCTGTCTATTTTAAAGTCACGTTATAGAGCAAAAAATGAATATAAATATCTCAAATAAAGTCAGAATTATGCTGACTTTTGAAATTTAAGAGTATTCTAATTATAAATATAAATATTATAAAGATAGATTTATATAATTTTACAAATATAAGCATTAGCTTTCTCATATGTAAACAATAGCCATCTAGAAAACATAATAGAAGAAAACATTACCAATAACAAAAAAAGATAGAATGCTGAGGAGTAAATTTAACTTCAAAACTTCAGGAGACATAAAAGAATAGAGATATATAGTTTGTTCTTGAATAGGAAAACTTAATATCTAAATATCAGTTTTCTCTAAGTAATCTATTAATTCAAAACAATCCCAAAATAGCAAGATGACACTAAATACTGGATAAATAAACAGTCAAAAACAGCTAGAAAAAATCTGAAATAGAGAAATGAGTAAAATAGTATATTTAAAAACTTGATGATAAAGCTATAATAATTAAAACTATTTATTACTGAAACTGAAGTAAGTAGACAAATGAAACAGCTTTGAGTCCAGAAATAGGTCCAAAGATATGTGGATGTTTACAAATGCAGCATTTCAAATCAGGTAATGGTGTTGGGGTAATTGGGCCTATTGGATCCACACCTCACTCTTTATTCAAAATTAGTTCCAGATTGATAAAAACTTTAAAAGTAAAAAAAAAGAAACCATAATAAAGCTATTAAAAAACTGGAGAAATTTTTTATAATTATAAAGTGGGGAAGGTCCTTTAAAATTTGTTCCAAACACAAAAGACAAAAATAATATAAATGATTGTTTAAATGTAAATCTTTTGTGTGTATGAAAAAATACCCCAAAACAAAGAACAAAATTGAGAGAAAACAGGTGGGACACAGATGACAAAAAGCTAATTTCCTTAATATATAAAGAGCTTTGAAAATTGAATAAGAAAAAAATTATTAGAAAAGACAGGTAAACAATATAAATAGGAAATTAATGGGGTGGGGAATGCAGCTGTCTAACAGTTTATGAAAAGATATGCACCTGACTTATAATTTTAAAACAGCAAATTAAAACAATCATGAAATGCTTTAAAAAATCTATTAACTTATCAAAGATTGAAATGTTTTTTGAGGTCCAGTGTTGGAGAGGGTATGAGAAACAGATGTTTTCATATACCGTTATAGATGTATAAATCAGTGCAATCTTTTTTAGAAGGAAGTTTAGCAATATCTATCAAAAGTTTAAATGCACACACCTACCCTCTCTAATCTTTTTATATGCACATTTAGAACTTTATCTCACAGATCCGATTGCACAAATGCACCTACATCTATCTGTATGTTAATTACAGAATTATTTATAATGGCAAACAAATGGAAACAACATAGTGTCTATCAGTAGCAGGTGGTTAAATAAATTATGGCTCCTTCATACAACAAAATAATATGCAACCATTAAAAAGAATTAAGTAGAGCTATCGTGCTGTTGTGAATAAATGTCCAAGATATATTTTTAAGTAAATAAACAATTTGTAGAATAATATGTTAAGTACAGTCCCACTGGTGTGAAAAATATAAAGAGCATACACACTGTGGCAGGGACACACGCATGCAGATGAGAAGATACCCAGTTTTTTTCCCTGCTTGATGGGACATTCTGTGCTGTGCTCAAATAGGAGTTCTCTGCCCAGTCCCACGCAGCGTCCCCTTGAGATGGCAAATCTTAACAGTGCCTCTCTACTCTCCTGAAATTAAGTTCATAAAAAATAGGGCCTAGCTTCACATCTAATTTCAAATAAAATCGAAATAACGCTACTTAACTATGAGATGAAGGAGAAAGGGAAGAATTGTTTATAATTAAATCTGTATACTTCGATAAGTAAATACTCTGCATGTCTAACTGCGAGACGTAATGAAGTGGTCTGGGGCTTGCCCCATGAACAGAATCACCGTAAATGCAACTGGCCTGAAACTGATTTATGCAGGAGTGTGGTCGTAGGGACTCATACTGACTCAAACAGTGAGCATGATTTTGCCAATAGGTAAGCAACTCTTGGTAAAGTTCCAAATGAAACAAGATATGTGCTTTGCTCGAGTTACACGGTAGTTGCACTCCTAGAAAATTCGGGTATATTGATCATGAAAATTGCAAGTTCACATTTATATGCAAATGAAGTCTAGTTGTGGATTCAAATAATTACAAACAGATTTTTCACCTACATGAATGTTTGGTAGGACATGACAATAGTGCAGGACAAAAAAAAAAAACTCTGTTGAGTGGGACTGTTCTACTGCAAACCAGTACTACTCCTCAATCATAGAAAAGCCCCCCAAAATTTTCAAAACACCCTCTGGGGCTATTTGCCGACCCCAATGAGAACTATTAGACCCCTTTGAAGAAATGCTCCCAAGAGCTGCTAAAGTGGACTTCTACCGTCACCACGTGGACTTAATTTTGCAAGTGTTAGTGGATGTGCTGACACAGTTCTGAACTCTTCAGGGGAGAGTTGAGATTCTTCCAGCCCCACGCTTACCTTCCCTCATGGTTGGACTGTGAGCCCAGTCCCTAGCCAGGGTGTGCCAGCCTGCTGTCTGGGAGGAGAGGGCAGAGGGCCGCTGTGCTGCTGCATCCTAGCCCTCACAGTCTGGGCTGCCTAGAGAAGATCTCATCAGAAAACAAGTCGATTTCTCTCCATCCTTTACATGCCACATTAAATATTAAGTTAAACCTCTGCTCAACCAGCCAGGGCCACGGTTCAGAAACTCCCACCATTTGCAAACCATTGACATGGCCATCCGGTTCCTGCATTGTCAGCAGTTTGGGCTCATTCTGATGGGGACTAATTATCTGCAGGTGTGTCCTTGGGCCACAGACCTGCTGCTAGGGCAGCCTTTGTGCTTACCTAACAGGGATGACAACGGGTGGGGTGCCAGTGAAGGGCCTGGCAATCTTGCTCCTAGCTATGCCCATCTGACCCGTAGCCTGGGAGAACAAAGGAATGAAGCACCCTGCGTCTTTGCTGGCTCCTCCTCCCAAGGACCATCCCTCTGGAACTGGGGTTTGCCCAGGGCCCTGGCCTCCAAAGCCTGCTGCTGTTATATGGTCAGATGAATTAAGAAAGTCCAGTTTAAATTTCCAGAGGGCTTTCTTCTAACGTGTAATTGAGTATGTCAGCAGGAAAGCCAGGCTGCCTGGCTGGAGGCCCAGCTTTATTAGATTCTAGCTGGGTGACCTTGGGCAAGTTACTAGCCTCCATGCCCAAGTTCCATGTCTGTAAAATGGGGCCTGCAGATGAACCCCCTCCCAGGCTTCCTGCGATGATTACATGAGTGACCATGCGGGGCCTTAGCACAGAGCCTGGCATATGGTAAACCCTCAGTAAATGACAGTAGTATGTTTCTGGACTCTTGTACCAAAAAGTTTGGCCAGGTGCCAGGCTGCCCTGAAGGCTGGTTTTTCATCTCTCCATCTCTGCAATTCCTTTGACCTGTTTTTTATAAGCCATTTTGAGGCTTAATCAGACCCAACTCAATAACTTCAGAGTTAAATCATAATGAATAATAAAAGCAAAAGGATGAGGAATGCCTCATGTATCCAGGTTACCAAAAGGTGCTGGAAAAATGACAATAAAAGCTACAATCAACATAATACCCTGTAACCACGCTCAGCCAGGGAGTTTTTCTAGAAATCCTGTGGGAGCTGCTGGGTTTCAGAGTTGCTGGAAAGGGGGCAGAATATCAGTGGTTACTGTTTAGTGGACTG
The DNA here is from genome assembly GCA_004027375.1 of Macroglossus sobrinus. Taxonomy (NCBI): domain Eukaryota; kingdom Metazoa; phylum Chordata; class Mammalia; order Chiroptera; family Pteropodidae; genus Macroglossus; species Macroglossus sobrinus. The sequence goes on from PVKZ01000181.1 coordinate 615,417, forward strand.
TCACTCTGTGCCTTGCTGGGAGTATGATGGACAGTCCCTGCCCTCACTGGGCTCACCTGCTGGGGAGAGCCAGATGATTCATAGCAAACACAGAAAAAATGGGCAATATAATTTTATAATGGTGTGTGCCCTGAAGAAATTGAACTGGAGGAGGGAGTAGAGAGACTAGGGTCAAAGAGAGGTGGTGGGGAAATGAAGCAGAACTTCCCTAAAAAGGTGTCACTGATCTGAAATCCCAATGATGAGAAGCCTCTGAAGATTCAAGGGAAAGGCAATCCTGACAGAAGGCACAGTCATGGAAAATGCCTTTTAAGTATAGACATGAATGAGTGTGTGTGAGATACTGAGAGGATAGGGCCATATCTCCGTTCTCTCTCCAGTACCAGCTGGGCCCAACCCACACTCAAGCCTCAGGAAGTCTCATAGTTAATTTCCACTAACTTCAGAGGTTGGGTAGCTCAACCTTTTACCCAGCATTGGGATCTATTCTACATCAAGGCTTGGTCACCTCTGGTGATAGGGATTTCACTACCTCAAAGGCAAAGAATCTTCAAATAGGACTCACCTGAAGGTGTTCTCTATTGAAGTGATTTTCTTTCCCACCAGCAAGCCAGAAGCTTAGGTGTCTGTGAAGTCCAGCATTGGTGCTATGAACTTAGACCTAGGTACTGCCCCAAATATCCCTTGGCTAGTATTTGGTGCCCCTATGATTTGGCTCAAAGATCATCTGATCTTCATAGTGTTTTTTATACTTAAAAAAAAATAGCCCTAACATTTTAAAGATCAGAGAAGAACAACTCAAACATCCATCAGTAGGGGACTGGTTATACAAAGAATAGCTCATTCGTACAATGGAGTACTTGTACAGTTGTAGGGAAGAATGGGGAAGCGCTGTATGTCCTGATAGGGAAGGATTTTTGAGATGCGTTATTCATGAAAAAAGCAAGAACAGTGTGTACAGATGCTACTTTTTGTGGAAAGAAGGGAGAGACAGTGGGAATGCAAATCTGTATTTGTGCACGTGTGCATAAAGGAACTCTGGAAGGATGCTTGGGAACTTAATAGCATGTGAACTGGATGTAGGGAGATGACATTTTACTGAATATCATTTACATTTTTAATTCTTTGAACTTTGTCAATATATCATCATATTTAAATTTTAAAGTGCCTGAAAATCAGGAGATTTTAACATAAAGATTAAAATGTCTAACTTCTTTTAAAAAATTGGAAGGTTTGTCCACCTTGGGCCCACACTCCCATGTGGCCGCACTCAGGTAGAGCAGAGAAGTGGTTGCCCCCTAGATGAGCCGTATGCTCTTGTTTGCCCCCGATGCCACCTGGCCAGCTTGTCTCACTTACCTTGCCTTTGGGCTTTTGAGCTTTTGACCCTGCTCCAGCCCCATCCATCCTGTCACCTCTTATTTCTACTCCTGTCCAATAGAAACCCCCACTGTCAAGCCAGGAAGTTCGTCCAACTGGCCTTGCCCATCCTTGACTCTAGGCCTTTGCTCAGGCTGTTCTGCCTGCTAGGAGTGACTTTCCTATAATATAAGCTCAATTTGTAAGAACTCTGAGTGCAGAGTTCTCCAGAAAAATGCAGCACTTTATCCCAGTGCAGGGATGTTATGCCTTCTTTGAACTGAATGCTATGGGCCTGCCTCAGGGACCACAACCCAGAGGGAAAACTCAACAGCCTAGATTGGAACTTTCCTCAGATGTACAAGACTATTTGCATCTAGAAAGATGCAAGGTGACTCTTATTGGGGTTTAAAATATTTGGCTTTGGATTGTTAAATAGACTCATAGTTATAGATTCTATAGAAACCTAGAATTTGGGAATCTTAGTGTTTGGAAGGATATTCAGAGGTTCAGAGACACTGGAGATCTAATTGTTTTAAAGCCAAAATGAAATTCAAGCATCTCTGTAATTAAAATGCATATCAAAGGAAGATATAATTTGCTTTCAGGTTAGCACAGTTTTCCCAAGAACTATTTGTTGAATAAACAAATTAATATTTGCGTAAAGTGTAACGTCAATTAAAAAAAAATAATTTCAGCAGAAAGTACTCTAGTTGTTTCTGACCTTGTGTTTTGTAGGATAAAAATAAACAAAGCTGGATGGCTTTCCTAGTAATATACTCAGATTTTTACACCTGTGGGCAACTTGAAAGCTAGCCTTTCTATATAGCCTTTGAGAAGGTTTCTAGGCCTCCAGCTTCTCAATGTACCCTGCTGTGATCCATCTTACTAAAATAGTGATTTCATTATTTGGAAATAGCTTGTTCTCCTAGTTAGAGATTTCCACTGCCTTGCCATTATCAAGAAGAGAAAATGCTCCAAATTGTAGTACCTGGCAGTTAGCAGAGCTTCCACCATTCATTCATTCATTCATTCATTCACTCATCTCTCTGTTAAAATCCAGCTCCTCCATCATGTAGCCTGGGCTGGGTCTTGAGGGTTCTGCTCTCAACACAGAACCCCTGGTCTGACAGGGGAGGCAAATGTGGGTATGTGTACAAAGCAAAACAAAACAAACAAGAAAAAGAAAGATAAACACGGAGGAAGCCAAGTGTTTTTTAGGGTGTGGAGGAGGGAACATTTGCTGCTCTTGGACTGAAGGATTTGGGGAACGTTCTGTGGAGGACGCCATGTCTAAGCTGCTCTGGGGAGCCACATGCTCTTGGCTGCTTTGCTCTGAAGCTTGCTTTGTCTCTCTAATCCCCCTTTTATAATTCCTTTTTAATCATGAAGTAATACAAGCTCATTGTAAAATAAATTCAAATGGTCCATAAGTACGTATAGCAACCTGTGGCTGTATCTCCTCACCCCATTTCTAACCCATTCCTGATCCAGGCTGATGTTGTATATTATGTCCCTCCAGAACCTTTTCTATGCAAAAAAAAAAAATATATATATATATATCTATATATCTATCTATCTATATATATATATATATATATATATATATATATCAGGTTATACACACATAGTTGATTTCCTATAAATAGATTTTTACTCTTCACACTGTTGTTCAATTTTTAAAATTTTTATTTCATGTTTTATGGACATCTAGCATGTCAGTAGGTTCATCTAATGTTCTAGATGAACCATCATGAACTTTCCTCGAGCTATATGGGTTGGAAAGTCCATATCCCTGGGCTAAGGGGTGAATTCTTCTCAGTATTTGATACCCAGGGCTGCAGTCAGAGAAGGACTGGGTCTAGGAAGGCAAGAGAGCGGGAAACCTTATCATCCACGGAAGGCCCGGGGCTATTGGCTTAGAAACAGCTGACCTGGGACCTGCCTGCTGCCTCCCTGTGTTTAGGGCTGTCGGGAGAGGAGGTGTGGCTGCTTGGAGCCAGCAGGGAAGCCACTAAGAGGCAAGCTTTAGTATAGTGCAAAGAACTTTTTACACAGTTTAAGCTCTTGAAAACTAGAATAGGCTGCCTCAGGAGGTAATAACAATGATAGCTAATGTTATTGAGCATTTGTTGCATGCTTTGGTTCATTTAATCCTTTACTTTATGAAGCATAGGTACTATTTTTGTCTGAACTAATACTTAAAGAAACTGCCTGAGTTCACACTACAGGAAGTAGCAGAGCCGTTTTCTCCTAACCCCTATACTGTATTGCTTTTGTTGGTAGTAAGCTTCATAGCATCAGAGACATCCAGAGATCTCTCACATTCACCTGCAGCACAGCTAGACTGGTGGCCACTGGGGTCTGTGGAAGCTGATCCAGGCCTGTCTTTTAACCACCTTCCAACTCAGCTAATCCTAATCCTGACTCCAAACCTCTGTTTCTGTTGGTTCCTCTGCTTAGGATGCTTCTGTTACTGGCCCAGAGGTGGCGTCAGTCTGCTGTGAAAGGAAGAGCGTTGGACTGACTTGGAGTCAGGATCACAGATCATCCCAGCTCTGCCATAATTCCCTGCTGGTTTAGGGAACACCTGTCCCCTCTCTGAGCCTCAGTTTTCACATCTGCCCAATGGGAATTATTATCCCAGCTGATTCTCTCCTTGTGGGACCATGGTGAAGCAAACATGAGCTGTAAGCTGTAGGAAGCTGCACCCTTTCTTCTGAGCTGATGGAGGCCATGCCACCTTGACTGCGTCAGGTGCTCAGGTCCTGTGTCCCCAGCAGGAAGGCGAATGTGAGCTGGTGTAGGGCTTTGCCTGTAAAAGGCTCTCATGGCACCTGATGAAGGGCTGAGGAATCAGCAGGCTCCCAGTCTCTGCCATGTGTCTTCAGGGCTTGTCTCTAGGGAACAAGTCCCAAGGTGCCACTTCTTCTTGAAAGCCCTCCTCAATTACCTCATACAGTGATGTCCCCTGCATCTAGCCCAGGATCAACCTGCCTGTTATCCAGTTGTGATTTGACTTATTGTTCTTTGTGCCTAGCCTAACTTTTTTTTCAGATCATGAGGTTCTGAATGAGCGCTGCCGTCCCCCGCACAGCCTTCCATGGGGCTTAGAATATAGTAGCTACTCAGGGATGTTTGCAGAATGGATGGATGGATGAACAAATGAGCTGTCCTCCATGATTGGTCGTTACTAATTTCCCCAAACCCCACCCTCCTAGGTTATTGTCAAGGTAATTGACACGTTTCACACACTCACATACACATCTTTAATGAGCATAAGAGACATTTGACTGCAAGATGTTATCACAATTATTATTTCTCTTGAAATACATTAATTTCTACTGGTCTTCTGCCTCCCTGCTGCTGCCCCCAATGTTCACAGCTCAGGAAAAATCCTCTCTCTAATTTGTCTCTATTTGCCTTAGTTTTTTTTACATGAGAGGCTGTAGAACTTCTACGTCCAGCCCTAGACCTTCTGTAAATGTTTGGTAACGCTGGTTTCAGCACAAACCCTTAGGGGCGCCTGCTCACCCATCCAGAGAGGTGTTTGCCTTTTGTAAGCCTCTGTTCATCCAGGTTCAGGATGGTATCACATGTCCATCTCAAGGATAGGGTGGCAAGCAACCTGTTTGAGGGGCTGGCATCTAGGTTTGGGCCTAAGGTAAGGGCTCTCCCCGCAGAGCTAATTTCAGTCCTGAACAGGATCCAAAAAACCCAGCCAGAGTCACCAGCAGGAGTGAAAACTAATACTTGCCTCTCACTCATTTAGCATCAGGCCTTTTTCTAAGCACTTTACATATGTTAACTTGCCTAATCTGCATAACACCCCTATGAGGGAGTTAGTCTTATTATCCCAGTTTTACAGATGCAGAAACAGGCACAGAAGAGCATAGAAACTTGCTCAGGGTCATACAGCTCTTAATTGGGGCATCCAGATTTCAAAGGCAGTCAAGTGTTAGAGCACCACTGTGCTACTCTGCCTCTCACCAACCTGATGTGTCTTTGGCAGGCAGGGGATGGGACCAGAGGAGGTCCAAGTCAGGCAGAGCCTGATATGGAGGAGAAGAGACCACAAACACAGCTGGTGGGTGGATCAGGGCCACATGTGGGGGCTGTGCCTGACATGGCTTGTCTTAATCTTGGGTGGTATCTAGTTGAAAGGCATTGGGTTGACTCACTCTCCAACAGCTGGCACCCCATAAATCAGTCTGCACTCAGATGACGTATCCCGCCTAGCAGGGCCTCAGCACTCAGCAGGTCCTCTATGAAGGTGTGCTAAATGGATGGGCAGATAGCAACAGGTATCATTGTCTCTTCTCTCTTGGGAAACATACTGTGTATCCTCTGGCGTGTTCTTACGTGGGCCAGGCCACCTAGTGACTCCCTGGCAACCCCAGAGCTCTAAGCTCCTGCAGCACACCCCTACCCAGGCTATTCCCTGTCCTGTGTAGGGGGCCCAGCACTTCCAGCAACTCCCCACCTAGACCGAAGCTCTCTTTGATTGCTTTGTTTTCAGATAAGAAAGCAAAAAGAAAATAGTTGTCACTGCCTTTCTTAAATAGACTTCCTCCCTCCTTGTCCAGTCAAGCACCCATGGAAAGGTGGCGCCATGTAAGTCCTGGTTCTTTGCAGGAGTAAGTCGGTTTAGGTTCCCAGCTCTTAACACCGCACACAGTTGGCTTTCTGTTTTCCCATCCTTCATTGCCCTGCGCACCTAAGAGGAAACCAGTGAAAGTCCAGGTGTTCAGGGGTGGGAGCCTTGGCCCAGGTGCTGGGCAGCCTCGCAAGGACACACTCTGGGGTGCTGGAGAGGACACCAGGATAGGAGCATCAAACTGACCTGGTTCTCAGGCTGGAGTGGGTTGTGACAGGAGGTCTCATCTAATGGAGCCTTGGGGTGTATCTCCTCCTCTCTTGGATCCCTATCTTCCATTTTGGTCAAGGTGGCTGGATTTGGGGAGGGCATCCAAAAGGTTCCAGGCAAAGGGACAGGGATGTCAAGAGGTGTTCTTACGGGCTGTAAGCAGTGACTTGTCCCAGTTGACCTGGCAGTCTCACAATACAACCAGTAGTATCAGTCTGGATAATTGCTCAAAAGGTGTTGCCCAAAAGAAGATCACAGCTGGCACAGACAGCCATCTACTAATGTGGGGGTAGATTCCCAAAAGATACCTATGGTTTGATTATTATCTTCGAATCTCTTTTGTATTAACGAGACTGATGAAGTAAAAGACTCCTATAGAACTGAGCCTAGGGCCACAGAGCCCAGGGTAGGGCTCTTTGTCACCCCAGCACTCCACTCTGTCCTCCAGTCCCATAGCCCATTTCAGATGTGGAGCACGCCCAGCAACTGCCCAATGTCTCTGTGGGCCACGCACACCTCCCGCAGGGACCAGACCTGCCCGTGGCACCCCTCCCCCAGTGGAATCCCTTCTTTGACCTTTGTAATTATTCCTGTTCAATCTTCCTTCATGTTTTTTGCCTCCCGCCTTTTCGAGGTGCTCAACTCCTGCACTCTCTCCAGTGTATTAAGGATGTGAGTGAAATTGATGACTGGGATGTCTCGGGTCTTTATGATGATGAATGACTTTCACTGCCAAAGCTTTTATTGTCTGTGATTTGGGAAGAAGGGGGAACTGATATATCAAGGCTGCCTGTCACACCATTTAATACAGTTATAAATCCTGACGTCACTAACTGGTGGTCAGGAGCTAGAGAATTCTACTGGCCGCCACTTCACCAAGCCTTTATGGATTTTTCCTCCCTCTCTCCTTTCTTTGGCTGACAGTCACAATTGTGTTTGGGAGGGGGGATGGGAGTAGGTGATGGTGACTTTAAAAATTCTAGGGGCAACCTGGGCCAGGGAGGAAAGTGGGAGCCCTCCCCACTCTAAAGCAAGGAACAAATGGCAGCATTTTGATTCTACTGTGGGCAAGGAAAGTGTTCAGTGAAACCAAATCCTAAAAGTGTGTTAATACCGTCTTGCATGTACACTAGCCTTTAATTTATAGTTTACTGAGTGATTTTACATCTGTGATTTTTTAGATCTTCTCTCCATTTTTGGGGAGAGGGTGGCAGGGAGATACTTGATCCCCTTTTTACAAAAGAGGAAACTGAGGTTCAGCAAGGCAAAGTGACCTGGCCACGGTTATGCCACCAGGCACATGCAGGGGATGATTCTCTGGGTAATGTTATAGAGGCTCACCATTAGAAATTTTGGGCATGGAGTCAGACAGTCCTGGGTTTTCATCCTAGACTTACCACCGTCTAGCTGATGATGATCTTGGGAAGATCACTTCCATTTTCTGATTCTCAATTTCCTCACCTGGAAATGAGAATAATACTTTCCTTAATGGGTTGCTACAAGGATTAAGTGGGGGTAATGCACACAAGATTCTTAGCAAGGTTTCTGCCCTATCAAAAGTGCTTGAAAATGTTTTTAAAAGGAAAAACTACAATGATAGAAGCATATAGTAGGTGTTATAGGAGCAAGAGGGGAGCCACCTATGCCTTCTTCAGGTTCTGTGAGGAGGTGGCCAAGGAAGGCTTCCTGTAGGAGGTGACACCTGAGCTGGTTGGAATGCATAGAGATTAGCCAGTCTGGGAAAGCAGATGAGGGAGAGCACACCAGGCAGAGGGAACAACAAGATAAAGGCAAACACAGCGCAGGGTGAGTGAAGAAGTGCAAGCAGTTCCAGAAGTGGTGAGGTGAGTAGCTGGAGATGAGGGACGGGTCATACCACGGAAGCTCCCAAAGACCTAGGGTCACAATCTCTGGATGCTAGGAGCCTCAGAGGACTTTAAGTAGGGAGTGACATCTTCAAAGCAATCTTTCTGGGGTCTTGACATAGGGGGACATAATGAGGATGAATCTTAGCAAGAATTGCTAACCCATTGAAGATGGTTGTAAAACTCTAGTAGAGAAGGGATGAGGACCTGGACCTAGGCAGCTGAGATGAAGATGGAGGGAAAATTTTGAGGGATAGAATTGGCAGTAGGCAAGTATCAGAAATAGGTGAGATGCAGAAGTCAAGGATGGCTCCTCTGGTTGGAGTTTGGGGGACTGAGTGGATAACAGAGCCACCAGCTGAGACAAGACAACAGGAAGAGGAGCTGGTTTGGATACTCAGATTTGATGGTGCCCCAGGGATGACCAGGTGGAAATGTCCAGAGGATAGTTGAGGAGGGGTCAGTTTTGGGGATATAGATCTGGAAGTCATGGGCATGGAGGAGATGGGTCACTCAGCTAATATGTAGAGATGAAAAGTAGAGAGGAACAGAGATCTAGGAAGGGACTCTGGGGAACAAGGGTAGCTGGAGAGGGGAAGCCATGGAGAAGTCTGGAAAGAGGTGGCTGGGGAAAGACAAAGAGCCTGTAGCAGTCATGGCTCTTGGTTGAGAACAACAGAATTCTCTCTGTGTAAGCAGGAAAGGGATTTTCTAAAGTATATTATGAGGACCGCAGAGCCAGGCTCAGGACTTCCCAGCTGGGAACCACATCTGCATCACACCAGAACCACGTCGGAACCATGCTGGGACCATGCTGTGCCACATCTAAGCCACACGCGATCACCTGATCCACCTGCAGGACCACCCCTGCGGAGACGGCACACTTAGGCCTGTGGATACAGAGCCCTTAGCTCATGCTGCTGTCACTGGGCACAAGATGTCACCACTAGAACCTCGGCAGATAGACTCCACAGGCATCCGCTTCTTTGTGTCACTAGCTTCTGAGTTAATGATCACACATGTGTGTCTGTTTGGTGGAGCTAGTAATATGCCTGTACCCTAGCTGCAAGAGAGGCTGGGAGGTCAGCTTCTGACTCCTGCCTTGAAAAGCCTAAACTGTTAAGGTGGAAAACTGCCCCCCAAAAGAAAGATGTTCAATGGTGTCAGGTGGCCAGAAATGTTTGAAAAATTAAGGAGTGAGCAAAGAGATTCAAGATAGCAAGGGCTGAGGCATTGGTTGGCTTTGGCTGTTGGGAGGGCCTTGTCCTTTGGGTTGCTTACTGGCTGCAGTCAACGTCTTCCTGCAGGATTTGAGGCCTCATTACATTCAAACCCAAGGACACCTGCACATAGGCCAGAAACCACTGAAAGAAAGGGGAAAATGATTGTGATAAATTCCAGGAGAGGCAACTGGACCCAGAGTCTGTGGGCTTGGGCTGTTTTTTCAGAATCTGAGTGACTCTTGGTCTGGGGGAAAGAGTAAGGGAGAGGGAAGAAGCAAGGATCCAGTGGCTCAGTCCCAACTTGGGAGTTTCTGGGGTTGGCTGGGATCTATTTTATCTTTGCTAGGACTTGGGTAGCTGCTGCTTTTGGCCGGTGGCTTTTCTTCAGTGAGAGGATGGAAAGTATCACCTGTTGGTCTCAAAGAGAAAGCTTCCTATTTTTAAGGTCACAAAATCCTCAGCACCAGACACAGGGCTGGGCCCAGAAGAGTGGTTGGAAAAGGTTTTCTGAGCAAATGAATGAACAAACCAGTAAGGACTTGTTTGGCCTCAGCTCTATGCTGAGCATTGTGCTGTCACCACAGGGAAACAGAGATCAAAGGGATATGGTCCCCTGCCCTGGAAGGATTTAGTCTCGTGTCTTCTACCAACATCCATCCCACACAGTCTGACAAGTGCTGTGATGTGGAGCTGGACACAGGGGGCTCTGAGAGGACTAAGGAGAGACTGTGTAGCTGTGGGTACGGGGAGGGAAGAGGGCATCTGGGAAGGTTTTTCACACGAAGTGACATTGGTGGAGTTTGCTTGGTGCTGTCAGAGCACATGAGCAACATTTGTGAAGGCTTAGAGGTGCATTGGGGGAGAGCAAGCCATTTAGGGCCGGAGTGGGGGTAGAGGGCTATGAGCCTACACTACTCCACTAGGAAAGGAGGCAGGCAAGGGGTTTGGACTGGCTCCGGAGGTGGTGGGAGCTAAGGAATGCAGGGTTCATTTGCAGAAGGACAGGCGTGCTGGAGGAGGCTGGGGCCAAGCAAGGAAACAGTTGGGAGCGGATGGTGGTGAGTCTAAACTGTGGCCAGAGGTGACTGTGGATGATGAAGGGCTGCAACTTGGTGACACCCCCCAATCTCCAGCTGGGCTGTTTGTGGTAGAGGTAGGGTCTGTGGGTGCCAGGGCGTCAAGGCAGGATCTTCTTTTCCAGGGGTGCCTCAGAGCCTGCTGGTGCCCTCATTATGCCACTCATGGGCAAGGAGAGACAAGAGTGGCAATCGAGACGCCGGCTGCCTCCTGCTGGTGTGCGGAGCGCTGGGCAAACCACATGAGATCCCATCTTGGGCATAATGTGCATCCAAGGACAAAATTAGATTGAGAAGTAAATGGAGCCGAAAATTTCCAAAGCATTTACCGTCAAGAAGCTGTTTGATTGCGTCTTTTAATTCTCTGAGTCCTCCTGCCCAGTAGGTTCATCATGGTGGGGATGGCTGGAGCAGAAGGAGCTTATGATGAGAGGGAAGTGCTGGGGACCCAAGCCTTGGGCCAGAGGGGAAGGGAGAGGCCTTTACTTCATGGTGGCCATGACTCCAGGCTTCATGTGGCTCCTTCTTCTGGGTGACTTGGTTCAGACCTCAGACAGCCCTTAGAAGAGGGTATTATTGTCCCCATTTTGCAGAACAAAAAAAACTGAGAGGGCAGAAATTATGTGGTAACCTGCCATGGTCACATAAATAGTATGCAGTTGGCTGGGGTGGCGAGCACTGGCCTGTCAGACTTTAAAACTCAGGCCGATACCACATTGAGTTGCATGTTTCAGTGTTTCCATTCTTCTTTTTTTTTTTGTAGTGTTTCCTTTTTTTTTTTTTTTTTTTTTACCAAAAAGCTCTGCTTTCTTCCTCCTTCTCCTTCTCATTTCCAAAGCCTAGGAACCCTGGGAGGCAGGCATGAGGTATATATATTCCCATTTTGCAGATTTGGAAAGTGAGGCTCAAGGAGGTACAATCAGTTGTTGGTAGCACAGAGGGTGAAAGCTAATCACAAATTCTGTGAAATCTGATTACTGTCTGTGGTTCCCCTACCTGCCTGGATTGGCAGGGTTGATACAGAGAACCATCTCTGGGCAGGAACTCAGCTTTTTCTGTCAGTGTCAGTTCCCCGGCCATAGGTTACTCTGGGCACATGCTCCCTGCTGAGGGCTCAGCCGCTCCCAACTTCAGAGCCACTGCTGGCTTTGGCCAGGCCTCCGGAGCCCAGGAGGATGCCTGCACCCTTAGATCCACTCTCAGGGAAAAGTGTTCTTTTGCTTCATTGAGGATGTTCGTGCCTTGGACTAGTAAAAGAAAAAAAAAAATAAAACGAGAATCAGTTTCTTGAGCTTGAGGGGTGTTCTGTGAAGAGAGAGGAAAGAGGCAAGAAAGGAACAAAGACGCCAAGGGAAGGAGATGTGGACTGAGGGCCCAGGCCTGGCTGTGCGTGGCTCTCCGGGCGAGGCCTGACCCTCGAGGGGGCTTCTTTACTCACCAGCAATATGGGCAATTAGTGATTTTCCAATAATTAAATTCAAAAAAATTTTTTGGGGCCAGAAAACTTTTGTTCAGATAAAACTTCCCTGGGAAGCCCTTTACATAAACCAGTCAGAGTTAAGTTTCAGTGGTTTTGGTGGTGCCAGACCCAGGAGGCCCAGAGAACACAGCTGGAAATCCTACCCAACCCCGGACTGGTTGAACGTTAGTGTCTTTTGGGCTCTGGTGCTCCCTGATTCCAAAGTGGTTTTTAATCTGTTGTGAAGGCTGCTCACAGAACATGTGTGTCCTCTGCTCAGCCTGGCTCTCAAGTCTCATCTCTGGGATCCCAGCCACACCTCACACTTCAGCTGCCCCACCTGCCTCTCACCCCAACCTCTGCCTGTGCCTGAGGAAGCTCAGACCCAGGCCCAAACACACTGCCCCTAGAGGCTCATCCACCGCTATGACACCACCCACCTGTACTGCCCACCCTGCCCTGAACTCTGCCCAAGCCCCGCAACCGATCCCCCTGGAGGAACCTAACCCACTGAAGCGCAGTTCCAGTGCCTCCTCCTCCAGGAAGCCTGCAGTCTGATGGCCATAACTGAATCTTAGGTCTGCTCTTTGCTACACATGGGATCTTGGTCAGGATGTGTCTTCTCTCTGAACCTCAGTTTCCCCAGCTGTGGGCACTGAGATGGTGAATAACCAGCACATTGAACTCAGGACTGACTGACTTGTGCACTTGTCCCCACGTGATGCCCTTTGCTCACTAGGAACCCTACCACGGGTTGCATGAAGCAATCTCACTTCTGTGATCCCATCTGGGGCTCCCGCTGGCCCATGATGATGGTAGGGCAGGGGTGATTCCACAACTGGCAATGGTTTGCAAGCAAGAGCCTGAGCTACGCCCACCGTGCGTCTCAGAAGCTCCTGTACCTGACTCAGGCTCTCTCTGAGGAGAGGGCCAGGGACGGATGGGCTGGGGCTTGGACAGCCTGCAGTGCCAGCCAGCAGTGCAATTTAATGCATGTTTTCTGCAGCTCATTAATTTGCTGTGCACCCTGGGAGGTTCGTCTGCGGGTTGAACTTGGTTTTCCCTGGCAAACAGCGCACCTGCCCAGCCTGCCTCTCATGTGGGCCCACTTGACAGTTCTCAACTGTGTGGTTTGGGGAAACAATTAGAGGGATGGGAGTGCTGTCTGGTTAAGCTTTCTCCGTTTCAGGCATGGCTGTCTATGATGTCCACCATCTTGTTACTCTCTGCACCAGAGGTGGACCAGCTGGTCCATTGGTTTGTGATTTGTGATGGGCTTCCATCCCTTTACAAGAGATAAGAAGCCTATCTGAGGCTTTTATGGCTTACAAATTTACCTACTGATTATTTCTTAAATAAATGGGCTGTCAGCCAGACATGGAAGTAGGGCGAGAACTGGATAATATGCCTTTTTCACGTCTCTAGCATTGTTCAATCCCCCCAGGTGGGTGGCTGGGAGTTAGGATTCTGGTTCACAGATGAGAATGTTTGGAGATGGGAGGGGACCTGCCTGAAGGCACTTTAAGGAGGTGAACAGCTTTCTGACCTTCAGTCTAGGGCTGGCTGAGCCTCAGTGGGCCTTCATACTTGGTCCTCCAGCCCCGACCTTACCCTTCATCTTGAAAGGTCCAATAGGTCCTTCCCACCAGGCTTGACTTCATTTCAAACACATCCTAGATGTGGAACTTGGTGGTCAAGAGCACAGGAGGCCCAGGTATCTAATCCTATCTCCCTGCTCCATTTTTTGCCTGTGCAACTATGGACAAGTCACTTAACCTCTCTCAGCCTCAGCTGCCTCCTTCAAATATTAGAAGTAATAATCATATAGCTAACAGTTGGAAAAACTTACATGGCCAGGCACCTCTCTAAGTGCTTGTCCTAACTCTTTAATCCTTTTAAACAGTCTAAGAAGGTGAGGTTATTATTAGCCTCATTTTATAGATGAGGCATAATCTTGCCCAAGGTTATAAAACAACTAGTAAATAGCAGATCTGGGATTTGAATCTAAGCAGTCTGCTCCCAGAGCCTTTGCTCTTAACCATTAGGCTCACTCAGCCTCTCAATAACCACCACCACCACCACAATAATAATCTCTACATTGTAGGATTGTTTTAATAATTAAATGAGATAATGTGCATTAAGCACATAGAAGAGTGCCTGGCAAATAGAAATGGCTCAGCAGAGCTAGCTACTGTCATCTGTCCATCATACTTGTATTCAATGACACTGTGGGCACCCACAGCAGTGGGTGACATTATTGTGTGTTTATCTGTGCCTGGCCCTGTGCTAGGAGCTTTACGAGCATTTGTTAATTTAATCCATGCAACAACTCTATGAGGCAGAATGGATTCACTTTATTTATAGATGAGAAAATAGACACAGGAAGGCTAAACAACTCCCTCAAGATCACACAGCCAGTAAGTGTAGAGCCAGGGCCTGCTAGCCTGTGGTCCTTCTATCTAGGGTGAAAACTGGATAATATGCCTTTTTCACGTCTTTTACAAAGATATAATGTCCCCCAATCTAAGAGGTCACTTTAGGGGAACTCAATGCTTTCTGTGTGTTCATTTATTCCTTCCATCTTCCATTTAACAATAATCTAGTTTATGTAGTCTCCAACACTTGAGAAGAAAGACGCCCAAATGTCAGGTTTGGGGAGTGTGTTCTACATTAGCAACTTGGGGGTGGGCAAAAGTGATGAGAATACCATCGGCCTTGAGTTAGGGTGTGGGGTGACTGGGTCATCTCCACATCTCATTCCAGCCCTGGAATTTCATGATTTTGAAATGTTATGGGGCAAAGAGACATCTTCTGTATTCTCTAGCCAGCTTAGTGGGTGTGTGCCGTGACCAGGACTGGCAGCATGGTGGGTCTCCATCAGCAGTCTGATCTCCTGGCAGTCCTTGAAGGTTCTTCAGGAAACCATCCTGGACTGAGATGGACAACTGGGCTTTTCTTCACCTGCTACTTGGGATTATATAGGTCCCAAGTCAACATTCAAAACACTGGATTGTCCTATTGGTTTACCCATAAGAGATGCACATAATTATGTCAGAGTGACATAAATACACTCTCCTCTGTTGACAGTGCCCAGGTTCATCTCTGTGAACTGGCATTACTGAACCTCGCCTGATACAGAGGTCTCTAAGCAAGCAGCTTGCCCTTCCTCCAGCCACCCAGACTGCTGAGGTTTGGATTTCTTGTGTCTGATTATATTGTTTTCCTGTCTCCATCCTTGCTGCTCACCTGTCACCTGTCACTTCTCCTAATGTCAGTTTGCCTGGTTTTAGAAGTCTCTCTCCTCCTTCTTATTTTACTGTTTTCAATCTTCTGGGGGCAAGGAAATCAAGCCACTGAGCTCACTGGAATTATGTGCAAATGAGGGTTGGGCCTGCCAGAGCTGGTGCCCAGAGGGCTTTATGCCCACCTTTCAACTACTCACAGCCAGACTGTTGGAGCTGAGATGACCTGAGGGCACATTTCCGATAGGAGGGACATCACTGTATTTATAGCTCATGTGAAGGCCGGATGTTTGCTTGGGGGAGGCCTGGTGGGACCATGAGCTGTGAACATGTGACTTGGCCAAGGCTCTCCTGGCATCATGAAGCTGTCCTTGAAAGCAAGAAGTCCCTGCTGTGACAGCTCCGGCCTGAGAGCTCTAAAGGTGGGAGCAGGGGGCAGGGAAGAGCCGTGCACTCTGCACAACTTGGATTCATTATTATCTCCCCTTTGAGGCTGCGAGTGAGGCCCTTGGGGGCACAGACGGTGTCTGGTTCTTAAGATAAAGTTAATTTTAAATCAAAAAGTTAATTTAAAATAAAAAGTAATGCATGCATGTAGTTAAATATTCAAACCATATCGAAAAATATAAAATGAAAAATAAATCTTCTTCCCCCAACTTCTGCCCTCCCATCCACGGTCCCTCACACCAAAGTTAACGGCATCTTGTGTTATCCTTTCAAGTAACGGTTTTAGGTATCTATCAGCATATAGACTGTCTATTTTTTAGTAGCACAAATGGAATCATACTGAACACAATTTTCTGTACTTTGTTTTGTTCACTCAGTAATTCATCTTGGAGCTCTTTCCACAATCCACACATTCAGATTGACTTTGCTGTTCTTCATAACTGTGTACTGTTCCATGATATGGAAATATCATATCAGGCATTATAATAGACACTTGGATTGTCTTCTTCCCTCCCTCCACTCCTTCCTTCCTACCTCCCTTTTTTCCTCCCTTCTTTCCTTCCTTCCTTCCTTTTTTCCTTCCTTCCTCCATTTCCTTCCTTCCTTCCTTCCTACCTTCCTTTCTTCCTTCCTTCCTTCCTTCCTTCCTTCTTCCTTCTTTCCTTCCTTCCTCCCTTTCCTCCATGGAATGTAAATCTTGGTGTAGTTTTTTGTATATTTTCATAGGTGAAGTTCTAGAAGTAGAATTGCTTGTCAAGCAGGAGGTGTGTTCTGTATCTTGCAATTCATCTATTGAAGCATAGTAGTACAGGAAGTAGGTAAAGGCACGATTCTGGCATCAGAAGGCCTCAGTTTGCATCCAGTTCCACCTTTCTAGCTGAATATTTTATTTGCAAATGAGGATTATAAAGATTTATATCTCTCAGGGTGACTAGGATACTTAAATGAGATAATACATACAAAACACTTAGAATGGTGCCTGGCACATGGTAAGACCTGAATAAATGCTAATTGTTCTCATTATGGACATTATTATTGTTATTATCACTACTATTATCATCATCTTCAGGATCCTCTAGAGCACTCAAGAAGGTGCTTAGAATATAGTAAGTAGCAGATGATATGATGCATGCATGAATGAATGAGTGAATGAAGACATGAGCTAGCCCACAGCTACCCTCTGTAAATACTGGCTTTCCTCTGTCCCTGGGGAGTAGTGCCTGTCATGGCAGGGAGGCCCAGAGTTGGAGTGTGGCAGAGTTCTCTGCAGCCTTGCCCATTAGAACCCTGCCTTTGTTGGTTTATTACGTTGGATCAACAGTTGCTAGTTCGAGGAAGATCATGTCATAACTACATGTGGAAATATTGACTAAGCCCCAGTGTCTGCTCTAAAATGCCAGGCAGATGAAATTCAAACACTCTCTCGAAATTGAAACAGGTTAGGGTCTGGAAGTTCCCAGTGATTCCAGGAAAATAGATGAGGTCAGTTCGAATGAAAGAATGGAGAGGGTTGAGACTGCGAAGCAGACAGTGTCCGTCCAGATGAATGAATTGTTGGAGTTGTGTTCTCCGTTCCACAAATCCAGCTTAGATCTTTGGCCATGAAAATTAGGAGGCCAGTCAGAATTAGTTAAAAGTGGGGATTAAGTAATTTTGAGAAAAGAAATGTAGGGTTATTATTTCTAAGTAAATACCACCACCTGGCTAATAAACCTGTCATTAGGAGCCGGCCAGGTCTGCTGTAATGACAAGATGCAGCTCCTTGGCAATTAGCACGTCCATTGTCTGCAGGCAAGTTGGGCTGTTCCATCGCTGCCAGCCTTTTCTCGCTATGTGAAACACTCTCCCTGTGCCCTACCCAGCTCAGCACACCCTTTACTCATGGCAGCTCTGAACAAAGGGAGACTTCAGAGCAGCCCCTGTTCAAGCTGTCACACATTTCAAATGCCAGCTGGAATGAAGAAGCCTGGTAGTGTACATACTGCATGTACACATACACGAGGGGTCATATAGCAGGATCTGTCCCCTCTCCGTGTCCAGGGTCTTGGCTGTTCTTCTCCCTCTCCCTTCAGATAGCAATTTACTGTCCTCTGCTTTGTTGTTGGTTGAAAATCTTGAGCTCATGTCACTCAGGCATGGTTGACTTTTTCCTATAACAAATGTCGAAGTATAATTTTTAAAAGTTAAGAACATAACTCATGTACAAAAATAGAAGGAACATTGTGAAGATTTTATTCAACTCATAAATTAATGTGGGGGCCTATAAAAAGATAAAAGTGGTTCCAAGAGCATTTGCAGAACAGGAGTTTATATTGTTCATCAGGAAGGGCATTTTAAAAAAATGTTGTACTAAAATAGCTAGATTAGACACAAAATTGGTTAATGTCCTAGAAACCCAAACTTTTGGGGTTATCTTTTCTGCCTGATAGAAATGTAGAAATCTACATACTAACATGTAACTTCCCTATACCTGGGCTCTCATCAAATAGTAAAGAATCGCCAAACCCAGGTATTCTCTTAGAGGTTTGATCCTTGGGTGTGCCTGTGCCATTGAGAGGCTATATTTCCCACCTTTATGACCTGTTTTCTTTTTAAGTTTTAAATAATGTTTCATAGGTTTTTAAATAAGGTTTCTCATGGTTCTGAGGAAGACTTTTGTGGGAAAGGTTGTGGGAGTGTCTGCACATTCTGGTTAAATGATCGCACTGAGTCAGCATCAGCAGGGTTGGTTTCAGAGCCCTCACTGAGCTCTTGTTTGGTTCTAGGTTGTCCTTCAGGGTAAGCTGAGGGGTTTCCTTGACTGGACGCTGGGCTGCTGGGGGAGGAGGCTTGACAGGCAGTCCAGAGCGGAGGGTGGGACAAGGCCTGAGCAGGGGGCCTGGAAGGAGGTTGCCAGGTAACAGGAAAGGGAGGAACAGTCTGACCTGAGTAGGCCAGGGCCATAGAAAAAAAGCACCAGGGGTATGGAGAGTCAGATGGGCTTTGGAGATCGACTGGGCATGAGGGAAAAGGGGTGTCTTTGAAGCTGTTATGTCACTCACAGAGACAAGGAAGATGGCTGAGGTTTGGGCAGTCCCAGGAGCTGGCTGTGCTTGTGCCTCGGTTTCCCAGAAATCACTTGCAATGCCTTTACTCCTTGCTCTGGCCTGTTCCACCCCACACGTGCTCACCTCTTTGTCCATTACCTGGACACCCAGGCAGGGCTCCTGTCCTTAAAAGTCCTGGAAGCTGGTGAAGCTGAAAGTGGGGTGGTTTGGACAGGACTTGAGGGCTTCGAGGCTATTTTAAAAACTAGGTTAGTGTCAGTATTCGCATAGACAGGAGACCCAAATGAAATGAAACCAGAGTTCCAGCTTCTTTCGTAAACTGGCAGGTGCTGAGAAGGGGCTGCTTCCCTGGCCTGGTCACCCATGTGGACGTTGGTGGGAGGGCCACGGCATAATGTGCAGGTCCACGGCACCCGGTCCCTTCTCTAAGTTCCTTTCCTGGAAACAGGAAAACAACACTGTTGCTTACCCTCCTTTCACTAGGATTTTATCCGGGGGCCCCAGGGAGTCTGATGCTGCAGGCAGGAGTGCCAAGGAGAGGTGGGCAGGAACTGCCATGCCCAGCACCAGCTTTCAAGTCTATCAATATGGGGATAAAATGATGCCTCTGATATGGAATGTTGGAACAGAAAACTCCCTGAGAAGTCATCTGTTCTTGCTGCTTGAGTGTTCCCAGAGAGAAGGTGGAACTTGACCGAGGTCACACAGCAGGTTATTGATGTCCCTTACTGGAGTGTGCAGGCTTCCTGGGTATTAAGAGTCCCCAGTGGATATGATCTCCAGTTTGCGAAGGACTTTGCCTTTCCCAGCCGGCTCTGCCATGTTCCCTTATAAGCCTGGGCCTTGTGTGAGGGGATTGACTTCCTCTGGCCCAGGGCTGCCCAGGCTGGCAGACCTGTTCTGGCCATCAAGCCACCCCCGACATCCTGCCTCGACCTCACATCTTGTTCACAATAATTCATGGCTTCTCGGTGCTTTCTTATTTCCCTCACTCATACACAGTCAGGTAGATAGAGGAGGAGTTTGGTTGGTGCCCCGTGGTATTCAAAGTGAAGGGTTTTCACACTGTCAGGATAATGAATTCTGTAAGGGTTTGAAGAGAGGGGCTGAGGATCTCCATGTCATGTGTCTGGGAGTGACAACCCCCAGTGGTTAATTACTGCCACACGATGAGAACCGAGCTGGTAGCAAAATGAGATAAGTTCATTATGAGCTAAATTTGAAGTTAATTGGATTCACATTTCCCCCCATTAGTGTACATAGAGAGAGCCTACCTAGAAATGGGCTGTAAAAAAAAAAGAGAGAAAGTTGCATCTAAGCAAAAAAAAATAGATAAATCAAGCCTAGTTATTTGTGGAGTTCATGATAAAGGGTTTCCTGAGATGTCAGTGAGACGGGAACCAAAGTTCCTTTCGGAGGATAGAACCAATGTCTGATTAACTGCATCTTGGTACGCATTTTATGAGCACCTTCTATGCACCAGGCCAGTGCAGGGGCCTTGTGTCAATTAGTTGTTAAACACCTGCAACCTTGATGACATGCCTGAAACAAGTTAGAGAAGGGATTAAGAAGGCGAAAGTGCCAGTACACTCCAAGGTCATAGAATCCCCAGACCAGTCCTTATAGGCCATCAAAGCAAATTCAAGGCTTGAATCCACTCTGGGTTTTTCCACCAGGTGGTGTCCAGCCTCTGCTCAGATTTAGACAGGTGTCCTTAGTCTCAGACAGTGTGTTCTTAAGCAGAGAATAATGATGAAAACAAAAACAGATAACATTTATAAAATCCTGTGTCAATCAGCTATCACCACAAGACTGCTGCTGAGCAAAACCCCCCAAAGCTCAGAGCTTAAAAAATAATTATTTCTTCTTGCACATGCTCGTTGACTGGGAGTTTGCTGATCCGGGCTGGGCCTGACTCCAGTTATAGGTTGTGTCCACCTCTGCTCCACCTGCCTCCCTTCCTCCTTGTAGCAGGGTAGCCAGGGCCTGTCTCATGGTGATGACAGAAGTGCAGAGGGGCACACCCAGCCACACAAGCAAATGACAAGCTTCTGCTTGCCAACATCTGCTCATATCCCACTGGCCAAAGCAAGGCACATGGCTGAGCCAAGACTAAAGGGGCAGAGACGCACACTGCCTCCAATAAGAGGAATTGAAAAGGGTTTCTTTTTAGTTTGTCATAAACCTAAATTTATATTTGGTTTTTAAAAGTTTAATATTATGTTTCTCCTACATTTTTGGTGTTAAATTACCACTTCCTTTTCAAGATGATGATTGTAAGGGTGGGTTTCAGGGCTGTGGCCAACAATTCAGTCTTGCAGAAATACTCACTGGGGCTGAGCGTGGCGCGTGCGTGTGTTTACATGCTTCTTCTCACTGGCCCCTCTCAATGCCTGGTGTGCCGATGTGCCACAGTGTGGGGGTGGAGAGTACAGACTTGCCAGCGAGACTGAGTTCGAGGCCTGGCTTTCTTACTTCCTAGCTGTGTGACTGTGAGCAAGTCACTTAACCTTGCTGTGCCTTGGTTTCCCCTCAGTAAAAGAGGTTTAATGGTAGCTCTAATGGGGTCATGAGTATGTGGTACCTGACTCATAGTTTCCTCCCTGTAAGTGTTAGCTATTATTTACTCTATATAAGTGTTGGCTATTATTATCCTCATTTACAGATGAAGAAATGATTAAGGAAATCTCTCAAGGCCACAGGACCAGTGAGTGGTGAAGCAAGGATTCAAGACTGGGCAGTGTGGACACTCTTAATTGCTGTGCTTTACTGCTTTCCTTTCCATACTGAGCTGTACTCAGCTTCTCTGTGACTTCCCCACATGGTCTCATAAATTTATTGAACACTTTATAAGCTGTGAGGATTAAATGGAATAATGTTCATGAACTGCCTGGCACAGAGTAAAGAGGGGTTCAGAGATGACACAGATGCTGTCAGTTTCTCCCTTCTTTGCCACCACACCATAAGTGATAACTCAGAGACTCTTTGCTTTTGAGGCCAGTCCAAGGAAGGTAGACACAGCTACAGGAGTAGCCTCTGGTTCTAGGGACATTTGCTAGATGAAACTGGAGCCATGGACAATGCAGTTTCCCAGTGACAGGAAACTCAGAGGCAGAGTTATTTGTAGGATATATATGGCCATTGGTCACTTACTCATTGTTCACACTGCTGTCCCAGTGAGCTGGGAGGAGAGACTAGGGATGGAATGAGTTCCCAGCTTGATGGCCAAGTCCTGAATTCTTGCTGGAGCTGACACAAAGCTCCACTGAAGCTGGAAGCTCCGGGCACTACCCAGCATTGTCTAAGGAGGACCTGTTAGCCCTCCAGGCAGCAGCTCACTTTATAGGATTGATTGTGGAGGTTCCAGGGCTGTGGGTGCAGTTGAACTTTAAGGTAAAGAAGTCTATGTACTTCTAAATTCTCCTTCATATGTATGCAAACACAGGCCAGTCTGGGCTTTTGGATATCATTGAGCCAAGAGCTCTTTTTTCAAATTGAGAAAGACTGATGCTCAGAGTGGGTGGTATACTACTCTTTCTCTAATATTACTTGATCAGTGAGATAGACCTTTTGCATGTATATTAACTAATTAGTTTTTATTTTGAGACACCTTTGTTAAGTTTTTTACATCAGAATTATGCTAGTTTGTCAAAAGGAATTGGAAAGGTTTTCTTAGTTTTTACATATCCTGAAACAGTTTAGTAACAAAAATATGTGCCCCTTGAAGGTTTAGAAGAACTTTCCAAAAACGAAAACAAGCAAAAAAACTTGTTCAAGAAGCAAAATGGACGAGGCAACTTATTTTTAAAAATAATTTTTAAAAGATCTTATTATGTTTCTTTTAAAGTTATCGGGCTTTTTATATTTTCTACCTCTTCTTGAATTAATTTTGCTAATTCATATTTCCCAACTTTTATTGAAGTTTCTACATTTATTAGTGTCAAGTGGCCACACATTTTCTTACTTTTTTTTTAACATCATCTCTTCCATATCTCTAGTATCTTCTCCTGATTCTTTATGTTGATACTTGTGTCTTCTTTTTTGAATCTTGCCCTAGGTTTGTCTATCTTATTGGTTTTTCCAAATAACAATTTTTGGTTATATGTATTGTTGTGTCTGTTTTTCTGTTTCCTAATTCATTATTTTCCAATTTTTCTTTATCAATTTCTTCCTCATCCTTTCCTTAGGTTCATTTTTGTTTTTTAACTGGCCTCTTGAGTTGAGTGAGGCTTTGGTGAGGCACTGACGTTTCTAACTCTTGATTTAGGGATCAAGTTTTTAAAGCATGCGTAACCATGGCAGAAACTGTTTGGTTTCAGATGTGACCAAATGAGCAGCCCCTGTTGAAGAAAGAACCCAATCCCAGGAGCTGGCAAGCTAGATTCCAGCCCAGCCTTGCCTCAGACCATTAGAGTCCTTGGTCATGTCCCTTCTCCTCTCAGGATCCTCTTCTCCGTCAGGTGGCCAGGTGGAATGTGGATCTCGTGGAGGTCAGCCCCCAGGAGCTTCCTGCACCGAATAGCCTCTTAAATGAATTAATAATTTAAAATACTGAGAACAGAGCCTGGTGCTTTTTAATTTCTACATTAGCGATTTGGGTTTGTTCTTGTTATCATTAGGGTGTGAGCTGGAAGTGGGATCCGGGTAGTTGCTGCTCCACTGGTTGGTAGGGGAGCCAGCCGGCCAGGACAGCCCCAGTTGTGGCCGCCTTCTCTACACATCTCACAGTCTGGCCGCTGGCACTGCGATCATGTATCAACCAGTCTGACACTGCACCGGTTCTTGACCACGGATGCAAAAGACTATTATGGACTCTGGAAAGTTCCCACTCCTCTAGCAGGACCACTTATTTCATTTACTCAACAATGTGTTTGTAGGCCTATGCCATTCTGACCTTGGAATGCAAAGACTTGACCCTGAAGTTTACACTCTATGGAGAAAGGAGCTGCCACATTGGGTGTGGGTGCTGGGCTGGAGGAGGATGAGGCGGAGGTACAAGACAGCTGGGGGAGGGGCAAAAGTCCTTAAATCACCTTTTAAGTGTGGTCAGTTCTGCCAACTCCAGTTTTCTGTTAAATCTCAGCTCTCATGGGGAGTCATATATAGTTTATATGGAGGATTGAGGTCTCTTGGGACGTTTGCTTCCCTGTCACAATGCCTCCTGTGAAGAAATGCTAGCCATGCTTGCCATAAGCCAGGATGCCCAGTCTAAAGCCATAGAGGCAGAGAGCAGAGCAGGGAGGGAGCCTCCAGCCTGGCAGCTGCTTCATAAAGTTCTGGAAAGGAAGCAGAACCATGTGAAAGGAAGCAGTCTCTGGATGCTGGCTGGGCCGCCTGAATTACTGGCATTAGGGATGCAGTTCCTCTCTCCAGAGAATGTTCACTGGCTCATCTCATGTGCTTGGATTCTGGATGTGTTGGTAAGAGGTGGTCCCTCTCCCCGGACCATCTGTTAGTGGGGCTGAGCTCAGAGTCATCTGTCTGTGTGCTGCCTGCACTGCCCTGCTGGGCCATAGGGGAAGCTCCTGGGCCCAGCCCGGCTCTGTGGTGTCCAAAAGCTGTTCCCCTCCACTCCCGGACCTCTTTAGTTCTCCCCAGTCCTCAGTGTCCACATCCAGAAGAGGTCGGGGTTCTGTTCTCCCCTCTTCATCTCAAGGCCACCTCATTTCCCACCCACTTCTCAGCATGGCTGACAGCAGGTACATGGCTTTCTTTCAGGAGCAACTGCCAATTCCACCCACCAGGGTGGGTCTCATCCTCAGGGCCCCACAGACAATTGTAGAATGATCCGATCTCCCAAGGTTTGGGTTATTGGTCTTACCCACAAGCACCTTGATACATACATGTAACTTGCAATGTTTAAAAGGGCTGTAGCCCTGCTCTTTTCCTCAGAGGCAGACAAACCTCAGCGGCATCTCCCTCACAGAGTCCTGCTCCCTAAACAGTTGGATACGCCATTCGTTCATGCATTTATTCACTTAGAGCCTACCACATGCCAAGCCCTGTGGGGGAGACAGGTTGTCTGGGTGATGAATGAGTGGCACCCTGCCCCTCTAGGAGCTGGCAGCCTGCAAAGAGGGACGTCACCAGGGTGTCTGACTCTGAGAGCCAAGGACTTGACCTCCAACTCCCGGTGCCCAGGTCGGTGTCTGGTATCAGGAGGTGCTTTCTGCGCCCTGCTTGAATGAGTGACTGACTTTAGGCTAAAAGAGGAAGAATTCAGTCAGGACCAGATATGGAGCTATAAGGATCTGAGAGGAGGAAGGCATCTGAGTTGGGCTCTGAAGGTTGGTAGGGTTGGGCCACGTGCAGCTGGACGAGAGGGTGCTCCGTGCAGAGGGCACAGCAGAAGCAGAGGTGTGGCAGTGGAGAAATCCAGGTCCTACTTGGGAAATAGAGAGCAAGGTGAGCTGGCTGGAGCTCCAGTTTCCCAGGGACACACCAGGGGCATCCCTGGTTCCTGCTGAGGGGAGCCAGGGTGGCAGGACGGTGTGCACGCATGCGTGCGTGCGTGCGTGCGTGTGTGTGTGTGCCTGTGTGTTTGTGCACAAGTGACATGGGAAGCTGGGGATATGTTGGTGTTCAGTGTCCAGACGTGACAAATGTGCAGATGTCCAGGGAGCTGTGGACATGAGCGGCTAGCCGTGGAGACGCTCACCCCATGATTTGTTGCTTTGATTCCTCAGGCCGCGACTTGGCGAGCACGACCCTCCCCGGGTACCCTCCACACGTCCCCCCCGCCGGACAGGGCAGCTACTCAGCACCGACGCTGACAGGGATGGTGCCTGGTGAGTTTGCAGTGTTGGCGTCTCCACAGCAGGCAGTGGACAGGGTTTCAGGGGGGCATCCCCCCACACAGCCTTGGTGACCTCTACGCCTCTGAGAAGTGGACCTGAATAAATCAGGCAGAGGTCTGCACTCTTGGCCTCCTTCTCTGCAGCTGGGCCTGCAGTTGGGCTGGGACCAGCCAGCAGCAGCATCAGGAGTACATCAGAGAGAGGGGGGCCCTGGGCTGTCACTCAGACAGCCCAGCCCCTTACCGGCCATACGGCCATACAGGGAGTCTGAACACAGCAGGCTGCAGGACCTAGCCAGAGGTTGCACTGCCAGTGGGGATTGGGAGCCCCTCCCCCATCCTCTTTCTCCCCATCCTCTTTTCTCCCTTTCTTCTTTCCCCACCCAATTTGTGGGACACAAAATGGAAGCCTCCCTAAGGTGCTCTCAGCGGCCTTACTCTTTGGGGTTGAGAACCACATGCTCAGACTAGACAGGATGTTCACTGGTGAGTTTGTCACTTGATTATAAGCTGAACACTCTGTGGCCATTGAAACCTTATCATCCCTTCGGGGCCAGTGATGTGTCACTTTCTTTCAAGACATTTGAAAAGGAAGCCACCATATCTCCTTTCATGATGGGGTAGTATGGGGACAAAACAACACATGACATAATTCTGGCTGGTTGTGTACTAAGGCAGAGGTCCCCAGCCCCTAGGCCCCAGACCTGTGCTGGTTTGTGGCCTGTTAGGAAATGGACCACATAGCAGGTGGTGAGCGAGTGGCAGGCAAATGAAGCTTCATCTGTATTTGCAGCCGCTCCCCAGCGCTAGCATCACTACCTCAGCTCCACTTCAGATCATGGCAGAGATATTCTAAGTATCGAAAGATGTTTAAAAAAGGGTTCGTAGTGTCTCTTGTTTTGAGTCACTTACAGGGGCCACCCAATTCATTCGGTGCCAGGGGCTCCTTGGCCACTCCTCTCTGGCACACACTGTTGATCCTCTCAGGGTGTGTGAAAAATCCAGGTTATTTCACCCTGTCCCCACCTGGCTGGATTTCTCTTTGGAGCCTCACAGCACCTTTGAGTAAATGGGTGGATCATTCACTCCCCTTTCTTGGTGAGGAAATTGAGGAAACTGAGGGATGTGCCTAAGTAATCCAACAAGTAGGAGCCGTGACCAGCGTGAACCACCCTTAGGCCAGGGAAGAGGGGTCCTCTCTGGCCCTGCAGGACCCCCATCGATCGCAGAGAGTCTATAGGGCCAAGGGAACTTGCCCACCTAGTGCACATGCCCCTCCTTCTAGCCTGCCCTACGGGTCCTGCTCAAATAATCCCAAGCCTCTTCCAGCCTCTTCCCCAACCTGGATCACACGCATGTGTACCTTGGGGCTGAGGACTGGCTCTTTGTGGGAGAATGTGAGGGCTGGGTGTCCACACCTGTGTGTGAGGCTACGCAGGACAATGAATGAAGCTGGAGGTGGGAGGGCAAGTGGGGCAGGTCATAGTTCAGGTGTGCTCTGCCCACACAGCCAGATCCTGGCACAGGCACCAAGGAGACCCAGAATTCTTAATTTGCTTCTGGCCTTCCAGGTTGTTCCAAAGATGTACTTAACAAGGTAGGAGGACAGAGCATGTTTCATTTAACGGTTTGTTAGCTTGATTTATGACTTTTAAGTATGAGACATATGGGAAGTGGCCTCTGTGTGTACTCTGGCCCTGGGCCTTGCCAACGCCGGAAAGGCCTGTCAGGGTCATGCCTGCAAAGTCTTTGCCTTTTCTGCTGCAAGGATGGGCTCGTGCAGAGCATAGGGAAATACCCTTCATGAGGCAAACGGAGGTGGTGGGACACACACCCATTTTTCCCTGGCCTCTGCCCCCACTCATTTCTCAACTGTTAGCAAACAAGGGCAGCCTCAGGGGATGGATCCCAAGCCAGTCCATTAGTGGCCCCTTACATTTATGAAGACTTAAAAGAATGCAGAGTGCTTTCTTAGGAGCCTTCTGATGTTACAGCACTGTGAGGGAGGCAGGGTCTGGAGTATAATCCCTATTTTCCAAAAGAGGAAGCTGAGACTCAGCAGTTGAGGAATTTTCTGAGGCCCCATAGCTTGCAGGTGGGAGGACTTGAATCTGGGCCTTTGCCCTCCAATTTTACATTCCTTCCTCTGCTTTGTGCTGCTATATGTGCTCTGAGTCTGTCAACACAAGCTTCTCAGTGATGGCAGAGGGTTAGGTGGCAGCCCTGGGCCCTGTCCACAGGGTGTGTTGCCAGGTAAAGAAGAGGCCACCAGCTGGCCCTGCTGGCTCCCCACTGCAAACCCCAAAGAGACTGAGTTCAGAGATGCAGCTGAACTTCCCCGAGTTTATGCAAACAGAGCCTGCCTTCTGGCCCCATGATTCCTCATTACCAGGCTCAAGATACAAATAACCATGAGCCTGGCAGAGCCCCCAGCGGGAACCGATGGCAGTTCCTTGGCCATTTATAGCAGCAGCAGGAATCACAGGCCTGAGCAAGGGCATAGCCTAACCAAACCTGCTGGCAGAAGCTGGGCAGGGGCTACCACAGGGTCAGCAGGGTGGTGTGGTCCCCTGAGACTGTCCCTGAGGACTGCAGTACGCTTTGTGAAGGGAGAAACATAGCATTTTGGCCCAGGAACCTTATGTCTTCTTAATCTCTCCATCTACTCATTCCTTCTTTGCATCTTCTTTTCTTGATTCCTCTTCTCATTACCTGCCTTTCCCCCAACACTCATTTAGTTCCAGACTCAGTGTCAGGCCTGGGATTCCGTACTCACGGGCATGATCCTTAGTTCGTGTTCCTCAACATCCAGAGCTATGTCATCTCTTTGGAACTCTGCTTCCAACATTATTTCCCAATCTGTTTCTTAGATGGCTTCACGGGGAAGTGCTGGCCCACACACACATGCATAGTCTTTTCTGGAACTGCCCCACCCCCCTCTTCTGGTTGGCCCCACAACAAAGACGGCCCACCTTTTTGCAGAGCAGGTCCTGGGCCTGCCACTCAGGCATCGCCACAGTGTGGCCTCAACTTGCCTTTCTGGCCTCTTCTCCCAGCCTGCCCCCTACCCCGACCACTCACTGGTTCCCAGCACAACTCACACTCTTACTCGTTAGTGTCTTTTTTTATTCTGTGCCCTCAGCTTAGACCACTTCCTGACCCGGCCTGATGGGATCCACGTCACCCTTCAGGGCTGAGTGCACACATCACCTGTCCCGTGGAGCCTTCTGGTGCCGTCCTTCTTTGGGGATAAAACTTCATACTTGGCTTTCTCATGCCCCACAGCCCAGTGTGTTTGTGGCCCAGTTAGCTATGCCGCTGGAATGTGAGCTTGTCAAGGGACCAGGTCCTCTGCTTTACTTGTCTTCTGAACCCTTCCCAGTTCCCAGCACATCGTAGATCCTTTTGTGTGTGTTGGCTAACAAAGGGAGGCAGAGAAAATGAATATTAACCCATGTATTAGCTTCCTGTGGCTGTTAGAACAAATTACCACAAACTTGGTGGCTGAAAACATTAGAAACATGTTCTCTCACAGTCCTGGAGCCTGCAAGTCTGAAATTAGTATCACTGGGCCAAAAATCAAGGTGTTGGTGGGGTCTGTGGGCCCTGGAGAAGATCCATTTCTTTCCTCATCTACCTGTGTGTGGCTATGGCTGTGCCCATATCACTCCAGTCATCAGATCTCTCTCTGCCCTGTCTTCACAGCACCTCCTCAGATCTCCCTCTACTTCTTTTATAAGGATATGCGTGACTGAATTGATGGTCTACCTAGATAATCCAGGCTAACCTTCTCACTTCAAGATCCTTAACTTCTACCTATAAAGAACCCCTCCCACTCCCAACCCTGCCTTTTGTTGGTTATAGAAGTCCTATTCGAAATTCCCAGGGCTTAGGACGTGGACATACCACAACCTGTTGGTGAATTTCAACTTTTTATTTGTTCTGATTTCTGATTCATAATCTCTGAGGCTGCTGAATCTGAAAGGCATTTATTTGGTTTTGATGGTGCTGAAGGTGACACAACTTTCCAGTCCTCCAGGGACATGTCGGTATAATTTGGAGTAACAAGCTGAACAAGGCTTTGGTAGATCTGTTTATACTGCTCTTGCCTCTGAGACTGTTACATAGCAATGGGCTACTTCACTACATGGAACAGTCAGTCTGCCCTCCCCACCTTGAGCAAATCCAGACAGAACCTGGAAATTCTCTGAGGTATTTTTCCCACATTAGGTGTGGGGACATTTGGCTGCCACCTCTTCCATTTACAAGGTAAAGCTTTCATCTGTAAGGTTTTCTTTTAGGACCATTGAAGAGGATTACCTCCTGAGTACATTTGGGTAGATGAACCTTTAGGCCTTTATGGTTTTCTGTATTAAATGCTAGCTCGTAGGCTTGGACTCTTGTTTAGTTTGAATCCTGATTCTGCCGTTAGCGTATTGTCTGCACTTTCTGGCTCTAGGACTTCCCCATGTCTGCAAAATGGCTCTTTGGTCTTCTCCAGTGTTTGTGGATTCATGTTTTGCAGCTCTAAGACTCCAGATAGCTCTTTGCTGATCAGTTACACTGACTAAAGCAAATATGGCACATTATATCAGCTCAAAATGGAGACAGTTTTCAGATTTTATTTTCATTAAGTCCCAGCAAATGCCAGAAGTTTTGCACCAAAGATTCCATGGTGTCTTGGCTGGTGTAACTAGTTGGTTCTGCCTGAAGATATTTGTGCAACTTAACAGATATTGACATGGCTTTTGAAACTCCTAAAAATTCTGTGCTGGGGGAAAAGGAAGGGGTGTTCACTGCCCTTTGGCGTTAGTGAGTCCAAGATGCAATGTAACCATCTGAGATGAAACAGTCGAGGACTGTCAGCCCCCATGCGCCCCCTGGCCCCCATGAACCCCTTACTGGATTCCTCTTTGGGGACTTTAGGCTGGAGTGCCAAGAAATCCTGACTGTGTGGTGTTCACCTCCCTGGGCTGTAGTAGACAAGAGGCTGTTTGATTGATGGGAGGCCCTAGAAGGAGCAATGGGGGTTGGTTCCTCCAGGCCTGGGTACTCTACTTTCCATGGATAGGCGCACATTATTTTAAGATGTGTTTCAATTAAATTGCTCAGTTAACTGATGGCTTTTATTTTCTTGAAGAAGTAGGAGGCGAGAATGAGGATGGAGCAGGAGGCCAGAAGGGGGTCTGGAACAGCAGTGAGAGACAGGCAGGCACAGGGCCTGCTGGTCTCTGGTGGGAGGAATAGAGGCACGTTCAGTTTGTTCTGCTTAAAGGCCTCAACCCATTTCAACTGCTCCCACACAATGGGCCCAGCCAGCCTTGCCCTCTCTTACCCCTTTGGGTTTCACCTCCTCAGAGCGTCTTCCCCATGACCAAATATGTATTCCTTTCCTACTGTTGCTGTAATAAATTACCACAAACTACTGACCTAAAACAACAGAAATTTACCATCTTATAGTTCTGGAGGTCAGAGTCCAAAATGGGTCTCATTGGGCTAAAGTCCAGGTGTGGGCGGGGCTGGGTTCCTTCTGGAGACTCCAGGGTAGAATCATTCCCTTACCTTCTCTAGCTTACAGACACTGCCCGCATTCCTTGCTTCTTAGTCCTGTTCCCTCATCTTCAAAACTGGCAACTTGGGTTCAGTCTTTATCATGGCACCATCTTTCTGGTTCTCCCTCCTCCCCCTTCTACTTAAAACGAACCTTGCGATTTTATTGGACCCACCTGGATGGTCCAGAATAATTTCCTTTTCTTCATGTCAGCTAATTAGGACCCTTAATTCCCCTTGCCATATAACTACCACCTCACAAGTTCAGGGTTAGGGTGTAGACAGCTTTGTTTGAGGACCGTTATTCTGCCTAACATACCATCTTCTAAGCCATCTTCTAAGCCCCCACCACTCCTCTCTCAAAGCATCATTTGTTTTCACTCGTGATTCTAAGCACGTGGAAGGAGTTTAATCAGTGATTTGCTCCTTCTTCATCTGCCTTCCCCTCGGGTCTGTGTGGTACACAAGAGTTGTACAGTCACAGGCTATGTCTGTTCATTCACTGCTGTGTCCCAGTTCCTGGCAGTGTGGCTGGCCCAGAGTAGCACTCAGGAAATACTAGCTGAAATGAGAAGGGAGGCTTCAGGCTGGGCTGCCAGTGAGAGTCAGCCCGATGCTGCAGCACTGCAGCCAGGGATGCCGGGCAGCCACATGGTGAAATGGTGAAACGGGTGGTTAGGAGCAGGGGCTCTGGAGCCAGACTGCCTGGCTTTGAATCACTGTCCCACTTCTCACTAGTCATGGGGCTTGGGGCAAGTTATGTAACTTCTCTGTGCCCTAGTTTCTACCTCATCTATAAAATGGGGATGATGATAAAAGTGAGCATGAAGTGATGTAATTAATGTGTAAAAACCCGTAGAACTTTGCCTGGCACATGTTAAGTGCCAGATAAGTGTTCATTATAATGCTGCTGCTGATGATTGTTCAGACGGTGTTCTGTGCTGGTGTGGGTGGTGAGAAGAGAAGCCTAGCCAGCATGCCTAAAGCTGGCCTGGCTGAGCTGGCATCAAATCAAGAGCTGCCCAGCAGAGCTCACACCCCCTGGCCCCCATGGATCGATGGGTACATCAGTTCAAGAAGAATCCAGTCACAAAAAAGAGTGTTTCCAGGCAGGAGCGGGGCAGACTCTGGATGCCGCAAGTCCAGAGGAGGTGGGGAGGCACCTGGGACCAGTCTAATTGAGAAAGGTGTTTTGGTGAAGAGGGGCCTTAAGCCAGGGTTTGACAAGTACATCCTTGGCTATCTGAAGAGGAGGACAGGTGCACCGTGGTGGGGCAGGGGCTGAGCCCAGTGACTAGAGTAGGGTCACATGGGTGGGGGTATGGCCTGCCAGCCCAGTCTGGGTAAATGGGGTTGGCCAGAAGGGGAACTGGTTGACGAGAAGGCTGGTAGCCAGCTCTGTTAGGATTTGGACTGGTCAACTTTTGGAGGCCAAGCGGACATCGAGGCAAGGCTCTCTGCAGACAAGTGGTGAAGCAGGCCAGGAGCACAGGGCCAAAATCCAGCATAAAGACAGAGTTGCAGAGTCGCCCCAAGAGAATTGAGGAGTGCCATCCAAGGAGTGTGGTGTCACCAGAGCTTAGCTGTGTGACTGTACAAGCTCCAGGACCTCTCTGAGCTTGCCTTGCCTGCTGTTTTGAGGATCATTTTAAATGATGGTTATGCAGATATTGAGGCACCAGTGTGAGGCAGGAGGGACACTGAGGTCTGGAGGGGAGGAGAGGAGGGTTTCTTTTGTCTGTCCACAGCAAGCCCCTCTGGACTCTGAGCATGCAGGCTGGGGGGCTAGGGGCCCAGCACCAGGCAGAGGGGCAAAAGCCTGAAGTGTGTGGCCAGGCTCAGCCAGGGACTCACTATGGGATCTGACAGGCCATTTCCACTCTCTGGGCCTCATTAGGAGGGTGGACCAGGGGTGAAATATACTCTGCACGGTTCCATAGGCATGGTTGGGACCAGTGAGTGGGAATCAGAGGGACACCTTTTCATCCTTGTATAGAGTGTCTTCCCCATAATCATAACTGAAGATAGGGTAACAGATGGGCTTGGGAGGAGCCAGCAGAAGCCAGTGAAGACTTGGTGGGAGGGCCTGGAGCATCAGGTGAGAGATTAGACCAGGGCTCTCCTAGTGCCTCCCTGGCTCAAGCACAGGCTCAGATAGTGTTTGCTCAGGGGATGAATGGCCTTTGTTCTTAGCTCTTACTTCTTCCTCACCAGGGCTTTTGATGGCCCTGTGGCTGGGGCACTTTTTGAAGCTCCCTCCATCTACATCTCTTCAGTGCAGAAGTCGCCCACCTGTTGCTCATTCCTGACTCTTTGCTGCCCTCTGGTGGCATCCAACCACTCTGCCACATCAGGAACTGAGACTTGACTCTGGGGAATGCCAGGCTCCGCCAGGATGAAATGGAAGGTGGCCATTCAGTTTTTCATTTATTCCTTCTTGAAACATTTCCTGAGAGACACTGGGTGCCAGTTCTGAGCTAGATGTGGTGTTGCAGACGCAGCTCCTGCCCTCAGGGAGCTCATAGTCTAGTTGGGGAGACATATATGAAAAATCATCCTTGCATTCTATGTTAAGATCTAAAATCCGGGAATGTGCTGAGGAAAAGCGGAGGAAGGGCATGCTGAGTCTGCTGGGGCAATGGATGGGGTGGGGGAAATCAGGGAAGGCTTCCTGGAGGAGGTCACTTGATTTGGACCTTGAAGGATGAGTTTGCCAATCTGAGAAGTTGGAAGGACATTGTTAAGTGAGAAACTAGTGTGTGAGAAGACCCAAAGATGAGAGAGCATGAGCATTAGGCAAGAGCTGAGTGTGACCAAAACCTTAAGGTGCCAACAGGGACAGAAAGAGCAACCCCTGGAAACCTGTGGGACATGAGGCAGTGCAAACAGCAGTCTTGACAGATGGCAGGCTCTGCCTAGGCAGATCGGGATGGGAGTCATGGGTGAAGCTGCTGCACCTTCACAGAATGGAGCATGAGGGGTCTGGAGTGCCGTGATCTGAACAGTCTATGTGACCAGCTCCCAGGAACCCTGCATTGAAGTGACATTAAGACTGGGGAGAATCTGACACCCAGTGTGGGCTTACTGAGTTCTTTGCTGTATTGGGGAAGAAAAGAATTCCAAAAGCAGATAGATATGGGAAGCATGCTGGAAGCATGAAGGTCCCACTGGAATCTGGGAGACCTAGGTACTGATTCCAGCTGCCAGAAATTTGCAGTGTGACCTTGAGACATTGCCTTGGGACTTTTTGCTCTCTCTTTAAAAAGGAGGCAGGGGATGGAGAAATTAGATTAGATGCTCCCTAGGGGGCTTTCTGGTCCTGCCATTCAAGGGCTTCTAAGTCTCTGACATCTTTGCTTGCTGGTATCACCTCCAGCTCTATGGGAGGGCTCCCTGAGCCCTGCCACGTCTGTTCTAAGTTCACATGCTTCCTAGCCCCCTTCAGGTCTGGGCTGTGATGAGATAAGGGAATGGTTCTGGGCCTGATAACATTTATACTATGGTAATAACGTCCAAATGGTAGAGCTGGAGGAAGGGGACCTCAGGATGTGCTACTCCTGTATACTCATCGCCATGTCTCCATACGGAAGGTCCCCTACACTGCTATGGCAGGCAACGACTAGCTTTCAGGAGCTTCACACTTGGGATGTGTTCTTTGGAATCTAGAATCTTAGGGCAAGAGAGGCAGCAAAGATCATTATGATTTATTCCACCATCTAAGCAGAGAGTCTCTCTGGGGTGCATGGATATGGAGGGAGCACATAGCAGGTTTTCTCACACACATCAGGCCACCATGGCAAGGACAGGTGAGAAGTAGAGTCCTAGCTGGGGAAGAGCACCCTACCCAAAGCTAGGAGCTCACTGGCTGCCCAGAAAGTGTCTAGCACTGGGGAGCTTGAAGCAGGACCTGAAATACCTCCACCTCCTCCAGGATGCTCTGTGTCCAGCACACTTGTTAGATCTCCCCAGTCTCCACTCCTTCTGGCAGTGGTGGGCAGACCCAGTCATGAGTATGTGTTGGGCTCCTGACTTCCGGTTTCCTCCTGAAGTGCCTCTGCAAGTGGTGTTTCTTTGAACACAAAACTGGATTGTGATGCCTTTTTAGGAAATCAGAATTTTGCTTCAGAAAAAAAATTGAAGCATTTGGAGGGTGACTTATTGTTGGGCAGAGTGAAGTGAGGGCAGGTTGGCCTGGTGCAGAGAGGAGTGTGCAAGTTCACAGAGTATGGTTGTCCTGAGGAGAATGGGTGGCTTTGCTGGGCCTTGGGCTGTCATCCTTCTAAGTCCTCAGGATTGGCTAAGGGCTGCAGCCCAGGTGTGCACAGCTCTGGCAGAGTGGCGGCAAGGGAGCTGTCCTCAGCACCTGCCACACAGTAAGTGGCAGAGTGGCCTGACTCTGAGCCCCCAGGATTTTGAGCCACTCTGCTGCATCGCCTCCTAGTACCACCTCTTGTCAGAAGGTCTGCCAAGACTGCTGGGTGGCAGTTCCCTCCGCTTACATTGTTGAGTCCTGGTCAGGGGCCCTGGAAGGAGGCAGCATCCTGTAGGGGCCAGGGCTCTGACCAGCCTCTTAGCCACCAGATAGCAGCCATCTGCCCATGTGTGGCTCTGGACCCAACCTGTTCCTCCAGTCATCTCTCCTTTCACTTTTTATGACATTATCTGTGTGTTTTCACCCTTGCCAGGCTTGAACTCCCAAAGAAGGGGGCTGGCATCCCCACCAGGACTTCTCACCAGGGCAGAGATTGGGGCTATGGAGTCCCAAGAGGTCCAAGCTAAGGACCTGAGAGTTTTTCAGGGATTTATAACAATCTGGGACTTGACTAAAACTTCTTTTGCCTCTAAAATTCAAGAAGGAAAAAATGGCATTAACAAATGTTAAATTCAATGTCTACAAATTGTAACATTATATTAACTTCATTAACTATTAAATTTAGCACTCATAAAAATTTTATTATGTTTGAAACCAATTTTTAGGTTAGATTTTCTCATTTTGCAAGAATTCTCTCATCTGTGTGTTGATTGCTGAGAAGTCATAGCCAACATAAAATAAGTAAATTTCTTGTGGCCAAATAATTTCAAAAGCAAAATTATAAAAATAAGACTCTTATATTTTAAAGCAAAAAATATCATTATTGTCATGCATATTATTATGATGTGCTATGGAGTGGAGTGGGGCCCCTAGGAAGATGCCTGGGGGTCTTGGAAGGTGAGGTTTGGGAGAGACCCTGATTTCCTGTTGAACAAAATTGAACATAAAAACAATGGTGGGGTCTTGAGCTGATCAGGTTGCAGTAGCTATCCACCCATCCATCCATGCAGCCAGCCAGCCAGCCATTCATACATCCATCCAGCCATAATTTCTTCTTTTCTTTCCTCCTTTCTCCCTCTGTTCCTTCTTCCCTTCTTTGCTTTAAGCATTTACTGATCATCTACATGTGCCAGGCATAAGTCTAAGCATATAAAGTTGAAAACCATGGCCCTTGTGCATATGAAAAGCTCTCAAACAGTAGAGCACACAGCAAGTCCCTAAGTGCCTAGGGAGAGACACGTGGTTAACAGGTAAGCTCGAGGACGCTGGGAGCACAGAGAAGGGAGCGTCTAACCTAGATTTGGGGTGTCAGGCATAGAGGACTCCAGAATTTCTCTGTAGGATTGTGTGGAGTGGAGAGGAGGGGCATGTCTGAAACTGCCTTTACAGAGAGTTTTGTTCAAACTGAGAAATATTGTCCACATCAAAGACTGAGGGAGATTACAGGCATAGCTAAGGGAGATGCACCTATCCCCAGTTGTGATTTAGAAGCGCCTTGTGAGGTCAGAGTGTTGATCCCCAGTTCAGAGGCTTGATAGTTGAGGTCAGAGAAATGCCATGCTTCTCAGGGGACATAGCCAATCAGGGGAGCAGCTGGGCCTGGTGCGTGGAACTCAAGTTCACACAGTCCCTGGTGCCCAGGAAGAGTGAGAGGGAATGGGCTCTGGGCCCAGGGAAAGGTCTGGTTTCCTTGGGGCCTCTTCCAGGCTGATGGTGGCCCTCCTGACCCAGAGATCTTTCATGACCCAGGAGAAGCCCTTTGCAGCTGGGACACCAGGAAACCACACTTCAGATTCCAATATGTTCCCCCTACTCCCCATCTTTACCTGTGCACATTTGACCCATTCTCCTAGGTCCAAATCAAATGCTGTCTCTTGCAGGAAGCCTATCCCCCTCCCCTGCCCCGGGCACCCCATCTCTGCCCGCAGTGTGCCTTGGTCAACCCTGTAGTGACCAAATGCTCCCATCTCCTGGTTCCTCCTCTCAGAAACCTCCACCTGCTGAGTCCCTGCATACAATAGACACTCAATAAATGCATTATAGGTAGAATTTATTCGAATCAGGCATACGCCCCTCCCTATCTCATCCAGTCCAGAGTCAAGGGCTTAGGGCCCATCTATGTAACAAACAGGACTTTGGCCTGACTGTCACGCCCCCAAACGCTCTCCTAGTATTTGTCTGGCTCCTCGCTGGAAGGCGCTGAGACAATGGCCCTTGTTACCCTCTGTTTGAGTTGTATATTTTTTTTTCACTTTTCCCTCCTTCTCCTCTCAGGGGACTCGCCTCTCGCCCTCATCCTTCATGTTTTCTCTTTCACTTGACTGTCACTCTCATTGTCCTCCTGGGGCCAGCAACGCGGGGTGACAGGCAAGGGGAGCCCAACCGGGCTGGGGAGGCTGGAAATATAGTCATTAGAGGGACCCGCGAAGCCCAGATGTCCTCCCCGAATGCGGGTAATTTGTTTTTAATGAAAAACCACGCGGTGACCCTGAACAAATGAATTTTCTTTATAAGGAGTCTGTGCAACGGCACAGATAAAGGACCCAAATCAGAGAGACTTAGATCTAGGGTGGAAGAAAGACAGAAAGAAAGAGAAAAGGAAGAGAAAGGAGAGCAAGAGAGATGAGAGACAGGGGAAAGGAAGTTTTAAATGACAACTGTGTTACGATGTCCTATTGCCTAAAGAGCAGTCCCAGGTCACAAATGCCTTGGGCATTGTCCTGCCAAAGCAGGATGCGTGACAGTTGTGGCCATCTTGAGATCTTGTTCACAGCAATGCAAAGGATATGAAACACCGTCTGGATAGACCTTTCCAGCGTACAAGCCTGTCTCAGGCGCGGTCTTGGTGGATCCCCACTGCAGCGTCAGGAGCGTGTGTGTGTGGATTAGCTCCATTTCACAGAGGTGAAAACTGACGCTTAGAAAAAGTGACTTGCTAAAGGTCACACAGCGAGCATGTGGTTGAGTCCAGATGACAACAGAAGGACTTTGCCAGCTGGACTCTTAGAAACACTGTGCTGAAGTCTGGGAATTGCTTTCTCTGTGTGACCCAAGAGGAGGAGACAGCATGAACAGTTCTGAGGTCAGGGAGGTACTGAGTTACGTACAGAGGAGTCCCAAAATGAAGCAAATCCCCACGGCTCCTGGAACTTTCCATTAGAGCTTTGTGGACGTGCAGACCTCCTGAGAGCACTTTGGGTGGGGGATTCCTGCAAAGGGAATTCCCCAGCAAGGAGCAAGAAACACTCGGAAAACTGGATGCAATGGAATTGGACCCTGGAGACCAGCTATGAGCCACTAGCCAGAACCCAGGACATTTTGGGGGGAATGTAGAACAGGTAATGGGGGGTGGGGGACAGCAGCAAAGGCTTTGACTCAGCAGAGGCCCCAGCTGAAGGCCCTGCCCTTGGCTTTGGGAGAATCTGCCCGTAGGAGAAGCATTGAAGGCTTAGATTGGAGTGCATCTTGTGGTATGGCAAGGAGTCTGTTCTAACAGGTACCTCCCAGGGTGCTGGAGATGGTCCTTGTGTATTCTGCAGCTACTTCTCCCCCAGTCATGGATGGATAGGGCTGGACTCGACCTTAGTACTCAGCCCAGGAGTGTGCATATAAGGTCAAGGAAAGGACTTGTTCAAGGTCACACAGCATGTCCGAGGAAGAAGCAGGCTGGCTCCCTTGCTGTGGCAGCCGCCTGCACTGTTGTCCCCAGTGGGCTAGCAGGAAATACCAACAGCCTCCGCCCTTTAGTTCTTCACCAAAGCAATGAAAAGAAAGCATTTTGTCTCCTGATTTTATGCAGGCGCGGTGTCCCTGGAGTGGTCCCTGAGTGACCTGGCTTCTAGAACCTGGCTTTGAGTTCAAAGGAGGACTCCCACTTCACCTACTTCAACCTTATGATGTTCTTCCTGAACCCGCATCCTTCCCCTAGGCCCTGGGACCTGACCAGCTGCAAAAGCATCTCTTGGGATGCAGGCAGTACCTGCCCCCAGGCCTGTCATAGGTTCTGCTGGGGTCCTGTGGGCCATGCCACGGCCCCAGTTCCTCTGCTCCCTGCTTTCCTTTGAGTCAGGCAGCTAGACAAAAATAAATGATTGTTTTCTTTTCCTGGGTTTAGTTTCCCTCTGGAAGTTATGACCCAATTAGAAAATCAGACAAATGGAAAAATCTGACCGCGACCCCAGCTGAGGTTATAAAGTCTGGGCTGGCATTCAGGCCTCTGCCTCCCACACCTCTCTGTGAGCCTGGCCAATTCAGGCTTCCTCGGGCACCTGGAGTGGACCTTTCCTGGGGCTGTCCTTCTCTGTAATTGGTGGTTCATCCCCTGCTGACTTCCAAAATGGATTTGAGGCCACTGCTTGACCTTTCAATAACATCAGCTGGAACCTGAAATCCCTTTCATAAAGTAGGAGGCCTGCCAGCGAGCTGCAGGGACAGGCCCAGGTGTGGCCTGCTGGCCCCGCCCACGAGTGGACTGGTTTTTAATGGGATTCCACCCCCAAGCCAGACTTTGACACAGGCCTTTCACCTGGAGCTACCCACACTTTGCTGTGGGGAGTGAGGCGCTCACATTCTTGGCAACAGTTTCTCTCTGGGTGCATTCCAGAGCACGATTCCAAAAACATACTTTTAATCAAAAAGAAGATCACTAGAAAAACTGGAACAAATTGTGATTTTGAACAGTGGACAATTACAATACCAGGAGGGGTTTCCAGGTGGCAAATAAATGCCTTTGATGAGGACTTGGATTAATTACACCACCAGTGAGCGGACTGGGTAGAGGCTCTCTTAATTGTCCTCATTTGTGGGTTAAGTTCTGGTCTTCTTTCCTTTCTCCTTTCTCCTTCCTTCTTTCCGTCCTTCCGTCCTTCCTTCCTTCCTTCCTTCCTTCCTTCCTTCCTTCCTTCCTTCCTTCCTTCCTTCCTTCCTTCTTTTCTTCCTGTTCTCCCTCCCTAGTCCGCTCCCCTTTCCTCCCTTATTCCTCTCTCCTTCTCTCTTCCTCCTTTTTTCACTTGCTTGCCATTCATTCATTCATTCATTCATTCATTTATTCATCAGACAATCTCTAAGCTCCTCCTGGGGGCTGAGTCCTGTTCAGAGCAGACACAGAAATAATTGAATTTCTCAAGACCCAGGAGTATCTGTGAGGAGAATCACCCATGTTACCTGCTAAGAATGGAAAGAAACCAGCTTGAACGTGGCAGTTTTGTGGAATTGCTGGGTCCAGGGACTAGACAGAGAGACTCCTGAGGGACAACAGAGGGTGAGGTTTTCAGGATGCAGGAGCTGAGGGTTCGGCTGCTGAGAGGAAGGGAAGGGCTGCCCTGGCTCATGGCCAGTTCACCCTAGACCTCCCTGGGAGGGCTCCAAGGGAAGCCTGGCCCCTACAAATCTCCATCCCTGAAGCGGGTGCCAGGCCTGTGTGTACAAACAGGGGGCTCAGTATTTAGGAGCGGGGAGGAGCAGGGAGCTGCCCTGAATGGCTGCCCGCTTTGGAAATTTCTATGCATTTGTAATAACAAAATTACCATAATTTGCTCGTTAACGCAGCTAGATCAGTCAAGCATTGTTCCATCGCGGGTGGGGAGGCCACTATGCCTCTCTGTGCACACTCTACACACCCCAGCCAGCCTGCCAGCCCGTTAGAGTGCTGGAAATTAGCATGCAAATGGTCCTAATTCGGTGGGCGAGCTGTCAGGCAGCGCCTCTCTGGCCTCGTCTCTGTGAAGGCCCTGACAGCCCAGCTTCAGCGCCAGCCCACCCTCCTCGCTCCAGCCAGGAGGGGCTCTGAGGGGCACCTCCAGACTGACAGCTTGGCGGCCTCCCTCCCTTCGTCAGCGCCATCAGGCCTGGCGGCAGGCTCCCTGGGGAGCAGGCAGGGCCTGCCACCATGCTGGCCAGCCTAAGGAGGCAGGAGGGCGGGTGGGCTAGTGGGGGAGGCTGGCTGGCGCTCAGGTCCACCAGCCTTAACTGGGCTGGGGCAATAAGGCAGAGTGAGGGTGGAAGGGTGGCCCCCGATTCAGGGCTGAGTTGGGGCACAGGGACACTTATAGCTGGTGAGTTCTGAGAATGTCCCCGTGGGAACACTGGGGCACCTTCTCCCACCTGCGCATCTGTAAGAAGCAAGTTCAAGTCTTGCCTTGCTCT
Source organism: Macroglossus sobrinus (assembly GCA_004027375.1). Taxonomy (NCBI): domain Eukaryota; kingdom Metazoa; phylum Chordata; class Mammalia; order Chiroptera; family Pteropodidae; genus Macroglossus; species Macroglossus sobrinus. Next base: position 656,804 of record PVKZ01000181.1, read on the forward strand.
CCCTTCTTTTTCTTCCTGGACTGACCTTAACATATCCTTGCTCACCTTCCCGCATACCTGGAACATCTCTGTCCAGATCTGTGTACGGAATTCCTCCAGCCGTAATGGAGAATTGGAGGAGGCTGAGAAGGTGTGTGGTGTAGGCAGGACGTCCTGGACCAGGATTCGGCACTGTGGGCCTCAGTCCTGCCTTCAGGGCAAGTTACCTTCCCCACTCTAGACCTCAGTCTCTAAATCTTTATGGTGGAAGCGTCTTTACGGCCTTCTTCCCAGGGTTGTCCAGGATTAGAGAGAGAAAGAAGGGCCTGCTTTCTCAGTAGCCCACATCTAGCGAGGACTTTGGCATGCCAGTCCCTGTGACGACTGATTTTCATTTCCCAACCTGCTAGCCCTTCACGATGAGCCCGCCAGGTCGGTGTTGATGTTATCCCATCTCAGAGGACGAGATGGAGGCCACGGCTCACACAGAGTAACCTGTGTAAGCATCAGGGCCAGGACGGACTCCAGTCCCGCTTGCTCCTGAGCCCTTTTAATTAGACAACACAGGACCCTGAAAGCCAGATCATGCTTCCACCTGGACTGAGAAAAGCGTGGTGATGCCACCCTGCAGGCACTTTGTTTCTTTCGGTGCTTGGCACATCCTCAGTACTAAATAAATGTGAGTTGAAAGAAGAGAACCCAGCTGGGCCCAGGGATGACTGCCTTTGGGGATCCACTGTATCCATCCTTATAACACCCTCCTTATCTATGACAGCAGAGTGAAGAAGCTACTGCAGGAAAAAGAGGTAAAGCCACAGGGCTGACCTCTAATTTTCCCCCAGACTGTCCCCAGGCTGTTTCTCATGACCTTGCTTCTTCCTCCCCATGAGTGGATGTGGCCCAATGCCAGGATTCAGGGTTCAGTGAGTGGAGAGCAGGCCAGATCTCAATCAGCTGGTCTTTCTTAGGAAGTGAACAAGCTACTCTCCATGTGGCTGCCCTGCCCCCTTTGCCTGTTTTAAGAGAATCTTATTGGCCTTTTTAGCCTTCAGATAAATGGAGAGGTGAGAGAGACCCTGAGATATTCAAAGTCCTAGCTGTTTCCTGGCTGTCTTGGGGGCGGAAGGGGGCTCATGAGCCTAAGTCTTGCCTCATCACAGCACCACCCACCACCAAGTAGAGCCTGGCACAGAACAGATGCTCAGTGAAGGTTTGAGAAGCCACACTGAATAACATGTGGACCAAGAGAGAAAATACATGCCACACACACACACACACACACACACACACACACACACACGTGCAGGGGTGAACTAAAAGCCACCTAGGTTACCTACCTCAGACCAAATGCCTGGAGCCGGGAGTGGCTTTTCCTTTCCACCTACTCTGCGGTTTGTCTTTGGGGCCCTTGGCATGAGCCTGATGAAACTGTAGGTCTGCACATACCTACCTCTCAATAGCTGCCGTTGGGCTGATGAGAACATCTCTTGGAGAGAACAAGTCCTGCCAAGCACAGGATCCAGGCAGTCTGGGGGCAGCTCAGGGGCACATTCATTCCCACCCCACAGGGCCGCACCAGGGACTCCTGAAATTCCTGAGTGAGACAGGATGGGTGCCTGCACACTGCATTTCAGCTCAAGAAAGAATTGCCCAGGCTCCCCCTAGTGGAGAATTGGGACGCATCGCCCTCCAGCTTTCCTGGTGTGTGGCAGGACAGGACAGGACTGGCTCCCGCTGTCACACCCGGTTTATGCACAGTTGGTACATTCATCCTGTCATCTTATCCTCACCACAACCCTGTAGGTACCCTGAATTTTTGCTTTTGTGATAGGCTCAGTGAGAGCAAGGGGATGTCCCAAGGTCATGCAAGAGTCAGGGCTAGAACCCAGGGGACTTTCCCTTCCATCCAGTAGCCCAATCTGGCCTCACAACGTGGATATCCTTGGCTTTGGCCAGCTGACCGTCTACTTGCCTGGCCACATAGCCTGGTCCCAGCCTCAAGGATTAGGCTCCAAATGGCCAGAGGTACCCACTCTGTGGGTGAGCCAATCTTTCAATAAATATTTGCAGTAGCCTCCTTACTGGTCATATCCCCTCTTTTGCTCACTCACAGTAGAGGCCAAAGTCCTTACATGATCTCCCCCTTCCCACTTCCCTCCTTGACCTAATCTTCTACCTCCCCACCCCACCCTTTTCGTCTCCAGCCACACAGACCTTGCTGCTCTTCCAACACACCAGCCACACTCCTGCTTCGGAACCTTTGTGCTTGCTGTTCCCTCTGTTTAGACTGCCCCCTACCACAGATATTCAGGTGGCTTACTCTCACTTCCCTTAACTCTGTATTCAGAAGTCTCCTTTTCAGTGCAACCATCCCTAGTCACTCTAAAATTTCACTGCTTTATGTTTTCTCCTTAACACATACTGTGTGATTTATTTTTATTTATTTGTCTTGTTTGTTGTCTGTTTGCACCACTAGACTATAAGCTCGATGAGGGCAGGGACTTTTGTTCACGGTTATATATTCTCAGTGGCTAGAACAGTGCCTGCCCTCTAGTAGGCCTCAGTCAATATCTGGTCAATGAATAGATGGATGAAACATTAACTGTCTGCTGTGTGCCTGGCATCAAGGTAGACACGCAGGCGTACCTGTGGGGCTCTCCTACTTAGCCCTGCATTGCTATTTTAGGAGGCTTCTCCATTCTTCCTTCCTTGGCATTTCCCCTCCTCTCCCCCAAGGCCCATCCCCACAAAGCCGCCTCTCAGCCCGTTCTGTAGGCCGGTCCCAGAGGACATGGATGAAAGTGGCAGCTGAATCCAAGAAAGGAGAGCTTGCCATCAGCACAGCTAACTTCAGGCCTGACTAACTCACTGCACCCATGGGGAAACTGAAGCCTGGACTGGGGGAGGCCTTGCTCCAGTGAGTTTGTGGTGGAGACAGGACTTCATCGGGGCTTCCACCTCCTGGTCCAGCCTTGGCAGTTGTGATAACCCACCCGAGGGGTGATCCTGATTCAGCTCCCTGCACAGAACATGTGCCTTATCAAGCCTGCTGAAAAATGGTGACCTGCTTAGAGTCTTCCCACACCAGCCGGCCCTTCTTGGCAGTCAGCCTTCTCAGAGGTCGGCCTTCCTAGAGATCCCTTTTCAGGGGGCCCGGGGACTAGACACCAGTGAGCCTCTGAGGGTACTGGGAAAACTCTCTAACATGGGTCAGTTTCTCAAACTTTACTGCACCTGGGGGTCGCCTTCCAGAGCAGTCTGGTTTGATAAGCTGAGAGCAGGGCCTAGGATGCTAAACAAGCTCCTTGGTGATGCTGCTACTCTCATACTCTGGGTAGCAAGGGCCTGTCCACTGGCTCTCAAACACTGAACCTCACAAGTTGGTACAAATACTGATACCTGGCCCCACCGCAGAGATTCTGATGTAACTAATCTGGAGTGTAGCTTGGTCATCTGAATTCGCTAAAACTCCCCAGATAATTCTCACGGGCGGCAAGGTGTGAGAACCACTGGCCTGCATCACTGCACGTTCTTCATGCCCCTTGGAGCAGCCCTGCTGTGGGAGAGTGACATACTTAAAGAGAAAAGGGTTTGTTGACATGGTGAGGAAGGACGAGGAGCTAGGAGGCTACATCTACTCCTAGGCAGTGTCAGGAAAGGGTACCCCAAGGACTGAACGGGGTGCAGGTCCTGAAAGAGAGGGGGCTTCTGAGACCCTGAGGCCAGTAGGGGGCAGAGGAGTTAGAGCCCAAGGAGCCCTTCCAGGCCTAGGAACAGTTGGCAGAGCTGGAGCAGGTGGATGGCCCTGCAGAGCTCCATCCCTGGCTTCGTTCTTGACCCTGACTCTGAAAGAGAAATAACCCCCCTTTCCTGCTTGGCCCAGCCTGCCTCTCATACCTGTATCCAGGCGCTGGTCCCCAGCCACCCAGGATTCACGTAATTTATGTGTGTGTTGTCCCCTCCTGCAGACTGCGGGCTCTTGGTGGGCAGGAACCGTGTCTGATTCATCTCTACCTCCCCCAGGCCCTGAACGCTGGGGGCAGGAAAGGTGTGCAGAATTGAGTGTGTTCCTCGGGGCGCACTGGGGCTCAGGGCCTCTGTGCTGCTGAGCTCCCAGTGCACAGCAAAGCCCACGATTCGTGGTAGTAATTGTGGAGGTAAATCTTGTCTGGTCTCCTCGCAAACACTTGGTGAGGCATTCCATAAATATGTCAGCAGCAGCATTAAAATTTGATGGCAGGCAGCACAGGTCGGGACTAGCACTGTGACTTCCCAGCAAGGTATGACACCATCACCTCCCTCTCATTAGTTAGTGGTGGTGGGGACGCTCCGGCCTCCTCTCAGAGCTGGGCCCACACAGGGGGAGGCGATTTCTTCAGAGGAGGACTTCTGGCTGCTCTGAGGAACAGGCCAAGGTCTAGGCCACAGAAAAGTAACTCAGCCCTGGGCTGACGTCGGGCTGGGAGGAGTCCCCAAAGGCTCTGGGGCTGTGCCGGGAGGCAGAGGACTTCTGAACTGGAGGGGCTGGGGCCATTTTTTGAGTCTGGGAACTGGTAATGGGGGCTGGAGACTTGTTTCAGCTTTATAGGCAGCCTGGTGGATATTATCTCTTTGCCCACAAAAAGGCCTCATAGAACATTTTAAACAGGTGTAGGGATGGTCTCCTTTAAGCAAGCAAAGGACCATTTGGGCAAAAGTCAGAGGAGAAAAAGTATTCCTTAGTGGCAGAAAGATTGGAAACCAATTTTGCCTACCTCACACCCCGCCAGTGTCCATTGCGGAAACTGAGGCTAAGTGAACCTGAAAGGGACAAGCTCGGGATCACAGTGGTAGAAAGAGAATGAGCTCAGGGGATGTGCCAGGAGGTTAGAGGGCCTCTAGTTCAAGGATTTCCCTACCATCAAACATTTGGGGCACTCATTAAAATATGAGAAAACCATCTGGAAGTATAACAGTCATTAAGAAACAAGCCCCAGTGCATCCATTTTTTGTTTTTCAAGTCTCACAGCATGTGTGTTACATGTCGAGGACTGAGTTAAGCATCGAATAACCCCTCCCATTTGTAGAATGCTTTTTGATTCACGAAAGACTTTGAAATGTGTTGCTATTATTTAGTCTTGTGAGTGTTGTAATGCCACATTGCAAATGAGATTCAGAGATGTAAAGTGATGTCTCCAAGGCCACTCAGCCAAACGGCTAAGGGGCTTTGACAGGGACGGGCCACTCCGGGCCCATGGTCTTCCCATCGCCTCGGTTATCACCACAGAGTGGCAGCCACTGCTGCTCTCATTACCTACACAGAATATCAGTGCCCGCCTTTTTGTAATGATTTACAAAAGTCACGATGTGGCTCAGAGGGTCAAAGGGTTTCTGGGTTTATCAGGCAATGTCTTACATTAGCAGTTGCCTTGTCGTGGAGTTGAAAGAAGGAAGAGTCAGGCCTCTGAGTCTGGTTCCACACTAGGACATACTGTGTCCTGCTGAACTGCCTCCTGTTTGGGAGGAGCTGGAGACTGACTTCACCCTCAGGCTCCTTTTCATGGGGACAGGGGCAGTGCACTTTGACTCCAGAATGCAATGGGGCTGGTGAGAGGCGCCTAGGGTCAGATTTCAGTAACCCACTAAATGATACGGCTTCAGTGTCCTTCAAGACCCAGATCACAGTCACTTCCTATAAGAAGCCTTCCTGGATATCCCAGCCAGAACAAATTATAACTTCGACTGTGCTCCTAAACCCACTTCACTTTTGCTGGTACCCGAACATATAGTTCATGGGGTCTAAGAATCCCCTTAGATGCAGGGGGTTCCCTGAGAAATGGGGGCATCTCACACAGAGCTCCAAATGGAGTAGGGCCACTGTGAATGCTGAATTGAATGGATTGACCAAAAACCTCATGAGTTTATTAGACATCCATCATGGACGTGCGAGTTGGATTTTCTTGGAAATACAGTTCAGTGTTACCTGCTAGAACTTGCAGTCTGATGGTTTAGACTGTGGGATGGAGGTATCTGGCAACATTCTGGTCACTCAAAGAAAGTCTTCAAGTTTTCAGACCGAGCATCTTCTGATGGCCAAATGAGAGCTAAGAGAAAACCTTCCCAGTTTTCCGGCCCAGCTTCAGCACATGTAATGGAGTCTGGTCTTGCTCTTTCTGAACTGGAACTACCAGTGGTTTTGGCTTTTTTTTTTTTTTTTTAACTTCTTTGCTCTTTTGGAGTGAGATAACCTTGGTGCTGTCATTATATGGCAGGGAGGCATGGAAAGACCTGGTGGGGATCCTAGCCCTTCAAGAGAGCACCCATCTAATGTCCCTTTCCACCTGTGGGACCTGCACCCTGGCGCTGCTGCAAACAGCCCATTTGTCTTTTCTGTGTGTTTTGCTCCCTTTCTCTGTCTCTCTGTCTCATGCTTCTAGCAAAGATCAAGAACCAGTGTTTCACTAGTGCTTTCTAGCCCCATTTCATGACCTGTTTCTGTCTGACACTGAAGGGAGCTGGCTCAGGGAACATCTGTCTGCACGTGCAGCGCTCACTCAACCAGCATTTGTGCTGTGGGCAGCACCCTGTGCTGGGGGCAGCAGGGGCTTCCTGGATCTATCAGTCACAGCTGATCGATCAGTCCTGGTTCCTGCCCTCAAGAGGAACCACAGACTCACCAATAGGGGACTCAAGAGAGGGTCACAACCACCTTGAGTCTAGGCAGAGATGGACCCACAGCTGGGGTTCAGGGGGAAAGTGGGAGAATATTCTTAGCTGAGACAGTTGATCCAGAAAGGCTTCCTGGAGGAGGTGGTATTTGAGCTGGGTCACTATAAATTGAGGGATTGGAGACAAGGAGGGAGAGGAAGGTAGTATTTCAGAAGAAGGAAACAGCATGAGCAGATGGAGATAGGCCCCATGAAGCATAAAGGGAATGGCAGCTGGCCTGGAACATGGCTTTTGGGCAGCAGGGCAATAAGTGGCATAGCTGGGCCTTGAATGCCACCACGGGGCTTCTTGGCATTACCTGCAGGCTTGGTCCTCACCAGTGTGCTGCCTGTGGATACTCCTCTGCCCCGTACACATACACACAAATCAGATATTGTCTTGCACCCAGTGAGGCTGCAGGAATCATTCTTACATTATCTTGTCTTGTTTGCTTAGGCGAGGACGTTGGGATAAGAACACAGCAGAAAAACAGATTAAAATTGGACCAGAACTGCTCAAAGTGCTATAACATAGCCAGGCTCTCAAATTGAAATGCCTACAGGGGCCAGGCCAGTGACAGAGAGGAAAGTCAGCCTTGAGGGACAAGACAATAGTTCTAAATTGTACTGTGGTTGATGACACACTTAGCCTTTAAAGCACTGAGCAGCCCATCAGTCTGTTTCAATTGGCCCCATGTGTCATGAGGACCTCATCTCTTGCCTCTGATGGAGGGCTGGCTGGTGGGGTCTGGAGCATGCCCTGTAGCCCACAGTGGAGGCACTGGAATTCAACAGTGGGTTGCTTCTCTTGAGTTCCTTGAAGGGTCCTTGCATTCAGGTCTTTGTAGTATAGACAATAGGAAGTAGGCAAAAGGCAGAATGGCCTCCTGTCTCTGCAGGACCAAACTGAGGCCCAGAACCATCACTCGGCCGCCTCATGTCTGATCATTGGCAGAGTCGGGGCTCAGCCCTGGTCTCCAACTTGGTGTCACTGTGGCCTGCCCAGCACTGCCATCCACAGCTCTCTGAGAGAAATAAAAATGAGACATATTCCGCATTCTCTCCCTTGCTCTCACCTTCTCTCTTGGTTTTTCTCTTCTCTCTGTTTTTCTGAAGGCCTCCGTGGCTGGCCTGAGCTGGTAGGAGAAGAGGTTTTTCCCAGGAATGGATCGATGCTCTGTGTGCGGGCTGTCCAGGCTGACAGGGATGACCTTTACTGAGTTTGTTCTGGTTTTCCTTTCCTTATTGGGAACCCAGGAAGGTCTTGCTTTATAGAAAGGAAGGTTAAGAATCCTCGGTCTCCAAGGGGGCTGGGCTGGGGTTGTGTGCCGTGAAGATAGAACAGCAGAGAATCTTAGCATTGAAAGCCCTTTTAAGATCAGTTATTTAAATCTCTCCCATACACACTGCTTTTTACAGATAGGAAAACTGAGGCTTGGTGAGGTGAAGGGACTTGATCTAGGTCACTCAGAGAGCTTTGACAGAGCCCCATAATCCTCTGTGTGTGTATATGTGTGTGTGTGTGTATATATGTGTAATATATTACATCATGTACTGATATAACATATATTACTTTAGAATATATAAATTATATATAATATATACTTTTATGTTATATATAATATCTACATTTGAAAGGCTGACTATGCCTGTGTGGGGTGCTATAGTTATGGTCCCTGTAGCCATAGGTAGCAATCCACTGGGTACTGACTCACCCCGAGCCAGGGCACATCATGCAGTTCTACAAAACCATGGGAAGAAGCTAGAGAAATCTCATGGTCCCTTTTAAATCTTTTCTTCTTCTTTCTCCTTCTCTGCAAAGATTTTCTTCCAAAGCTCAGTTTCAATCCTTCAGAATAGAACTTGGCTGTGAAGTCACTTTGAAAGACTTTCCGTATGTTAATTACAGCGAGCCAAGGTCTCGAGCAGAGGTGGGAGCCCACCATCTGCAGATGGGGTCGGCCCCCAGTGCGCTCTGCAAATCCCCATCATCTGGCAGGTGTCGTTTTGGGTTAATTAAGAGCTACACTGAGCCGGTTTACCTGTCACTTCTGAGAATTTTAGGAAGCTTCGACTTTCTTGCCATCTCTGAGCTTTTCGTGAAGGGAGAACTGAAAACATCTCTGATTCTGATGATCTTCCCGGCCCTGGGTTCTCCAGGATGGCTGCATGAGTGCATTTTTTCGTGGCCTCCTTTAAACTTCTATTTAATCAGACCTTTTTTATTTACCTCATTGTTGTTTACAGCTAGCTAGAATGTTGTTTGGGAGAAAACCACTATGTGTCCTGAATTTCTTAAGTCTCTGCTTTTTTTCTGAGTCTTTGAGGAAAGAATATACATTCTTCAGTTTTATTTTGTTTAGTGTCTTTGGAAGGGCTTTTGATTTGCAGGTCCGAGGTCTCTGTCCGCAATTGGAGTTCAGACTGTCAGTGCTAATCTTAGAACTCTATGTACATGAGAGATGACTTGGTCAGATACCCAGAAAACTGGGTTCTCAGTTGGTCAAAAGCCCCCTTTTTCCAGCATGAGAGAACTTTCTCAGGGATGATGATAATGTTCGATATCTTGATTGAGTCTTGGATTACACAGGTATGTGCATTTGTCAAAATGCAGCAATAATACATTTCACATTTGTGCATTTCCTTATGTATACGTGTTATATCAAAAGAAAAAACTTGTAAACAAGTAATGAATTTCAGTTAATGTTGTATATGCTGAAGTACTTAAGGGAAAATGTATTGATGCTTGCAATTTACTTTGAAATGCATAAAAATAAGATGAATGAAAGGCTAAAAGGATAGATATATGATAATCAAGTATAATGATGGCAGAATTAGTAGTGAGTATACAAGTACTCACTATAAAATTATTTCAACTTCTCTGTGGATTTGAAAATTTGCAAACTACCAGGGATGGGAGGGGTAGAAGGGAAGAACTCCTCCACTCAACACACACATACTGGCCCAGCCCAGTGAAAGCCCTGGGCCTGGGAATATGGCTGGAGTACAATGTCCCTGCCTGGCTATGTGACCCGGGGAGGAGGGGAGGTTGACAAAAATTCTCTCTCGAGTTCCTCTCAGTCCTCATAATCTGGGACTATGAGTAATAGCAGAAGTTGGTGAGTTTCGGTGTAAGATAAACTGGTGGCGTCGGGGGTGGTGAGCCATCTTTTTTTCCCATCAGTTCCGGAAGAGAGCATATTGCTTGAGGGTGGGTGGGATGAGGGGAGTGGTTTCCTGTCCTTCCGATGCCCAATGAGAAGCCACTGAAGGCTGGCTTTTGTGAGTCTAGAGGCTCCACCATCACTCATGGGGGCGTTGTGAGATGGAGCGCTACACCCTTGGAGAGGCTTCCTAACTATCGATGTTCTTCCTCTCCTAGTCTTGCCCTCATATTTTTTTTTTCTTTAAGAGGACAAATACAGTTCCCAAGCAGCCCTCTCTTTCTGCCTTCCTGGCCTCTTGGGACTCCATGCGCCTGGCCTCTGCCAAATCCCTTCCCCTTTCAGAGCCTCAGTTTACCCATCTGTAAAACCAGAGTGTGTCAAGTATGATGGATGACCCCTCATCTCTGACATTTCTGCAGCTCCGTATTTCTCTCTGTTCCTCAGTTTCCTCTTCATCCCTCCCCAGGATCCTAGCAAAAGAATGAGGAGGAGCTGGGACCGCGATCAGAGGGTTCACAGTGGCTTAGTCAGTTTTCTCTACCATCAAAGAGGAGAAGGCACCAAATCCTCACCACACAGGGTCTTCTGTAACTGTGAAGTCATTTGATCTTCTCCACCAGCTAAAGATGTGGAGACTTTCCTTCCCTACATTTTGTGATGAGGAAACTGAGGCTCAAGAAGTAAATTCACATGCCAAAGGCAACCCAGGCTATAAGTGGCAGAGCCTGGCCTGGAGCCACTGTATGTTGTCTCTTCCAGGGTAGGCAGCTTTGGGCAGGAGTGAGGGGCTAGAGCACATGTGTGGATGTGACCCTGATCATGAGCCTAAAAGAGGACTAGCCCTTTGCTCATGGCCCCATTGAAGGCAGCTGAAGGGCTTGAGCCCATCCCAAGAGTCCCGGAGTCCCATCATGTACCCTCTGCCTGGTCCCACCTCCCTGCTTTTGCTCATGTTGTTGTCCCCTCTGGCCCCATTATCCCTTTACCCAGGGCAAAGAATACCAAAAATAGCTGCTTCTCCTGGCTTCTCCTAGCACCCTGACATCAAGATAACTTTGACTCAAACCCTCATTCCGCACACTGTGGAAGAATCCATGTCCTCCCCGAGATTCCTGTTAATGTTTCCAGGAGAGGTTCACTCTTGCAGGCTCACCTCTGGCTTAGGCTGCCTGACATCGCCGAATCCTTGGGCTCTATGACCTATACTGCTATTGGACCACATTCTTTCATCTCAGCCCTGATGGCTGCCCAGACGTGGCACTTAGTCACTCCTCTGATTTCTGTGCAGGGAGAAAACACCAACCTAGGTGTACAAGGCATTCAAGTGGGTAGCAGGCTTTACTGAATATATGAGAGGTGGAGGGGAGGGAAGTTATAGTCGTGATACAGATGACTTAGTAGAAGGAGGTGAGTGACTCATGGTGTCCTTTGTGCTGGGAAGTCGTAAGAGAAAGTGTTTATTGTGTGATCTTTGTCTTGGGTCAGTTGGCTGCACCTCTGGGGGCCCTGACAATGAGCCAGAAGTGGGGACTTTCATTTTCTGCCCTGAGAATATCATTCCTATACTTGAGGGGCATCATTTTGTGTCTTTGGATGTTGCAGCTATGTTGTACAAGAACATAGCTAATGCCTCTGGTTCCCTCTGGCTTGGACTGTGGCAGCAGCCACTTGGCTGGTCTCCCTGACTGCAGGCTCACTTCCTCCAGCCTGTCCTCCAGATTCTGGCAGTCTCTAGTCTGAAGGCTTCCCTCGTCCCAGCCCTAATGATAGAAAAGCAGAATGTTCCTGCCCCACCCCACTCTGTTTGATGACTTGCCTCTGCTGGGGCCTCATGAACACCTGGCCACTTTAGGGTCATGTTCTAACCAGTCCATCCCCAGATCTTTATTTGTGCCTGGGATGCCTTACCTCCCTCTGATTATCATATAAGTACCACATGCTAAGCGACTGTGCGCTGGAGTTCCTCCCTCTGATTATCAAAGTCCTGTCCATCCCGACTCACATGCTCCCCTCACCCCAGAAATTGTCCCCAGTGCTTTCTCCAGACCTTCTCTTGGCTAGACAAGGATTCACCTTTCTTAAGCTGTTGTTATGGGGTTTGGATGTCACAGTGGTGGTTTCAGCAGGAGAAACAAAGCAGCAGAATGGAGCCTCTAGACCTACAAAAGCCAGCATCTGGTGGGACCCACAGAGCCCAGAGGAGAGGGCCTCCTTCCCTGCAAGGCCCCTAGGAAGCAAAGTTCAGGTTGAGCAGACAAGAAGGGCCTTGATCTATACAAATGGAAGACAGGGGCCCATGGTGGGAAGGCAGTGTTCTAGGCAGAAAGCCCTGGGCTGGAGGACAGAAACCTGGTCTTGGAACACCACCTTTCTGAGGCTCCATTTTTTCAATATAAAATGCAGACAGTTGCACCTGTCTCGTCAGTGTCACAGAATTGTCAGGAGAATTAAATGGGATTCTAGATGCCCAATATTAGGTCATTGTCATTATGGCTGACATTTGCTAAGCATTCACTATGTACCAGGCACTCTGTATTACTCATCAGTCTTTACAATGGCCATAGGTAATGGGATCTATTAATTGTCCTAACTTTACTGAGGAGGAAATTGAGGCACAGAGAGGTTGAATGACCTGCTTAAATTCACAGAGCTACAAAGAGGCAGACCCAGGATTTGAACACGGGTCTTCTGGTACTAGAGCCCTTGCTTCAAGCCCTTGTGCCAAACTGAGGACCATGGAGTTCAGTACAACAACATAGCTATGGCAATCTACTGCTTCCCAGCCAGTCATCTTTGTGGTCAAACTAGTCCAGGTCTATAGATAGGCAGTTTCCTCGGCACTTCAGGGTCTGGACTCCTCATATTTCATAGGGTGAGGGCTCCCTACACTCAGCCAGCTTCTTGTGTGGCATGTCAGATAATCAGATACCATCTCAGAATCCTCAGTAATGGCTGGACCAGCCCTCATGTTCCAGAGATAGTCAGGCTCTCCTTGTCCAGAGTATACCCTCACAGGGCATCTCATAGGACAGGGCCCTTCTGAGGTTGCCCACCATGCCCTCACTTTTCACACACTAGGCAGGGTGGGTCCCTGGGGTTACATTTCTTCCACTGAGGAGCAGAATGTTATGGTGAATAGAACCTAGTTTGAATCCCAGATAAACTAATTCGAATCCTCGTATACAACAGATACTCAATCTACCCCTAGTTATTGAGACTGTTAGAAGTAGTAGAAGCTTTCCATCATCTGTGTCCCTGGTTGACTGAGGAGTTCCCATTCTTACATTCATTTATTCATTCATTCATTCATTTAACAAATGGTTTTCGGTGCCTGTTAGATGCCAGGCCTGTGCTAGTCATTAGGATAGAGACAGGAATTCAACTGACAAAATTCCTTGCCCCCGTGGAGCTTACATCATTGTGAAGGAGACAAAATTAACACGATAGGCACCATAAACAAGATGTTAGATTATGATTAGTTCTGTGGAGAAAAATAAAGCAGGAAAAGAAGGATGAGGTGGAAGACATTTCCATTTTAAATGCAGTGGTCTGAAGACAACATCATAACAAAGCCTAAAGGGAGGTAAGGGAGAGAGCCATGCAGGCAACTGGAAAGCTTGGTGTTAGCATGGAGGCAGGCAAGCTACCATCACAATGGAGGCAGGGCGGAAGACAGGGACCAAGGGGAGTCAGACTTGTACCTGCAGGGCAGATACTCCTGTGTCACAGGAGCTTGCATGCAAGTCAGGGCGAAGCCAGTGCTGTGGGAAGCTGCACCTGAGGAAAGGCAGGGCAGGGAGCTTCCCAGAGGATGAGGTGTCTGAGTGGGGTTCCAGAAGGCCAGGCAGGTGGGATGGGGGTGGAGGATAGTGGGTAACACTGACCTGGGTACATCTTCTAAAGGAGTTGGAGCTGTTTATAGCCCTTTGCCAATTCTGGGACGAGGTGGGGGATGCTGGATGGATAACATGGACACAATTAACTAATTAACTTCAACTACATGGACGTGCACTTTTAGGGGACTAACGTTCAGGGAGGTGGCCTTGGAGCTGGGCCTAGCTGACAGGTGCAATGTGGCTAGATGAAGATGGAGAGATGGCCACTGCCAGTGTAGCTGGATGCCCGGGGCCCAGGTGCAACGCTGTCAGGAAGTGCCTCTGATGGGGCAGCTTCACTGGCGCCTGGATGGATGAAGGGGTGGTTGTCCCCCTTCTTCAGGCAGGTCATCTCTGCTCCCCTACCCTGCCCCCGAGGAGGAGGAGGAGGTGCTGTGGCGCTGATGGATATGCCGAGGCTGGGCTGCTGCGCCCGGCACTGTCACCATGCTTTCCCCACGTACGCCGGAACCTGACACCCTGACCACTGAGGCATAAAAAACAGAGAATTGGAAGTCTCAGCCTGTCAGGCTGGGAGTGGCCCCCAGAGAGGCCTGGAGAGGAGTGCACGTGTGTGTGCGCGCGTGCGCATGAGCTCTGCCTGTGCTTGCCTGTGGGAGTGGGGAGGTGGAGAAGAGGCCAACTGGGCCGAGGGGTAGAGAGCAGCTGGCCCCTCAGGCCTGCCCTGTTGTTCCGGCCACACCTGGCCAAGCCCAGTGGGCCCTCCATTTGGCCCTAGGCTGCTAGGAGAAGAGTAGTGCTCTCATCCTGACATCCGGCTGGTCCCTTCGGGGGACTCCTGCCCTCTGGTCCTTTGGCATCCTTAAGAAGAAGCTAGGAAGCTTGTTTGAGCGGAGGGTGATCCCATGGGCTGTGTAACTGCTGCCACCACTGCCAGGGAGGGGTCCATGTGCTTTTTAAGCCACTCAGCAGGCAGCTGCTGACACAACCTGTGCTGGGCACTGGTAGACTGTGCCATGAGTCAGGCCCAAACCCTTTCCTCCACAGGGAGGAGATAGATAGCCACAGCTGCCCCTTCCCAAATGCCTAGAAGGCCCCTACCCATTCCCTCTTCTGTGCTCCCCTAGACCTTTGGCTTGTCCCTTCATCTCAGCAAAGTATCATCTGCCTCCTCCTGACAGAGGGCCTGACTTTGTGTCTCATCTTTTCCATTGGCTGAGGCCTAGGAGTAGCCACCTCTGCATTCTCAGCACAGAGGACCAGATTAGAGTTGAGGTCACCTTTGGCTTCTCAGTCCAGAGCCACTCAGGAAACACATGGAAAGTAGAACTAAATCTCACTGGGGTCCTGGAGTGGCCTCAGGAAGGGCTGAGAACCAGGCAGTCTGGAGCTTTAAACTTGGATGGGTGTATCGAGGTCATTTTGTGAGAGACCCTTGGCATCAGTCTCCTCACCTGCAAAATGGGCCAATAATCCCAGGGAACACCTGGTATGTGGTAGTTCCATGTGAGGGGCTGGTATTCACTTCCACTAATAAGAATAAGGTTGTGGGGGAAATCTAGACAATGCCAGTGACAGTTGTTCACTTAATAAGGGTATGGACTAGACTTGTTTTATTGGTTACAAAAGTACCTGCAGTTTATGTAAGAGGCAAATGCCATTGGCATTTTTCAAACCTGCTTTGACATTTGGTTCCTGTTTCCTTCCCTCCCACCTCATGCAGGAAGTGAGTTTTCTGGGAGCCCCTACAGCCACCCTCAGTATCCCTCCTACAATGACTCCTGGAGGTTCCCCAACCCGGGACTGCTTGGTGAGTACTGAAGAAGACCCTGTGGGCCCTTATCGGCTGCCCCATCAGGCCCCCCAGTGGGCCAGGTTCCCTCGACAGCCTGAGACCCCGTCACTGAGGTGGGGAGGGAAGCTTGCCCCAGACACATGCAATATGGGAGTTGTTCTGGGGCCTTTGGACAGTAAACATCACTCCAGGCCTGTTTGGGCCCTTCTCCCTTCCCCTTATGGTGGCTAAGGGGAAATGGCACAAAAGGAGAACAAAGACAAAAAGGGCACTGAGGCAGAAAGAGGAAGGAAGGGAAAGTGCCTGCCCAAGAATAACTTGTATTTCTTAAGACTCATTGAATATTCAGATGAGAAACCTCTAAATAAGAGGCAGAAAAGAGGCCAACTCAGATTGACTGGTAGTGGCTACCTGTCTTCATAAGTGTTCTGAGGCCTGTTGATTGATTAGTGATATCTGCCATGGACATCACCACAGCCAGCTCCATTGGAAACTGGTTTGCCCTGTGGCTGAAGGCCTGCCAAGGCATGCCACTGAGCTCAGTTGGTGCCCAACCTTTCTTTGCCCAGACCTCAGACTGGCATATTGTCCATGCCTGGGGCAAGCTTGATCAGTGAACATTATCTAAATATTTGGGCCAACCAAAAGACCAAGCAGGGCTAACTCAGCCTTCAAAAGGCCAAGGAGAGCTTTTTGTCTTTTTGAAATGAACTTATAGGAAACCGATGTGCCAGCTGGAGCTGAAGGCTCTGGATCCTGAAGCAAGAGCCTAGGGCTGTAGATTTCACTCACTACCTGGGGCTAGAGCCAACCAATCAGCTTGCAGACGGAATTCTGATCCCTCCCTGAAGCAGTTAGCTAGAGAATTCCCTCAAGGGCCAGACACGGAAGGGCCTCTGAGACTATCCGAGTTTGTCTCTCCAGTTTAACAGGGCCTGCTTAAGTAATAACCTTTTAATTTCCTAGATCCTGAATTATTTTAGGACCGAGAACCATAGACTTCATTAGAAAAGCAAGAACCCAGTGTCTTCAAACTCGGCAGGAGTGTTTATGCTCAAGAAACACTGGTGGAGTGGCTAAGTGTTGTTCCTGGCTGTGTGTCCGACTTTTGTCTCGTTGGTCCTTTTAGAGATTCTGAAACCCACAGGGTATATCGCACCAAGGGTGCCTGAGCCAAGCTGTGGGAAGGGTTTCTAGTGATGAGGATGTGACCTCAAGAAAGCCATGTTGACCTAGGACCTCCTCATATGGTTGTGCACTGCCCAAGGAGATAAACAGGGCTGAAGTCCAGCCCATGTATGGCAAAAAAGCTCTGAACTCTGGCACAGTGCTACGGCTGCCCAGAGTGAGCATTTTTTTCTAATTCTCTTGAGGAGTCCCATAGGCTCATTGCCTGGGAGATCAAGAGGCAAAGAATGGCAAAGAACTGTGCAAGAAGCTGCTTAGGAAACTGTGGCAAAAGAATGGAGTAGGAGGTGATTGGTCTATGGGGCCAAAGATGGGGGACCTTGAATGCCAGACTGAGAAGTCTGGACCGATTGCGTGGGCAGTTAGGAGCCCAAGGGGATGGCGAGGGAGGGTGGGACTAGACCGCATCTGAGGCTTTTACTGCTCAAGCTGGAGTGAGATCCAGTTCACATCCTTAATCACTAGATGTGGGCTGTGTGCCTGGTGTGGCTGTGTCTCCGGGGAGCTCACAGCCTGGGGGTGAGGGAGCTTTGAGTGTGTCTGTACTTCGAGTTGCCCAGTGCCTTGAAGGGGGCTGGAGCCAGTGTGGAGGGGAGAAAGAAGAATCAAAACTCTTTCTCTAAATGAGCACTGGCTAAGTATGCAAGGTCTAGGCAAAACTCTTCATGTGTGTTATCTTATTTTATCCTTTTAATAGCCCTAGGGGGCAACATACTATTACCTCCACTATACAGATGAAGAAAGTGAGACTCAGAAAGGTTAATTAACTTACCTGAGGTCACACAGCATGCAGATAGCAGAATGAGGAACCAAACTCAGGTCACCCTGATTCCGAAGCCTATAATCATAACTACTGTGATGTGGTGTTCTTACTCCCCTCAACCAATTCAGTCTGAACTACAGCCAGAAAGAGAGGCCTCATCCCTCCATAGGAACAAGCCTTGAGAGTTCTGAATACTCAGATCATGTATGTGACAAGAACAGCTCTGGTCTGCTTTTGAAAGCCAGGTTATTTTATTTAACTTATTTAAGGCTTTTAGTTGTAAGCAACGGAATTCACTCTGGCTGGTTTAAGCAGAAAACAGATTTATTAAGAGATCTGGGAGATGGGGCTCCCAGAATCTCTGGGAGGACCAAGGAGACAGGAGTGGGGCACACAGCCAGGAGCCACACTTAGCCACACCACCAGGGCTGCTTAAACGTAAACACTCTTTCTGTTGCCAATTGGCACCCCCAAGAAGCACGCTCTATGCTGCCGCTTCAGCCAGGGTGCTTGAGAGCTCTATGCTGCCACTGCCCGGAGCTGGATGCCTTTGCTACCCACTCCCAACAGATGGAGTTCTCTCAGCCCACCTCCTCAAGTTGCTCCCTTCCCAATCAAGGTCATATGCAAGAGAGTCTAATTGACAGAGCCCAGGTGAAACACTTGTGCTGTAGCAGCAAGGGAAGCTGGGAGAATAAGTTTTGACTTCCAGCTCAGAGGTAGGGCTCATCCTACAGGAATCAAGAAAAGTTTAAACAATGCTGGGCAGTTACAAACATGAGAAATGACCCCTGTGCTGCCCAAGTCTATACCTTGGGGAATCACAGCCAGGTCATCAACCAATCTGGGCCTAAATTGCCTCAGGTGTAAAACAAGGATAATCGCCCTTGGCAGCTTTATTCAAGCAGGAGCTGAACACGTTGCTGTCTTGAGGCCCACTTTCCTGAAGATGAGTGAGATGCCAGGCTTACTCCACATCATCTTGCAAATAAGTTTCAGGCCCTTTCACATCTACCAGCCTGCCTTTCACATCTACCAGCCTTCCTTTCTGCTGTCTGGGGAGGGTGCCAGGGTGTGGAAGCCCGCTCTGAGGCTCCTTGGTGTTCCTGCTAGATCAGTGGGAGGTGTGGAAACAGATGAGACCTTCCACATGCACATTCCCAGGTTCTCACGCCCTCATACATACTGCTCAGCTCTCAGCTGACCTGGCTGAAACCTCCTTCTCATAAACATCACCAAAGTAAAATGGGCAATGCCACCTAATGAAGCTGCATGCGCACTTTTCAGGAGAATTTCTCTCCCTGCTGAGCCTCCTCTCCAGGAGCTGCCTGCCCAGTCAGAGGTGTGGTGACCCAGCATCCTCAGTAGGGAAGTAGGGGGTGGGTACAACGGGGCAGGCGGGGCAGGGGGAGAAAGGCAGCAGTGGTCAGTTAGGATTAGAATGGGAGCTCCTGTAGCTGTTGTAAAGGGATTAGAGAGCGAGTGGGAGCCCCGAATGACTGTGTCAAGAAGTAAATTGATGATAATGTGAATTAGAGAAGAAAAATGACAGAAGAAAGGACAAGTTTATTCTAGATGGAGGTCTAATGGGCACCGGGAAGACAGAGTGCTCTGTGAAGTGATGTTTTCATTTCTCACGGTAAATGCAAGCGTTTTTGATTTTGCTGTAGAGACTTCATGCTGGGGCCCCGGACAGCCTGGCCAAGAGATTAGGCTTTGAGAGGAGAGTGAGCCAGAGCTGAGGGTGAGAGGTGGTCGGTGGGGTGGGCGACTTGGAGGGTCAAGTCAAGGTCCTCTGAGGAAGCTTATTTCCATTTCCTGTTCCTTGAAGCCATTTGTGGGAGCAGCTTCTATGGTTTTCTTGCTCTTGTGCCATGCGCAGGCCTGCAGAGATGGCATGCGCAAACACACACACACACACACACACACACTCTCTCTCTCTCTCTCTCTCTCTCTCTCTCTCTCTCTCATCTGGGTACATCTGAAGGCAGGACATAGGGCTGGCATTACAGATGCTGTGTGGGTAACTGTTCCTACACCATCCTCATTCCACAGAAGAGAGAAAACAGACGTTGACAGTATCTCTGAGTCAAGGCTCTGACTAGGGAGGTGACAGGGGGCAGCAAAAAAATCCATCTCTGGTAATACTTAGGCATGAGATTGGAACAGCGTAGCAAGGCATTGCCTGCTCCTCCACTGTCATTGCTGCCTGAGCCATACTGCCTTCCTGGGGGGTCCGGGGGAGGGAGTAGTATATCTGCTCACTGGGGCTGGGTTTGGAGGGGCAGTGGCACATGCTACAGTGCCTCCCCGAATCTTGCCTCTTGATTACATACTAGCTATATGACCTTAGGCAAGCCACTTAAGAGGAGAAGTTTCTTCTTCTGCTAAATAAGGACAATACTTGTTTCTACCTGATAGAATTGTTGTGGAAATTAAAACAGTTAATGAATATAAAGTGCTTAGAAAAGCACTTTCATATCCTTATGGCATGGTGCCCTCATATAGCCCTTACTGTGACCCCCTTTTACAGAGGAGAAAACTGAGGTTCAGGAGAGTAAAGCTACTTATTCAAGGTCACTCAGTCAAGAGTGATAGAGCCTGACTGGCAATCCCCAGGCCTTGATGCCCACTTATGGTATCTGGAATAATTGCCAGTATTGTTTTGGATTTGGGTGAGATTTCAGAATCAGTGAGTAGCCTCCCCTGGCTATTCCCACCCCAGCAGGCACATGGTCTGCAATGGCTCACAGGGCCCTAGTTACTGTGTGCTTGGATAAGCACGGTCCTCCAGCCTCGGTCGGATGTATAGGCTGTGAACTGTGTGTCTGGTGGGAAGAGTCCTGAGCCAGGGGCAGGCAACCTGAATTCCAGGCCAGGCTCTATGGCTTTGAGCACATGACACTGGTTTGTTGAGCCTCAGTTTTCCTACCTGTAAAAGGAGAAGGTGGCCTCGCATCTCTAACCTCTGTAGTTCTGAGAATCTGCTGGTCACCTGGAGCCCCTTCATACTCTTTCGTCCGTAGAGAGGAGTTTGAGTACAAGGCAGGTTCCTGGAGGCCCTATCCAAAGTGCCTAGTCAAATAAAGCAGCCCAGAGACAGTGGGAGGAGCACAGAATGGGTACAGGGCCTTCACCCTGGCCCTGTCTGGAGGTTACAGCAGGCAGGCTGCACCCAGTCTGTCCACCTTCTCCAGGAAGCCCGCCAGCATAAGCTTATGTTCCCGAACTCTTTTCTCAGAGCTCCAATCCCCTTCCTGCCTCTGACCATTGGCCTCAAGTATAAGGCTGAAGGTACAGCGTCGCCCTCCAACCTCCATGCCCTCTTCTCTGTCTTCCAGGCTCCCCGTACTATTACAGCGCTGCTGCCCGAGGAGCTGCCCCGCCAGCAGCTGCCACTGCCTACGACCGTCACTGACCCTCGGAGCCAGGCAGATGCCAAGCACTTATGACACATATCACTGAGGGCGATAGCCTCCCAGCCCCCTCCAAAGACAGCCAGAGGGGCCCAACAAGATCATCCCCCAGCCGCTCCCCGCACTCACCTGAAACTTCATCCCTCCCTTTTCCTGCCAGGGCCTCTGGGGTTCTGTGGTAGGGCTGCTAGACTTCTGGACACCTATCCATTTCTGAGAGTCAATCGATGAGCTCCTCCCCACTGTGACGGGGTGTCCACAAACCAAAAGACTGTTCTGCAGACAACTGCAGCCCCAGCCCAGCCTGCCAGTCCCCCAGCTGTCTTTCCTGCCCCAGGCCTGGAAGGAGAGCTTGCTATCGTCACTTCTACAGCACCTGTGTAAATACCTTTTTGCTTTTTTATGATCCTGAGGTCCACCTGAGCAGACTGCCCACCCACTATGTGTTCAGCACTTCCAATGTATCCCAGGATGTCTTAGACCTATGTGCAGAGGGTCCCCTCTGCCTTGGATGCCCCCAAAGAGTGAGCTTGAGGTTACTTGTGAGACTGAGTGTGCCTACCTCGGGGCTCTAGCCTCCTGCTCATTGCTCCTTCTTTAATGTCTTGACTAGGAGTCTCACTGGGCTGGTTATGCTCCAAGCCCACAGCCCTGAGACTCCTCCTCAAGAGAAACATGCTTTGGGAAGACACCCTGGCTTCTTGCCTCCATTTCCCTTGGCTGAATACAGTGCGAACAACTCTTTTTCATATATCGAAGGACTCAAAGAACTGTCTGGGAGATCCCTCAGCTACTGTTCTAAAGTAAGGTGCCATCTGAGATGCTGATTGCATGGTGGACTTTGAATGTTAGGGCTGGATGGGACCCAGGAGATCATGGTCCAAGGTGGGGCCTGAGGCTCTCCTGACCCCCAGCCCCTGGAACCGCTCACCTAAACTGGGATGTGTTTCTGAGGCATTCCCAGGCTCCACTCACTTTGGATATCCACCGTGGACACTGCCCCTTCCTCCAGGATCCCAGCAAGTGGATTCTGGGCAAGCCTGTCCCTGCCATGTAGACAGCGATTAACAAAGAGGACTTTGCTTGCACTGAAGACCACACACAACTGCAACTAGAACTTCCGAATCAGCCCTTCTCTGTCCTTGTGGAGCCTAGCATGCAGGTGGGAATGAAGGTACCCGGGTGGGCAAAGATGCCTAACTTTGCATAGTGGGTATCTGTTCGTTGACACAGGGGCCATGATGGTCAGGGTCTCGGGAGCTTGGAGGAGGAATTGGAGAAATCACTATGGGCTGGAGTGGTCAGAAAAAGGAATCTGGGAGAATTTGGGGCACAGAGAAAGGCCTCCTGGGAGAGGGGTAGGACGGGCAGTGAGGAACGGGTGGCAAACTGAGAATGGTCTTGAGATGGGGTTGCTGGAGGCCACCATCTCTGCCTGGGGCCTCAATTCCATGTATAATCTGTCTCTCTTGCCAACTCACAACAGCCAGGTAGAGGCTCTGTCCAAATCTTAGCAGAATTATAGCAATGACAGTGGACTTTGCCATCTCTGATGTCTGCATGTCATTATGTTGGCAGAGAGCTGGGACAGAGAGAGCCCACACTTGAGATTATTGGCCCTGAGAGGTCTTGTCTTGGCTATACCTCTGCCTTGTTGTAGGACCTCAGACAAGACCCTTCACTTCTCTGAGCCTCACTTGCCTTGGTACAGCATGGTCACCTGCAGAGTCACCTGGCAGCTCTCTCCTTTCTTCCTCATTCCCAGGAAGCTGGGGGCAGGCCCTCCACTGCTGAGCAAGCATGTAGGGACGGGCACCTGAGTCCCACTAATATTTGGAACAACAGGGAAACTGGAGCGCCCAAAGAGGTGGGGATGAGCCTTGAGGAAGACCTAGTCCAGTTCCTCTCAGTGGAAACTGTGGTCCAGCTGGGAGAAACCCAGGACCACACAGGGAGACTTGGTGGCCACCACCAAGTGTTTTCCCCCTAACACCCCTGCAAGGTAGTGAAACAAAAGAGGAAACTGAGGCTCAGCAAGGTAGAGTCCCCAGGCAGTGACTGGCAGAGGTGGGGCTGGGACTCGGCTCTGAAGCCCTGGCACATGGTGGAACTCTCATCCATGGGGAGAGAAGCAGACAGTAAGAGCAGCAGGAGATTGTTCTCTGCCCACTGCCCCAGATTGGATATCCTGGGGCTGTTAGAACTGCTGAGGAAGCCCGTTCACCCAGGGTGGGGGTGAAACTGGTAAGCACACCCACCCCCTGGAACCTGCTGTACAAAGAAGGGAGGTAGCTAAAGCCAGAGCCCACCTCTGGGAGCCAGGACTGGCTCCAGCCCCCAGCTGTCAGGCAAGGCAGGAGAAGGTATGTGATCTGGCCCCTTGCTCCCTTCTTCAGGAAGTTGTGGGTGGGTTTGGGGGTCTGCAGCCCATGCCTCTTGGCCTCTTGCACCCACATCCTTGGATCCTGGTCCCTCCTGTGATCTCAGGCTGTTGGAGGGAGGCACATATCATCCTTCCTCAGTAAAGCCCAAATGGGCCCATGTGTGCCCCTCAGCTCATCCTGTTCCTTCTCGGCCCCATGATAAGCTCCCTTCATGCCTTTCCTCTCTCCCCTGAGGCTCTGCTGGTCCTCAGATTGCATTTATATTTATTAGACAGCCACTTGATTGCTGGGCTGCCAGGCAGAAGCACAAGAGCACACGATGCACATGCGCGTTCTCACACTCGTACCTCCTCTCACCCGCTGAGTTCCCATGCTGCTTGGCAAAGCTGCCTGAGAGCTTGGAGAGGAAGGTGCCAAAGGACACCAACCCCTGATGCTGGAGAATTCTGAATGGAAAACACAAGGCCAGGACTTTCACCAGCATCGCAGCAGGAGGCCCAGGGTGTTCCTCTGTGGGCCTTCAGTCCCGTGTTCTAGCTCTGACTTTTTGTAAAGGACATTATGGATTTTATGAAAAAATTTCATACCATTCATCTAGCTCCAACCTAGAAAAACTTGATGACATATCAAAGCCAACATCCCTTCCTCAAGTCGCCTTGGTTACAGTCAGCCCTTTCATAACTGTTGTATGTACAGTGCTTTGTAATCCTTGACTATCCCCTGGGACAATCGCGGTGCCCATTTTACAGGTGGGAAAATTGAGAGTTGGGGCTCATGGGGCAAGATGGAGAGGAAGTGAATTGTTAGATATTAGATCTCTGAGCCCCATTCTCTCTCCACAGAATCATGCTTCTGTCATGGGAGAGTGTGGCTTAGAGATACCTTTTAACCCCCTAAAAAACTCCCAGACCCACAAGGAGGAAAGAAAGAACAGGAGCCAGAGGCTGGCCTGACAGATCTGAAAGTTGGTGGCTTTGCTGGTCCAACTTGATTCTCATTAACACGGAAACCTGCAAAGTCTTTGCCCAGATTCCCACTGATGCTTGTCTCATCCAGACTCTGTTCCTGCTGTGCCCTGAGGCTCAGAGGGAATTGGAGCTCGTCCAACCTACACCACAAGCCCTGACAAGGCCTGAAGGTGGGCCTAGCTCTTGACTCCCAGGGTCTAGGGCTCCAGTGTCATAAGATATCCCCTCACTCTTTTCTTTATCCTTCCTGCTGTGGATCAGACACCAGGCCTGGCTATGACAATATTTAGGAGTCTCTGAGCAAGGCCATCGGGGTCATCAGGGTGCCCACAGGCCTGGGAAACAGATCATAATCTCAAGAGCCCTGTACTAACTGCTCCCCTGGCCAGGCAGGTGAGGTAACCCTGCCACTTGGTCAGGGCACAAGGCAGCATAGGTGATGGGACCCAAGACCCAAAGAGTGCTTACCCCCTCCAATAGCATTCACGTGTGAAAGCTTTTGAAATGCTCTGTCAGCCAAAAAAAAAATATGCCCATGGGCCACTGGCCACCAGTTCGTGACCCCCAGTTCTTGTCCAGTGCCCCCTTTCTTCTTTGCCTCCTTGCTTTTTATTGCAATTTGGGGGGAGATAGGAACCCAGCTTGATGATCTTCAGATTGTTCAACCCCTGGTCCCTGCCCACCTCCCTTGCCATCCTGGGCTCTTGCAGGCTGTTTTGGCTTTGAAGGTAGGTGAGGCTGAATATCAGAGGTGGGCGTGGGGGGCTGTTGGCATTGAGGGTAGGTCAGTGCTGCTGGGGCCTTTCTCATGTGCAGGGAGAAGCGCCAGATGTGACCACAGGGCACTGAGGGGTGAAATCCCTTTATGAGAAGTCACATCCCCAGAGCAACTTCCCTGCCTTTGTCAGTCCCTGGCATCAGCCACCCCTTTCTGGATGACATTTCAGATAGAATTTAGCTCCAAGACATAGGGAGCAAATCTTAAAAACAAACCAAGCACTCCTGACAAATACCTGGAAACAAGATTTGTCTGAGACTGAGCTGCCCTGAGGGTAGAGGAAAATCCAGGTGCAGGGACAGACCAGGCCCAGGCTGGAGTGGGTGGATCTCACCACACCCGGGTGCCCTGCTTAGAGGCCAGCTCTGCAGCTTTGGCCTTGTCTCCCATCTGGGAGCCTGCCTCTGATGGTTTCCAGGCACGCACACCAGCATTCAAGGAGAATTTATTCCTTTAGTTCTTCTGGCCTCAGAGAGGTCCAAGGCAAGTGCATTTCTTAAAAGGTAACAAAGTACATTATTGGAAAGTTGGACAGTCAGGCCATGACTCCTAGCTGGCAGTCTGCCCCACCTTCTGGCACCCCTTCAGCCTCTTGTTCCCTGATGTCCCCATACCTCAGGATTCTCTCTTGCATATTCATGGTGGAACCAGAGTTTTGATCTGCACTTCCCCTGCACTGTCAGCTCACGGCTGTGCCTCTAAAGTGGTGGCCAGGTCCCCAGGGGCTGTGGCAGGGGACTAAAAGCAAGTCTCTGGCCGGCCTGATCTCCTGATGAGGGGCTACATTTCTCCTACACAGCTGCTTGCTGGGAGCAGCAAGGCACCAGCCTTCCTTTCATCCGCTGTAATCCTCAGTACTGGGATCCTCCTGGAAACCCCCAGAATCAAAGGGGACCTCAGAGTTTTAGAGTTTCAGTCTATGTGTTCCCAAGGGTCCCATTTAGCCCATCTCTGAGTCGGAGGTAAACATTACCATCATTCAGTGAATCTAGATATTCTTCCTCCCATATCTTAGATTCCTGAGCAGTTCAAGGATAAAATGCAGCTGTTTATTTATTGAAAGAATCTCGACGAATTCTAAAATGGAGTTGGTCTCAGGTAGTGTGTCGGCCTGTGGGCAGGAGAGCGTGAGCAGGAATCTGCCCTCCACTTTGGGCAGCTTTGAGCATGGTGCCAGGAGGGCAGTATGGGGAACAGCAGTGGGGGATGACTTGGGGTTTATGAGCCGCCTCCCCAACACTAAGGCCTGGCTAGAGAAGGCTAAGCTATAGTCCTACCAACCCCAACCCCCAGGCCCACCCCATCCTGTGACTATGGTCACCAGGCCACCCTTATCCCCAAAATCACCATGTTTGTGGCCACGTCCTTCATGGTTTCCAAAAGTACCATTATGAGCAAGTGATTTTGGATGATGGGTTTTGATTTACAAACGGTGCACTTCCCTTGGAGTGGAACAGAAAGGAAACCATGTAATGGCTCCCTTATATTCAAGCATGAATACATTTTAATGAAACTATTTTATTGTATTTGAGGAAATGGAGAGTTGAACATTCCAACCAATCAATAGCCAATTAATTGCTATAAAGCTAAAAAGAAAATAAATAAGTCCTGAGTCTATTTGAAACATGCTGCAAAGCTCTGAGACTCCAGATCTGGCCTTCCCCTCCACACGTGTGCATGAGAGTATGTACACGCGCATGTGCACACACCCACACCTCAGATGTACTTGAAACTCAGAGAAAGCGCTGAGTGTCCTCATGCCAGTTCTTGCCTGCTCTCCTTGCCTTTGGTCAGAGAGGGTGAGCAGACTTGGCAGCAGCCCATCCTGGGGCTCAGGAAGAGGCAGGCCTGTCCCCTGGCCCCAAGCCACCAGCGTAGTGTGGGGTAGTGGGCCCGGAGGGCCCCACTTCTTGGCCTCAGATGCTTGGCCTCCAAGTTTAAGTTGAGGGTGGAAGTCTGACTCGGGTTTTACCTTGACTCTTGCTGGAAGATGCTGCCCTGGTTTTTCACCCTCTAGTGGCCTTTGGACATTGAGTATTTGTAGAAACGCAGATTTTGTTGCAAATGGAACTCTTTGCCAGGAAGACACATGGATTTTGCTTTTCATTCTTTGAGACAGTTGACTTTGTCTTAGAGTCTGAACTTCCAGCATCAAAGAACTACATATCTACTGTATCCGCCAAAGTTTGTGATGCCTGCATAGACTCTTACTTCTAAAAAAAAAAAAAAAAAAAGTACAAAAACCAACAACAAGAAAAAAAACACAATTGAATTGCCTTTGAAAGTGGGAGATGATCTGTCTCCAGCAGATTGAAAAAAAAATTGCTTCTTAAAAATGTGTATGTTTTGTATTCTTTTTTTCTAGTAGAAATAACTGACTGGAAATATTGGTGGTTTTTTTCCTTAGTGATGTGTGTTGATTTTGTGTGTAATAATATTTGAATGTAATTACAGCAGTGCCAATTTGCCAAAGATATTGGACATATTTTTCTTTTGTTGGGAGGAGGGCAAGGGTTGGGGGTGGGATTTGGGAGAGTACAGGGGTGGGGTTTGGGTTTAATTTTTAAACTTTTTTTTTCTCGTCAAACCTGGAATTTGTGGTTTTATTCTAAGTTAAATGGTTGACTGCAACACTTTTATTTTAGATTAGTTGGAGAAACTTGCAATAAGATTGGCGTAGTTTCAATATCTGTGTGTCTTTTCATGAGTGACTGTTACTTGTGAAGAATTGATTTTATGTAACCTTTATGTGAGATAATTATTTGTAAATATTTGCCATAATTTTATTGGTTCCTAAAATAAAAGTAATTTTTTAAGTTCAGAGAAAAAGAGCTTACTCCTGTTTGTTTTTACAACTTCGTAGATGGTCTCTGGCAACTTTGACAAAGCCACATGGAGTCGTGGGAAATTTATTGGCTCTCTGGACGGAATTGGGATCAAAACAAATCTGTGCAACTAGAATGCTGTGCTGTGGCTTTGGACTGTGGCCTGGGCAGGGGCAGGAGGGATAAGGTCCCTGCCCTGGAGATGCTCCAGGCAAGCTTTCAGCGGGCTTGTCCAGATGGAGCAATGGTTGATCCGCCACTTTGAATTTGACTCCTGGCTCTGATACTCACTGGCTGCTGAATCTTGGCTGTGTAATGTAACCTAAACTTCATTAGTTCTAAAATGGTCAGTAACATTTACCTCATTCATTCATTCAACTAATAGTTGCTGAGCATCTACTCTGTTCCCAGCACCGGGGACACAGCAGTGAACAGGGCTAACAAGGACCCTACTAATATGAAGCTTACAATCAAGGGGGCTTCTTGTAAGGATTAAGTTAACATACATCAAATGTGTGCTCAGGAATAGTGTGAGCTCACAAACATAAACCTTAATCCAAGCTGGACCTTAAAACTGGGCACTCCCACATGCCTCTAACATGCAGACAGAGCCCAGAAGCCACTCATTCCAGGAGACCTTGTCTTTGGGCTCCAAAGCCACAGGCCTTTTTTAGCCAGGGCTCAGAGCTCAACTACCCATAGTCCTTCTGTGGAAGGTGCCCTGTCCCTACATCTTCAGAACTGAGCATTTTGGCTGTGTGAGAGCCAAGAGGTGGCTTTCCAACAGGGGCAGGGCAGCTGCAGACCTGAGCCCTGCCCCTGCTGGGTGGTGTCAGCCTGCAAGAGCAGGAAGGGACCGCTGCGCCCCTTGGCACAGTGTGTGCGACGCAGTAATTGCCAGAGATGGAGTAGGCAAGTGACCGCGTGGGGGCCGCAGGCTGTGACTCATTCATATTTAATAAAGCCGGCTGCACGGCCTCCATTCATTTTGGCAATGGATGGTGACGAAGGTGATTCCTGAGGGAGAGAGAGAGAGATGGTGCCACGGGCAGAGCCGGCCCAACTCCGGTCTTCCCAGTGCTCGTGACTTAGAGGCACGCGTTTCAAGGAGAAGCAGCAGTGTTCTGAAACTGCAAACCTACAGGAACTGCTGAGACAGAGTAGGAATCTCTGCCCCTGATGTTGCAGCCCTTGTCCCTGCTTCTCCTGGGACAGAGGCCTCATGTTTGCCCTCCTCGGATGTGGGGCGCCAGGGCGTGTGCAGCCCCCACACCACAGCAGAATGGAGGCCACAGAAGAGTCCTCCTAAAGAGGATGGAAGTGCCACCCCTGAAGATGCTGGGCAGCCTCTGACAGCACCTCTGCCCTCAGCGACCATCACAAAGAGGGATGGAGGGGGTGCCTGAGGTCCACCGTGGGAGGCTTTAGTCTCAGACCCATTCACTTCTCACATTCCCTCCAGAGACAGGACCCAGAGTAGGTGAGGCGTACAGAGGTGGCCTATTGGTGGATGGAGGGCACCAGGGCTGTGAAAACAGCTGAGGGAAAAAGGCTCCTAAGAGCTGTGGCTGGGAGGCTCAGCTCCAGTTCTTGCTGGTCAGTTTGCTGATGTAAGCAGTCAACTTTCAGGAGCCTGAAAGTTGGTTCTTTTATCTGTGCCATGGGTATAGACTGCATAACATTTACTTCAAAGATGTCATGGGGAACAAATGTCATGCATTGTGTGAAAGTTTTTTCCAAATGACAAATGTGAGCTTTGCCAAGATATCTTCTCTGCTGTAAGGAAATCAAAAATTGATATCCGAAGGTCGAACTCTAGTTGGACCCTCCTCTGAGGCAGCCTCAGTGCCAGGTGCAGGAGGGAGGTTGCTGTAGACCAACCGTTTGTGTCTCCCCAGAATTCATAGATTGCAGCTGAATCCCCAGTGTGGTGGTATTTGGATGTGGGGCCTTGAAAGGTGCTTAGATCATGAGAGCAAAGCCTCATGAATGGGATTAGCACCCTTATAAAGGAATCTGAAGAGGTCTTTCGTCCCTTCCATCACATGAGGACATAGGAAACAGGCTTTCTCCAGACACGGAATTGGCCTCCAGAACTATGAGAAATAAATGTTTGTTATTTAAGCCCCCCAAGTCTATGGTATTTTTGTTGTAGCAGCCCAAATGGACCAAGACAAGGCCGGAATGCAGAAAGAAACCAACGAGGAGCCTGCTGTCTGGGGCAGGTGACATGCATATTTTAATTACAGGCAACAGATGACCAGTGCCACCTATGGGTGGGGCAGACGGGGAGGTGTGAGCTCAGAGGGGGAATTCCATTCAGTTGGTGAAAGGGTGATCAGGGAAGGCTTTCTAAAAGAGGTGGCTTTTGAGCTGAGCCATGAAGGATGGTCAAGATTCCATCAGGGAATTCTAGAGAAAGTAGGATGGGAAGGACCTCGAGGCAGAGGGAACAGTGTAAGAGAAAGAATGATGGTTTACCTCGAATGCTAGATGGTTTACCTCAAAGAGGTAACCAAGCACTGTGGCCTTTACCCCAAGCCGGCCTTCTGAGGCTCTGTGGGTGCCACTAGGGCAAAGGTAAGGGCCAACCTTGACTCTGGGTCAAAGGTGAGGGCTAGCTGTGCTCAAGTCATTTCCTAGCAAATGGAGTTGTTCAAGGAGGAGGGGGCAGCGGTGAGTGCGAGCAGAGGTTGAAGACCACCTTGGAGGCCACAGAGGGGGTGGGACTGTATGGATTTTCAGCTCCACAGATATATCAGCCTCAGCACCTCGCTGCCCACTGTGAGGTGATGGGGTAAGAGGACTCTTCTGGCCACCCCAACACATGCCACGTAGTTGTCTCTGGGAGAGACATGTGATATGCACTCCCCAAGGAGAAGGGGGTGACCATCACAGGCAGCAAATCAAGAGGAGACTCCTCTGCAGCCACTGTGAGTTTAGACCACTGGAGGCATTAGCACCCCAAGGTGACCTTTTTTTTTTTTTTTTTTGGTTAATCAGTGTGTCCTGATTTTTCTTCAATAAACATGCATAATACACAATTTTAAGATAATTTTTAAAAATCAATGTTGCTGTCTGCTTGGTCCACCAGTGGACTGATGAGAGCCTTTGCAAGCCTTACCTCTGACCAGCTCAGGGGCATTTACCTAAGAGCCTACTCATATCAGTGTGCTAAGGCTGCCATAAAAACATACCACAGAATGGGTGGCTTAAACAGAAATTTATTTTCTCACAATTTTGGAAACTAGAAATCCAAGATCAAGGTGTCAGCAGAATCAGTTTCTTCAGAGGCTTCTCTGCCTAGTTTATAAATGACCATCTTTCTTTGTCTTCACATGTACTTTTCTCTGTACTTGTCTAATCTTTTCTTATAATAACTGGTCATACTGGATTAGAGCCCACATTAATGATCTAATTTTAACTTAATTACTCCTTTAAAGACCCTCTTTCCAAATACAGTCACATTCTTAGGTGCTGGGGTTAGGACTTCAACATATGAATGTGAGGGGGACACAATTCAGTCCACACCACCAGAAGATAAAAAAGACCCCCAGCCCCAAGCCCAGCCTGGATCTGCCCTTCACACATTAACTCTGCTTTGGCCTGTCCAATGCCACCTCTACCCAAGGACATCTGCCCCTGCTTGTCCAAGCTCCCCACAAGCCAGAGGCCCTCTCTCCCTGATCTCAGCCCCTGGCATAGGCCACAGGAATATCTTCGCCTGACATCTTACATTCAAATAAGCCCCTGGTGGTTGAAACAGTACCTTAAAATTTTTTTAATAAAACTAGTGAGGTTATACATGAATATATTTCAAACCCTCATATGGAATGTGACTTTGTAGGCTTAAAAAGATGGAAAAGTCTTAAAGGAAAAATAGAAATATTTGACTACTTTCCTTTTTACTTTTATATGTAAAAAATTTCAACAAAACAACAAAAGACAGATAACTTGGAAAAATAAACCCATGAAATGAGAAGAGGAGAAATGACCTAAAGTATGAAAATTTTGTGTGCAATTATATGAAAAATACTACTATCCCCAAAAGAGAAATGGATAGAGGACATGCACAGATTATTTACAAATGATGACATGCTAAATATTAGTAAGTGTTTAATCTAAGATTTAAAAAAGCATGACTCAACTTCACAAAGATCTTTTTTAAGACCCAGTTCTGACAAGGGTTCAAATAAATAGACACTCCTCTATGCTGCCAGCTGTCTGGCAACACGAGGCCAAAGCTGCCCAGGTGTCCCTCAATTCAGATGCTGGCCCCAGGGACACGTGGAGGAGCAGAAGCTGCAAAGGAGCAGGTTGGAAATCCTGCGCCCCAACCTGCCCACTCCCAGGTCTGTGGTTTTTCCACTAGCCTGGCTGCTTGCAGTCACAGAATGACATGTACAGCCTAGGTCAAGTGGGAAACATGGCATTTCCAGCCCAACCATGTCATCTGGAAGGGCAAGCAAGCAATAGAGGTTCCTACATTATCCACAAACATGTGTAAATATCGCAAAGGCTCGTAATGTAACCAAGAAAATCACTTCCCGTTGTTTCCCCTTCAGTGATATTTTCTGCTTGGCTGAGTTTGCTTAGCACACTGGAAAGGCCAACTCATCAGTTCTTGTTGTTAATCAAGAGCAGTAATTGTCCAAGTTCAAAGCCTCCTGACTTAGACTCTGCTGAATAGGATAACAAGTTCCAAAAAATGCTAAGTAGTAGTTTCTATAAGTGAGCCTTTTTAATAGGGAAGGCCCCTGAAGAGGGATCAGAAAGAAAACCTTTCTGTGAAGTGGAATTAAAACATTGTGCATACTTTATAGAGCATGGCAAATAAACTGAAAGTCCTAGAAGTTCTTAAAGCATGAGCGATGTGAGTGCAGACTCATTTCCTCATTTACTGTGTGAACTTACATATTAGTTAAGGCAATGCTAGGTGCTATAACAAACATACCCCATAACTGCAATGTCTTAACACAATAGAAGTCTGTTTTTTGCTAACACAAGTGTTGAATGTGACTCAGAAATCCAGGCTTTTTTATCTTTTGGGGCTCTGCCCTCTTCAACATGTGACTTCCAAGGTTACCTTGTTTGTCTGCATTAAGCCTGCAAAAAAGGAAAGCACATAGAGGATTATGTCTTTGGAGTTTTTCATGGGCAGGTTGTAAGTGGCACACATTTTTTTCACTCACATTCTATGGGCCAGAACCCAGTTCTGTGGCTTCACCTAACTGCAAAGAAGCTGAGAAATGAACTCTAATTGAAGAGGAAGAAATGGGTCTGAGGACAGCTGTATCTTCATGATACTGTGAATTGCAGAGAATTTCAATCTCAGTTTCACTCAATTCTTTCCTACAAACTCTGGGGCAGTGAAGGAGAAATAGGCTGAAGTGAAAGAATGGCATGAAAGTGTCCTGCTCAGATCCCTGCTCCTCACATTTGCCCTACCCTTGGTTAAATTCAAGCTGACACCAGGCTTGGAGAATAAGCATATTCTTGGCCTATAAGAACTGAAGGAGTCCCACAGCTTGTCATTAGCAGCTGTGCTCCAGGTCTGCTCTGATCTTCCACCCTGCTCCTCAATACAGGACACTTTGGGGTGAGTTGTGAGCAATAATACCTGTTAGCATTTATTGAGCACTAACTGTCTCCCAGGCACTGATGCTTAGTGGATTTTTTTCTATTGAACCTGAGTTGCATAGCCAAAGGCCCAGAAGTTGAAGCATCTAAAAGTTGGGTCCCATCACCTTGCAGTGACTTAGAGGTGACAATTCAGAGAATAGACCTGAACACCCAGTACCACCCCCTGTTCACCTTACCCCACCACAAATATAGGAAGACTGAGAGAGGAAGGGGTGGTCTTCTTGGGGAAAATGCAGATTCAGGAGTCCTGTGGGCAGAGCTGCTGCTTCCTCCTTCCAAAGCCAAGGGAAAGTGGCTTTAAGAGAAACCCTTGGAAGTTTGGAGATATTTTCAAGAAAGGGGAACTGGAATATCACTCCCAGTATGGGTATCTGCTTGACCAGCAGATTTGGTGACCTGCCTTTGTGTTTACTGAAGCAGTGGAAAAAACAGGCAAAGACAGTAGTGAGCTTTTTGGGTTATGGGGGCACTACACTGATGATCACCACCTTTACACTGCCTTGCTAGAACCTTGCCCCAAAGAGCCTCTCTCTGGTGAAGGGACATCTTAAAGCTGGAGGCTCTGGGGTGGTAGGCCTTTGTGGGGGGCTGGAATAAGAAGCGGAAGAAACAAAGCCGGATCTCCTACATCAAGGAACTGGGTGTAGGGTCAGACAAGGGAGGCATATGGGATTACCACATTATAGTAAAGAGAAAGGAATTCTGCAGGAGTAATTGAGGTCCTTAATCAGTTGACATTAAGCTAATCAAAAGGGAGATTATCCTGGTGGGCCTGACCTAAGCAGGGGATCTAGAAGTCAGAGAAGCAGATGCCCTCCTTTAGCCTTGAAAAAGCAGGGTGTTATGTTGTGAAGAATGGTAGGCAGCCTTTGAGAGCTGATGTCATTAGTTCTACAACCGCAAGGAACCAAATTCTGTCAACAAGCAGTAACATTGGAAGAGGAACCCCGGCATTGAATGAGGTACAGCCCCAGCCTACATGTTGATTTCAGTCTTGTGGACTCTGAGGTGAGGACCAAGCTAAGTCATGCCCAAACTCCTGACCCACAGAAACCGTGAGAGAATAAATTTATGTTGTTTTAAGCCCTTGAGTTTGTGGTAATTCGTTACGTAGCAATAGAAAACTAATATAGTTTCTGTATAGGCTGCTAGAGCCAAGGAAAGGTCCAGTCTACTCTGGAAGGTTGAGAGAACACCAGCTTTGAGTTATATTTGAGACTGAAGTTTTAAAAAAGTACAGGACTCAGTGTTAAATTCCAGAATTAAACTGTTCTAATAACTGGAATTAACTAGAAAGTTCTAGATGTAACCAGATGTCAGTAAAGGTTCTGCCTCCCTACCATCAAAGGTGGAGAGGATATTTCCACATAGCACACCTAGAAGAGCTTGGGGAACAATAAATCATGTTATGGCGTCTACCTTAGAGAGTTGTGACTCCTTAATAAATTGATCTCCAATGCATTATTGCATTTAATTCTTACACTAACCCAGTGAGGTGAGTGCAATGATTATCATACCCACTTTGACAGATGAGGAAAATAAAAGTGGAGAGCTCATATATCTTGCTTTAAATCACACAGCTGGTGAACAGTGGGACCAAGACATGAAGCCAGGCTGTGTGACCCCAGACTGGAGTTCCTGCAGGCCGCTGCACTTCGGCTGTGTGCTCAGTGCCCCAGCCCTGCAGCAGGCAGTCAAGTCCCGATGGAGATGCCAAGGGGACTTTTACTTCTGATACCTGCTGGGTGATACCTTCTGGTATGCCTCACCTTGGCACTCCTTGATGCAGCTGGGGTTACTGGGAACTGCTGTCAGGATTTGCATTTTAAAATTAATTGCCAGTTGTGTTCTTCTTGAGCCAGTCAGTGCTCCTTGATCTCTGCTCCATGCCAGGGTCTGGGCTGGGCACTGAGGGCCAAGGGTTCTGAGATGAATTCAGCAGGGTCCCTGCCCTTGGGGAGCACTGTATGGGCAATAGTTATCCAGCAGGTCCTTGAATCATATGGTTTCATTATCACATTGATGAGATGCTGTAGGAACTTAACTCTTGTTTATATCAATTAGCCTATAGTGAAACTGATTTCCTAATACTTTGTTTTGCTTTAAGACACAGAGCCTATTGATGACGTTAGTGAGGACCTAATTATGAGCAAGTGAGCAAGCAGCATCTTGGAGGTGCTATAGGACAGGCATGAAGGACAGGTAGGCCTGGGGTGTGCTAACAGCAATCAGCACCTTTGCTGAGCAGTTAGAATGTGCCCACTCGCTGGGTGTACTTGCCATAGCCCTGTGAGAGGGTCTATGTTTTCCCCAGATGAAAAGACTGGTTCAGAGAGGTCTGTCATTTTTCTCCTTTTCCACAGAGAGAGAGCTATTTGAAGAAGAGGTGGGCCTCCTGTCACTGAGATGCCTATGGAGGAACTGGACACTCATTTGCCAATGTCAAAAATGGTCATCCCATAGTGGCTGAACTGAGAGCCTCTAATGTGTAAAATGGATTTTTATTCATTTAAAAATTTCACAGTAAATAAAATAATGCATACATGTAATTAAAAAATTCAAACAAAGTTAAAAAGTAGACAGTGAGTCTCACTCCCACCCGAGCCCGACACTCCCAGTTCTCTTTCCCACAACTTCAGTCTCTTCTCATTCTTCTAAAGATAATTTATGCACATATTATATAAGCATGTATAGAGATCATGTGTATGTGTATATATACAGACATCTCTTTATTTAAAATATTTTCAGCCAGAGTATCTAGTTTCTTAATAAAATTTCATTTTGAAACAGTTCAATATTTTCTTGGCAAAGGTAGAAAAAAAAGGAAGTTTTTTTAAAACCCTTTTTAAGTATTTATTTTACTGCCTATGAATGACTGAAAAAAATCTAGAATAACAATGACTTACACAAGACAGAAGATTACCCACTGTGACGTATGGAGTCTGGATGTCAGTGATCCAGGGTTGGTATGGCAATTTGGTTGCAGTAGACCCAGAAGACTCAGATATTTTTACTTCCAGAAGCTGTGTCCCTCAGCCTCAAGGTCCAAGATGGCAGCATCAAGACTTCAGGCAGCAAGACAAAAGAGACAAAAAGATAAACAGCTGTCTCTTGAGTAAGGTTTCAGGAAGCTGGCACTGACGCTTCTGTTTATATCCCATTGGCCAGAACTGAAGTACGTGGCCATATCAAGCTGCAATGGAAAATGAGGAATGTGATCTTATTTTGAGAGGCCTTATTTGTCCAACTACAAATTCTATTACTGTGGGAAAAGGACAGAGTGGAGACTGGAACATGAGCAACAGTTTCTGTCACATTGCATAGTGCCTGCTTCCAAGTACTCCATTATTTATCCAACCAATTGTTATTGAATAAATGTTTGTTGAATTCATTGCAAGAGAGATGGGAGATGGGGTGCAGACTTGTGCTGTGAGTTTCTACTTCAGAAACTCAAAAGAGACGAGCTGAGACCCCCATTCCCTAGAAATAACTGTCATCTTTCTGCTTGATTCCTCTCATTTCCATGTCAAAAGGTTCTCACCTGGAACTCAGTCCCTCCATATACACAATGAAGTAGGTAACATAAGGTCAAGCAGTCATTCCATCAAAAACTAGACGAGTCTGTGGTTCTAAATGAATCAAAAGCAAGAGACCAAGCATTGATTATGAGGACTCAGAACCAATGAGAGTTCAAAGATACTGAGGGATCCTTGGGTCTGACCTTCCCTGTGGGAATCTTAATTTCTCAAAAGACACCTCTGAAGCCCCCAGGCACTTGATTCTGCTTGGCAAATGAAGTGGATCTCAATCAACACTGGCACATACCCAAATGCTGGGAAGAAAATAGAAAATGAAATTGCAGAACTCTGGCCACAATGAGGCAGCTGCCATTGGAAATTACCTCCAAGCTAAAGAAGTGTCAGGCTGCCCCTAGCAGTGGACTACCCATCAACAGAAGATATCTGGGTAGAACTCTTAAAAACAGTGGCTTGTTGGTCTGTGAGAGACAAACTATGAGGAGAGGAGTGAGGCCTCTGCAAAAAGAAGCCTGCCTGCCTGATCTAGGAGGATTTTTTGAGGAAGAATGATGTTTGGCTGAGAATGAGCCAAAGGATGTTATTATTTCATCTTTAGATGGCTTTGAGGACATTCCACAACAAACCTGCCAAAAACATTGAGCTTTTCAAGAAGTCTTGGGACTTTTCCTCATGATTAACAAACTGGCATGGGGGAGGGAAGAAAACAAACAAGTAAACAAACAAAAACAAATGAACAACAACAACAAAAAAACAGATGTCGGAGAAAATAGATACTTCTCTGAATGGATAATATTAACATTACCTACTTCTCTAGGGACCAAGATTAACTGGTTTTCGTTAAAATTCGAGTGTTATTGGGGAGAATTCCTCATGAGGAAGAAGTTAAGCCATTGAGAGCTAAAGCGCTAGAAGAGTTCCCAGGCTACATGGAAGTTTGAGGTGAATTAGATGAGCTTCAAGGGGAAACCACTGCCTATGGATGGGGGAGTAGAAGACACGGCTCCAGGAGTTATGGAGTGATTAGGGTTGCCTGGGAATGCCCCAGAAGTTGAAACTATGCTTAACCAAGGAATAGTTTAAATGGAGAACATGCCTATGGAATGCCTAGGCAATCACAGTCCTGGGTGTGTGGATGGTCAAACCAGCTCCCAAATGTAGAGGAAGGGAGGTCCAGAAGACACATCCTTCAGTCTTAGGCCGGCCAAGAGTTGCTTCTCCTTCTGCCAGGACACTAGGGTTGCATCCAACTTCCCCAGCAATTCTGAACCTGGCGAAGGTTTTAATTTTCTATCGTGATGAAAAATGTGTGGTTTATACACTGTCACAGAACAAATAGATTTGGGATTTATGTTGTACAACTTACATGGTTTGTTTGAGTTTTTTCCATACGTCTTCCACAGTCCTATCACATTTCTGACAGTTACATTATTTTTTTTCTTTCTGGGAAGTTGAGGAGAGGCAGAAAACAGGTTTTTCCCTTTCTCCACTAAGCCCAGCTTGGGAGTATCTTTATGCAATTTATGGATCTATGTATGTGGTCTTTTGTTGAAAGAATTTTTGCATGAATGTGCCCACAGTGTGGTGTTATATGCGTGTGTATAGTGTTCTAGGCTCCAGTATATGCATGTGTATATAGTAAATGTAGTTGTATATGTTTGGCTATGTTTTTGTGACGTGGTGGTGGTGGTGGTGGTGGTGGTGTCTGTGTCTCTGAAACAGATGTAATTCACCAATTATATGTTATTCCAATTCAGAGGTCATTAATGACCCAACCTTTCTCCTGACAATATTGTGCTGGGTTCCGGGCTTGCCTAAAGTTGGGAAGAGTTGCATTACTTTCCACGTCCCAGATTTCACATATTTTCAACTATTTTCACATGTGTCTTTGCAAGTGTAGCATTTTAGTTAAATAGGTGGAGAAAATACTCCCAATTATTAATCAAGGTACATTCTTTCACTTTATGCTGTAGAGTTGTCATCAGAAGTGTTATTAAACATAACATCAATTGCAATACTTTTGCTAATTTCTTTTTATTATTAAAGCAGATATACAACTTTGGAGTCAAGACATTGGTGTGGGGTTTTTTTTCCCACTAGAAAATTCATCCATATCCTAGAATCAGCTTGTAGCTCAATGTAAATTCAGTGTAGAATTTAGTCAGTTATTAAGTGGATTTAAGTGGCTGAACCCTGGTGTAATCTGACCAGCAATGCATGAAGGAAAGAGTTGGAGGTGTAAAAAATGTCAAATAGCTTTCTCAGATGCATTAAACTATTAATAAAGATAAAACGATCTTTATGTTTGGGGTTTAGAACATCTCTTTTATGATATCGAGAAGGCACTTTGATTCACGACTCGTTGGCTTCAAGGTCTGGTGTCATTATTCAGAAGGTGTCAGGAAGAAAATGCA
Source organism: Macroglossus sobrinus (assembly GCA_004027375.1). NCBI lineage: Eukaryota > Metazoa > Chordata > Mammalia > Chiroptera > Pteropodidae > Macroglossus > Macroglossus sobrinus. The sequence goes on from PVKZ01000181.1 coordinate 696,182, forward strand.
GACAAGCTCCTCAGCAGGGGGAGAAGTGAAAAAAGAAACAGGAGTTTAGGAAGGCCTAGGCCCAGCTGGGTTAGGCAGGGAGATGCGACAGTAAAGGGATAACATACAAGGCAGCTGACGATCATGCCCACGTCCCGTAGAGCCCTCAGCAAAGGATCTTCGCTTGGTCCTGGGACATGTTTTCCGAGGTGTTCTGAGGTGCTCTTGACCCCCCTGCAGAGGGGTCAGCCTGAGGCAATGTGGGTGGAGTATGGATGTGGAGTATTCTTCATTTGTCCACCCCGCCCAGACCGTCCCCTTTCTCTGCCCTGCTCTGTATCCCAGGAAGTTGATCTCTGTGGACCTCATCACTCAGAGCCCCTGGAAGCAGAGGCACCACCAGGAGACAGGAAGGAGAGAAGAGCATGAGGTCAGAGGAGTTGTCCCCACTCCCTCCTGGCCTCGCTCCAGTTCTGTGGTGGCTGCCTTCTAGAGGTACAGCATCTTGCAGCCCCTCTCCCATGGCTCCTACTCTCTCTCCAGATTCTGGCAGCAGCATTCCTTCCCCTTTGCCCCTTAGCCTAGGATATAAGGCCCGCCACGGTGCCTTACCAGACCATGTGGGTCTCCCTAGCACTGCTCACACCTCTGCAAAATCTCACCAATAAACCCTTCTCAGCTGAACTTTGTGAGTGGCTGAACGTTTTCTCTTGGGACCCCGACTGCTTCAGAGGAGCCTTCCCCGTGAAAACCTCTGACCCTTCTGCCACTGTGTGTGTATGTGGGGCTCAGGTCGAGTCAGCGGGACTGGGGAGAAGGGAGCTCAGAAGAAGGAGCCTTGGCATAACATGAGGAGCATTGGTGCATGGCGGCCTCTCCATCTGAGGCTTCTCAGGCACATCACTGCTTGCCGTCCATCTACTCTTCCGGCAAACATTGATTAGGCAGCTTCTGGGCTCAGGTTTTGCGCTAGGCAGGCCTTGCCCTCATGGAGTTTGCAGTCCAGTGGGGGACGCAAACAGACAGACCATTTGAGCCTGTGTGTTAAATGCTATCGCGGGAGGGCTCAGGGCCCCGAGATGCACACAGGAGAGGTACAGGACAGAAGGCCCAGGGAGGGAAATTTTCCTGGAGAAAGGAACAGCTAAACTGAGAATCTGAAGAATGAGAAAGATGTCCGAGGAAAGGAGTTGGGTGGAATGCACAGAGAGAGTAGTATTCTTGGCAGAGAAAACAGCATGCATAAAACCCCAGAGGTGAGAGAGAGCTGAGGCATTTGACAGCTGCCAGGGTGTGGGAAACTGAAGATCATAAAGAAAGGAGCGGTGGCCAGAGGTAAAGCTAGAGGGTGGGCCATGGTACATCCGGCAGCCCTCCTTCCCCATCACTGTGGCCTCATGTCCTACTAAAGGGTTCTACCTTTATTCTGAGGGCCATGGCAGCCTTTGGACAGGGCAGATACATGAAAAGGTCCCTCAGTCTACCTGGTGAAGAAGGAAAGCAGTGATAGGAAGCTGGGTGACTCCATCAGAGGAACCAATGAGAGAGGGCTCTTGGCAGGGAAATGGAGAAAAGTGAGTCCACATGATCTAATGTGGAACCCACACTTTCCAGATGGGGACACGAGTGCCAGAGAAGGCCAGACCTTGCTCCAGTCACACAGAGAGACAGTGGCCCAGGGTCTAGGCTGCTGGAATCAGAGCTGAGGGGAGCAGTCATGGTCTGGAAGCCACCTTATTCTTGCAGGAAGACTCCTACTGGAGGGGCTTTAAGGGCAGGCTCCGAAGCCTAGTCACCCACATGTTTCCTTCCTTGCAGGGATGAGTGGTCTTTGGACCAGAGGGACCCAGGCAGGACCTGGATCCTCACCTGGGTGCACTCTGGACACCTCCATCCAGTGCCAGGGGCTCGGCCCAGATGACTGGTGCTTCCTACTGAAATCATGTGGATATTAAGCTAATCAAAGCCATGCCTACGAAGGGATGGGGCTGGGAAGGCGGCCCTAACGAGCCTCGTGTCACTCCCTCCACCCTGAGCGTCTTGCGCTGTCCCATTTGTCTGGCTGTAATCTACATTTCAAATGATTACATGGGAAGCTGAAGTGGTAGTGACAAGGATAAACGAAGCTTGTTAAACTAATAGCTGCACTAATGCCCAAATATGTGAACTTCCCGACGCCGGCCGCATCCCAGCCTGGCGGAGCTGTCAGCCCTGCTCCCCCGGGCTCCGCCGCCAGCCGCGGCCACATGATGAATGGCCCTGTCGACCAAACTCATCCGGGGCCCAATTAAACAGGCAGAAATGAACTGGAGCCGTCAGGCAGCCGGGGAGGGGGAGGCATGGAGAGGGGAGGCTGAGCCAGACAAGCGGTGGGGGGGAAGGGGGGATAGTTAAACCTTATACAGATGGAAGAAACAGAGAGAGACGGGGGTAGGTGGAGTGGGCCACAGACTAGTGGGTGGGAGAGAGAGAGAAAGAGAGAGAGCAAGAGAGCACTACTAGAGAGATGAGAGGGTCAGAGACCCAAAAAAGAGAGAGACAGCCACAAAGGGAAGAGATGCCAGGGTAGGAGGGGAAGAAGAGATAGAAAGACACACAGAGACAGAGTGAGACAGAGATGCCAAAAGATTAAGAATGCAGAAACAGACACGGAGCTACACGCATGAAGAAAGGTGGGGAGATGGTCAGAGACACATGCGGGGACAGAGAGAGACACCCTCCATAGCTTCACAGCAGGGAGGGCCGAGTCCTTGGTGGGGAGAGGTGGGGAGAGGAAGCGGAGGAGAACAGAGGAGGAAAGAGGATGAGAAGAGAAAATATGTCTCCTAAGTCAAGGCAGCTCAGAGGAGGCAGCAGGGAAGTCGTTCTGTCAGAAAATGGTCATTTAATGGTTTGCCGAGCCCGCGACAGATATGTCATCCGAAGCTGCTAGGCGGCAGTCCCAGGGCATTTCGTTTATTAATTACCAGCTTCCAGCCAGCTCCCTTCATCCCCTGCCTCATGCCCATCATCAGCTCCATCCCCTGGTTGGAGGCCCTGTGGCGCCTCGTCCCATTTTCCAGAGGAGGCAGCCAAGGCCGGGGAGGGGCAGGCCGACCAGAGCCTGGCACTGAGCAGGCTCAGGATCTGCTCTGCCGCCAACCAGGGCATCTGGCCTTCCCAAGTCTGCCTGTCCCCCACCATGCCTGGGCGGGACTCCAGGACCAAGGATAGGGAAGCCAATTCCAGCCCTGTCTTCCCAATGGCACCTGAAGGAAAGGTGTGAGGCCTGGAAGGGCACTCCTCTTTTCTTCAATACACTGAAGGGTTACTTTAGGGTTACACTTTCTATTTCACAAATCTAATCATGTCTTGCTTGCATAACAATTTCGTCCTTTTTCCTTTTATTTAAACTCCTTCGTACAGCTTTCTGATCCACTCTTTTCTGCTCTCAGAAGTTCCTAAGCCTTTTAAATGGCTTTGACTCTTAAGTTTCTTTAAATTCAAACCCAAGAAGCTAGTCTCTACATTGAAGCAGAGGTGAGCACTAACAACCTCTAGTGTGGCCCCTTGCCAGTGAGAAATGTTTCACCAGGAATGTTTAGAAAAACAGAAACACACTCTCCCATATTGTGTTGGTGCAAACCCTGACCTCTGCACACTTGTGCATTTGGACTCCCCCTCCCCCACCTTCCAAACCTCATCTACCTTTCTAGCCAGACTGGAGCTGCCATAGAGGAAAAAAAACTGCAGGGGCATCTTCCTGTCCCCAGAGAGTCAGGGACCCCTCAGGACCCCATGCCCAAGAGCCATCCTGAAGAAAAAAAAGGCAGTGAAATCCCTGTTCTAAGCAGATATGGTAGGTCCAGCTGGAGTTGGACTGACTCTCTTAGAGGCCCAGGTAGGTTGGACATTGCCAAAGCTTCCATGGGCTGGCATGAATCTGGGGGGATGGTCTGAACTTCCCACCTCCACTACTATCCCCGAAATCTCCAGATGGCTCCCTGCAAATTTTATACTTCCCATGTTTACAAATGAACTTATCTCCCTCTCCAAAGCCACCTTCCCAGGGTCCCATCCCAGGCAAGTGCATCAGCTGCCTCTGTCCTCTGGCTTGGGTGTAGACCATATTTACTGGTCACCAAATGCTTCTCAGTCAGCCCTTCAGCTCAGCAGACATCACCCCTCTTGTTGTAAAGATGGGTAAACTGAGGTCAAGAGAGAGGAAAGGACTTGTCTAAGATTGCAGAGTAAGCTAAGGGTAGACTCAGAGCCAGATCCCATGTCACTTGACCACTATCCAAGGCTTCTACCCCAAAATAACATAGCCTCCCCCAAAATAACATAGCCTCCCCCAAAATAAAATAACATAGGAGCAATTAGACTCCTACTGAAAGCAGAATTCTACAGCTGTAATTAATCTTGTCATATGGAATTATTGACTATGCCTGCCTTCAAAAGTTCATTAAAAAATTATATATTATTATTATTATTATTATTATTATTATTCTCTCTCTTAAATTATCCAGCCTCTCAGATTATTAGGATGAAGATAAACACTCTCTCATGAGTCATCTGAGCTACAGTGGACAGCCTAAGAAAAGAACCGTATTGGCTCTGGGTTATTTTTGTCAGCTCAGATTTACTTGCATGAGGGCTCTGTTCTACTCCATTGTGTATGATTTGCTTGGGGCTACCAGTCAGTCTCAGGACAGTCCTGACCAACCAACCATGGTACCTCTTCCCTCTGGCAAGAGTGATTGGTCCAAGAGATGGGCATGTGACTCATCAGGACCAATCAGAATGCTTCCCTGGAATTTATATACTGATACACAGAGATTCCCTCTTTCTGCTGCAATTTAAGGCTAGAGCTGTCAACCATTTTTTCTTTCCCTGATTAGAGGAAGCCCAACTACAATGGGAGATAATGAGGCCCACTGGAAGCAAACCCAAGTGATGAAGAAGGAGTCTCGATGACTTGGTTTAAGCCCTGGATTCAACTGTTCCCTAAAGGTACCTAATACCATGACTAAATTAATTCTCTTTAGTCTTTATTTTAGATTGAGTTGGAATTCTTTTCCCTTTATCTTAAAGAGGTCTAATACTAATAAAAAGTTCTTTCTCACGTCAAGCTATATCCTACAACAGTTGGCATACACACAGCCCTCTTCTCTGGGCCAACTTTGGGTACACTGCTCATATATACATTCTCTTGCCACTAGGGAAGGTCTCAGCTGCAGGACCCTGTGTCCCATACCCTCTTGCCTCTCCTGAACTGTCTCTACAAAACCTTTGAGTTTCTCCTTCTGAGTAGAGAAAAGTTGACCACTAGAACCCCTATCTGGGCTTCAGGGAGGCCAGAGGTTCTGAGATCCTTTTGAGTTACATAGAGGCTGTCTTCTGTGGGAAATAAAGGAATCTCTCTCATTCAAGTGCTCTGATCACATTACATTCCTGTTTCAAAACCTTCAGTGCCTCTCCAACACCACTGGGGAAAGTCCAGACTCCTTAGCCAGGCTTCCAAGACATTTCACATGGTCTGCCCTAGATTCCTCATCCTCTACGCTTTCTTACCACTGTGTCTTTGCTTGTGCTGTTTCTCCTCCTTTCTCTGGAATACCTGCCTATGAAAGCCCTCTCATCTTTGTAGGCCCAACCCAAGCACCACCTCTTGTAGGCAGCCTTTCTCATTTCCCTAGTAATAATGAAATTTGTCCTGGGACCTCCTCTAGCATATTATCTGCCCCTCTTTTATAGTCATCATATAGTCCATCTTATATTAAATATGTTGTTTCTCCAATCTGATTTTTTCCCCTCCCCTTATCTTAGCCCCAAGCTAGGTGACTCTTAATTCATCTTTTAGATCTCAACTCAAAGGTCACTTGTTCAAAAAAGGCTTCCTTGGCTGCTTTCCCATGACAAAGCCTGTTCCCTTGTTTTCTGTGTGTTCACAGCACTCTAAATTCTTTTTCAGTTCTTTATTGCAGTTTATGATAAAATATTTTTTACTATAATATTTGATTAATACCTGTATCCTCTTATTATAATATATGCTTCTATAAGAGCTGAGACTTTGTTTTATAGCTAGAATGATACCTGGGACATCAATCAATATTAATGGAATTAGTAAAATCAATGGCTGAATAAGTAAATAAATGAATAGATGAATGAATATTTTCCTTAGCTCCTTACTAATTGGGAGCTAGCTGGGGTCAGACACTATGTCAGTAATCTTTGCATTCCTCATAGTTTCTAGCATGTGGTCAACAGCTAGTGAACATGAACATCAGTAAGTGGCTAGTGAACATCAGTAGGCACATATTTTATGGGACTCTACCCATAGTGATAACTTGAGTGAGGAACCTAGGGCCTCAATCCAAGCTGGGCCAAGAACTGAAAAAATTTAATACCAAAGAATACATTTTCTAATCCAGGCATACTAGGGCTGCAGAAATGACTGAAACAAGCCCCCCTCCACCCTTGAGAAGCACATGGTGCAGTTGTCCTGAGTGAGCTGTTCTGACCCATCACCTCTCCAATGAGGTATGACATTGTTCTCGAGTTTTATTGCTACAAGATGATCTTACTCAACTCCTCAGTAAACAGCATTGCACAAGGACCACGTGCACACATGCAAATCCAGAGTGGACAATAACACTGGGCATGTTGGAGTGTTTAATGGTACATTTACGGGAAAGCAAGCCAGGAGCCAGCTTTAAAAATAATATTTATTTATTACAATTGGCAGAGCAATGGAGAAAATTGCCACTTAGATAGGATTTTACATTTTGCAAAGCGTTTTGTAATCAGCACAATTTCTCCCAACCATTCTCGAGGACAAGTTGTTTTTGTCATTCCCACTTGCAGGCAAGGAGAAGGTACTGGGGGAAACTAAAGGGAAATTCAGTGCTTCTATTTAGCAAAGCACAAGCTGAAAGGCAAACTCGGGATTAAATGAATGCAAGCAAGCATTTATTTTGAATTTCTACTATGTGCTGGGCACTGGGAATTTGGTTGTATGCAAGACCTTGATAAGATTCTAGGCTCTGACTCACTGATGGTTTCCTTGGATGTATATGTGCTTTGTCTCACCCAGAGAAGAAAATAAGGTGTTATCTTACATTCCCTCCACCTATCGTTTTGCTTAGCCATGTCACTTAAAAGTTCATGTGAGTTGTATCAGTAAGGATAAGCTAGCCAATGCTGCTGTAACGAACAATCCCTAAATCTCAGTGTCTTAAAACAATAAAATTTTATTTCTCCCTTACGGCATATGTCCATTGCGAGTCAATAGAGGGGCTTATGCTCACTGTGTGCTCAAAGATCTAGGCGGATAGAGTAGCTTTTATCTCAGATATAATTAGTTAATGTGCTAGAGAAAAAAGAGAGTTCTGGAGAGTCTCACACTAGTAGTAGTTCAATGCCCTGGTGCAGAAATGATATTGTTTCAGCTCTCATTTATTGGCTAAAACCAGTCACACAGCTCCGCCTAACCATGAGGTATCAAGAAAGTGAAATGCTACTTTGTGTCCAAAAGGTGGGAGGACTAGAAGTACTTGGCAAACAGCACTAATAACTACTATGCAAGTTAAATTTTATCTTATGCCAAGAAGAAAAAAAACAAGTTCTTGAGTTTGTTTTTAAGTCTGGAGAAATATCAAATATGTGGGTAGATGAGATGTTTGCAATTGATTATTTGTGTTTTTTAATGAAGGAAAAATTTTAAAACCCCAGATCTGTGCACTGACTTTTAACAAAATCAAGAGTTTCTTCAGATACATTAAAGGGAAAAAGTTTAGTTAGGGCAATAGGACAAGAAAAATTAATAAAAAGCTTGTAAATTGCAAAGAAAGAACAAAAATTTTCTCTATTTGCAGATGACTTCACATGACATAGAAGATCCTAAGGACTATAAAAAGAAAAAAAACTTCTAGAACTAATAAGTGAATTTAGGATATTAAAATATATAATATCAATATAAAAATCATTTTTATGCACTAGGAGTAAACAATTAGAAAGTAATATTAAAATAAATACCATTTATAATAGCAATCAAAAACATCAAAGATAGGGATAAATTTAACAAAGGATGTAAAATTCTATGACAAAATGATAAAACAATACCAAAAGGAATTTAAAAGACCTAAATAAATTGCATAAATTAAAAATTGAATGAAAAAAGTTCTGGATCAGAAAACTTAATATTAATATTATTATAATGTCAATTTCCCTCACATTGATTTAAAAGTTCATTGTAATCCTAATGAAGATGATTTTAATATTTATTTGGAAAGGCAAAAAATAATAGCTAAAACAATCTTGAAAATGAATTACAAAATGAGAGGACTTTTTCTACCATGTTTTAAAATTTATTGTAAATCTATAACTATTAAAACAGTGTGGTTTTGTTAAAAGGATAAACAGAAATTTATGGAACAAAATAGAAGATTCAGAGGTGGGTCCTCACATACATTGTCACTTGATTTTTAACAAAGATGCAAAAGCCATTAAGTAGGGTAAGAAAAATGTCTTTGACAAGTGATGCTGGAACAAATGAATATCCAGATGAAAAACAAAGAATCTTGACCTTGGGTCACACTATACACAAAAATTAGTTCAAGATAGATCAAAGACCTAAAAATAAAAATAAAAACAAGAAAACAGAGAAAAATATCTTTGTGACCTAAAGATCTCTTAGAAAGAATGCAGAAAATATAAATCACAAAAGGAAAAAAAAATGAGAAAATGGACTTGATTAACATTAAAACATTTACTCATCAAGAAAATAAATAAGCCATAGAATGAAAGAAGATATTTACAATACATTTATTTTACAAAGGACTTGTACCTAGAATATATAAACTCCTACAATTCAGTAATAAAGCGCACAATTAAAAATAAATAAATAAGCAAAGGACTCAATTGAACAATTCATGAAAGAAGATATACAAATGGCTAGTAATTACATAAAAAGCCTTTTAACACCATAGTTATCAAGAAAATGCAAATCAAAATTACTACACACCATCTAGAAAGGCTAAAATGATAAAGGCTGACAACACCAGAGGTTGGAGAGGATGTACAGAAGCTGGAACTCACATGTATTGCAGTCTGAAGTTAAATATGGTACAACCACCTATGAAAACTGTGTGCAGTTTCTTAAAAAACTAAACATACATCCACCTAATGACCTAGCAATTTTACTTTTAGGTATTTAACCAAGAGAAATGAAAACATATGTATATAAAAAGGCTGGTACAAGAATTGTCATAGAAATTTTATCCATAGTAGTTAAAAACAGGAAACAACCTAGCTGTCTATCAACAGGAAAATTAATAAGTAAGCCATGTTATAGTCTTCCAATGGAATACTGCTTAATAACACAAAGGAACAAACTATAAACACATGCAACAACATGGATGACTTTCAAAAATATTACAATGAATGAAAGAAGTCAGACACAAAAAGTGTATCCTATAAGTTTCCATTTATTCTAGACTAGGCAGAAGTGACCTATGGTAATAAATTCAGATTAGTAGTTGCTTTGGGGATGAAAATTAACTTTGCCTGGAAATGTCCTGTCTTAATATGAACTCATGAAAAGATCTGATTAGCTCACTGAATGCAAATTATACCTCATGGGTCGACCCCTATCAGCAAGGGAACCTGAGAAATGTTGTTCCTTGTTGCTCCAAGTAAAATCATAGCTCTGTTACTAAGTAAAAGGGGAGAATGGAAATTGGGCATGTAACAATGTATACACACAGACACACACACATACACACTTACATACAATGTGTCAGACTTGGTCACACAGCATCATACATTAGCTCACTTAATCTTCACAATGACCATTGTTATCCCCATTTTGAAGATGACAGATCTCTGCTACAGAAAGTATTGAAACTCAGTGCCATGGCATATGGAGACTGGTTGAAGGAATTGTAGATATTTATGGCCTGATCACATTCCCATCCTATGGACTGGAAGATTGAGGCCAGAAGAGGTCATAGGATTCAATATGCACTCAGTGACAGAGCCAGAGTGAAAGCCCAGTGCTTTTTCCTGTCCACTCTTTCTGTCCTCATTTGAATTGCATCTGGGAGGGAGCACTGTTCATGAGGAAGCATGGAGAGTCTGGAGTCACACAGACCTGGGTTGTATCTTTACCATTAACAAGCTGCGTGACTTCAGGTTCATCAAATTTTCTGGGCTTTAGTTTTTTCATCTGTACAATGGTAATGATAATAACAACAACTATGTTATCAGACTGATTTGAGGACTCATTGAGCTGATGCATATGAAACAGCACAGCATCTGGCACATAGTAAGTGCTCAGGAAAGAGTGGCTATTATTGTTCTCCATGGAGAGCCTATCGGTGGCATAGTACCCAGCACCAATGGCTTGACCCAGCCTTAAGTTCACATCCTACAAGACAGAAAACATCTGGATCTTGTGCAGTGTTTGCCATGCCAAGGAGAACTAGGGGCCTAATTAAAATTGCTACTCTGTTTGCATTATCAAATGTCAGGGTTTTTTTTCTTCCCATAGAGCAAAGATTTTTCTTATCAAAAATCTATTCACTAAAATGCTAATGATTGTCAGTGATTAGAAACTGCTGCTCAAATTTGAAAGTTCCCAGTGGGCCTCTCAGACATGGCTTGTAACTTGTCAGTTGAAGAAATGTTCTCAACAAATCAAACTTTGCTGTATATGTTTAAAAAAAAAAAAGATTTAATTTCCTTTACGCTTCACTGTGCTGGTCCAGAAGGGATTTTTGAGTTAAGTGACAGAGACCACATTATTAGTTGTGGAATCGGTTCTAATAGAAGTCTCTCAAGGCAAGATATTCTCAGGTAGGCCCAAAACTGCTACCAAAAGTCTTTCAAGCTTATCTTAATTTCAATAAGCATTTAGTTTGCCAAAGAGAAGCACAGTGGGCAATTTGTTTTTATTCTCTTCTTTTTGTCCTCCTTCTTTCCTCTGCCTTCCTCTTTACGAGGAAACATCTCCAATGCTGTGCGCTTCAACATGCAGCCAAGGATCCCAGTGCCATCAGCTGTCCTCTCTGATTATACCTGGGTGCCTGGGGCCTCCTGGGCTGGATTTACACAGCCCCAGCAGAACCAGTCCTTCTGATGTGGTAGGTCAGCTCCTCAGGGGACCTCAGCTGCCCGGCCACACCTGGGCACAGTCAGTACCCCTCACACTGCTCGCCTGACCTCTTGGCCTCTCTAGAATCTTGGCAGTATCCAAGGTATACATGACTGGACTATGATGGATCAGTCACTTGAGATATAATTAAAGGTTTTATAACTGTTTACCCAGCAACAACAATGGAATACTGCTTAGTAACACAAAGGAAGGAAGACATAAAGTTTCATGATACTGAATGGTATTTAAAACACAGACTCGACTCAGATGGGCTTGGGTTTGACTATTCATTCAACAAATATGTATTGAGCACCTATTATGTGCTGGGCACTGTGCTGGGAGCTGGTGATAGAGAGGTGAACTAATAAGATATTGTCCTTGTCCCACTAAAATTTATAACTTGGTGGAGACAAGCAATTAAGCGAATCAATAAATTAAATAATTACACATTCTGATGAGAATTTCAAAGGAAATAAATCAAGTGCTATGATCAATAGATTTTAAAGTCTGGTCCCTGGACCAACAGTATCAGCATCACCTGGGAACCTGTTAGAAATGCAAACTCTTAGGCCCCACCTCAGATTCACTGAATCAAAACTTCTAGGGGTATGTCTTGATACAGGCTCATGTTTGAGGATCTCAAATATAGAATGACGGAGTGGTGGGAACCTCTTGACGGAGGATGGTCATGAAGGCTGGCCCGACAAAGTGATGTTTGAGGCTGAGGCCTCAGGAATGAAGAGAATACATGTGAGAAGCCAGAGAAAAAGCCTCCCTGGCTAAATGGATTTGGGCCTCAGCTTCCTTATATGAATTAGGAGCAACAATAATTCTATCATCATAGAGTTTTGAGTATTTAGTGGGTAAAAGGCTTAGCACAGACATCGCCAAAATGGAAACTAGCCGATCGATCATTAGTTTTCTTATTTGGAGTGTGACACCACCAGGTTCCAGCTCTTTGGCCTCCAACACTAAGAAGGTGGCAAGAAAGCTTCTTAGAAACCCTCTGTCCAGCCCAGGTCTCATCCCCTAGGGGTCTGCTCCATAGTGTCAACAGAGTCATGGCCACAGGTAGAGAAACAGAGCATCCAGGGGTCTGCATTGCATGAGATAACTGGGCAGGATCTACCTAGCACCTCTCACTCACTCCCCCATCACCCTTTCTCTATTTGCAAGAACTCCAAAGTAGCAGTGCTTCTATGCATTTTAGCAGTGCACACCCTCATAGGTCTCCCTAAGGTGGGGTGTGACACTTGGCTGAAAATTAGAGAAGTCCCATCATCCATCCAGCCAGCAGCCATACCAGGAATTTCAACTGAGAGCATTCTAGGTATGCAATCAAAGACCTCAGGGGCCTTGGGACTTAGTTGGAGGACAAGACACATAAACAGCCACTTGAAATACCAGGTATAAAAAGCTATGAAAGAGGTGTTGGGCATTCAGGGGACAGGGAGATTGATTCCTGCTGGGGGACTGGGGACACCTTCCTGGATGTACCTTCCCTTGGGGACATCCATCATTTCTTGCAGGAGCGTCCAAGTCTAAAGAGTTTATTATTCCCTCCTGTATTACTTTGCTCTTGGGACTGTAAATCAAAAGTTCAGTTCATAGAAATCTTCGACTCTGGAGCCCTTTGAGGGAGAGGCTCACAGTTGGTTTAATCTCCCTGACAGCCCTTTCGAAGGGGAAGATGTTTGAGAGCCGCTCTTGGTATGTTTTAGAGCTGGTGGTCCTTGGGGAATATCTGGACCAGTTTTCCCACTGTAGAGATGAGGAGCTGAGGCCAGAGGAGGAAGAAACTGCCCAGGCTACACACTGAGTCAGGGGCAGCACTGGGACTGGAATCCTAGCCTTGTGCCCCAGCCCCACCCCTGAGGGGAGGAACTGGGGAGGGAGGAGGTTTGCCTGCAAGCACTGGCCTGGACCTGCTACCAGGAGCTCCTGGGACCCCTACGTTGAGTCTTTTTGCTTATCAGTTACCACCAAGAAGTTGAGGCAGGGACTATGTCTCATCCATGCTATTTCTTCTGTGTCTGTCCTGTTTCATCATCTCTGACAAATTCTTTTTTCTGGCTCTGGGCTTTTGTGGGATCACTGCAGTCTCTTTAGCCAGTTCATCTGCTCCCTCCAGACTCCCAAGCTTGTCTGATCTGTGTTCCTGTCAGGTATCCCACACCCCCAGCTCCTGCTCACCGGGCAGGTCCTTGGCCCTTTCCTGGCTTTTCCAGCACAATGAATGAGCGACAAGCCCCCTCTTCTGCAGCTTCTTATCCTCTAATGGCTGAACCAGGAAGGATAAAACCCTACAAGGCATCAAGAAAGCTACATTATTGAGTGTCGCTTTAAAAGTCAGGTAAATTAATAAAGCTAGAAGAGAAAAAAATTAAAATGCAAGTTTGACTAATGAAAATTATACTGCGAAGAGTCGATGAAGTGAACTCAGTTTAATCGATCATTCGGGGAACAACAATTATTTGCATCATTATCATGTGCCAGAATAGCTTTGCTATGAGTTTAATTTGATGATACCACTGAGCTCTAGAAAAGTATCCTGGGCCTTCATGTTTGCCACTCATGTAACTGTGTCATCCACTCCCAATTTTATGTAAGGACAGGATATATTAGCTTAAAAAGTTTTTGCCATATTCAGATGTCGTGACAGCTGTTGTGCTCATAAAATCATCATGTCAAAGGATCACAGAGGCCATCTAAGTCAACCTTGAACCCAAGGAAGGAATCCCGCCCATGCTTCTCTGGGAAGGTCTGTTCTTGAGGATTTCTGGAGATGGGGAGTTTACTGCCTACAAGGAACTCTGTTTGATCTCTGAGCAACACTAGTAGAGGGAAGTTCTTTCTTAAGTGGAGTCCAAATCTGCCTCTTTGTGGCTTAATCCCTTGGTCCTGGTTCCGTTGATCTAAAAGTTAGTGAAAAGCCTTCCTGTCATCATTTTCCACATGCAGTCCCTCCAGTAGTTTAAGACACTGAAATTGTTAGACTCCAAGGGGTAACACAGTATTGTGGATCAAAGCTAACTATTTGGATTCAAGAACTGGTTCTGCCAACTATTGGCTACTATGTTGAGAGAGTTATGTAGTCTCGTTATACACAGTTACCTCAACTGTAAAATGAGGATATCTATTTCATAGGGTGACTGAGAGGATTAACAATCTAATACACGAGAGACAGCAGGACAGTCCCTGGCATGTAATGAGCTCTATGTACATGTTAGTTCAGTCTCATAGACCAAATACTCTCCATGTATCTACCACTTTCCCCTTAAAGATTACTTATGTCTCTGTCATACAAAAACAGTGTGGGAATTCTATGAATTTCCCAGTACTCATAGAACTCAGAGCAGGAGCTGGGAATATAAGGTTGTTACGAAAATGAAATGAGCTATTTCAAGTAAAGTTCAGAGTACAGTTGCTTAGCACATAGCCTCAATAAATATTTACATTTATGGTTATGGGTGTTTATTCAACTATTCTAAAATAGAAAAGAAAGATGTTGGTTGGATGATGCACATGTCTCAAATCTAACTGACTTTTGTATAACTTCGATGTGTACCTAAGTGAAATGTCTTAAATAAAGATTAGGCATGTGTGCAGAAAACGGCTCTAATTACTCAGCTAGCACAGACACATTCTCGTCTTTGGAGACTCACACCGTCTCGGTTCCTGGTTCCCCCCAGGTATCGTGCTTCACGGTGATGAATGGGAACGGATTCTTGGCATAGAAATGCTGTTTCCACTGGGCCTCTGCGGAGGCAGCAGTGAAGGCGTTAGGAGGTTAGGTCGGTGTTTGAAATGCAGGATCTTAGAGAGGAGGCCCCAGGCTGCCTGCAAGCACCCCAGCTCAGCCCTGAGACACTTGCAGTGCTGGGAAGCCTCTCACAAGTGGGAGTTCCAGGAGCACCAGGGACTCCTAGGGTCACAAGCAGAGCAAAAGCTCCAGACACAGCTATTTCAGGCACAGTGGCTTTTCCTGGGCAAATCAGACATGCTGTCTAGAAAACTCCAAAAGCAACAAATATCTCATTTTATTCCCCCTTTTGTCCAAACTATTTTTTTTCTGTCATTGTTTGAATGTGACTATATTTTACCTGGATGTCTGTGTGCATTCTCTCATTAGACACACAATGCCATCTGAGGTTGGTGGTTTTATTATTATTTAACAGGTAAGGCAATTGAGGCTTATTGTATCTGTGTAAACTGTTCCCCACACCCTGTGAAGATAAGCACAGCCAGACAAGCTTTGGCCAATCCAATGAGAGCAGAAGTGACATGGCTCATTTTAAGAAGCAGTAAGTGACTCTCCACATTGCTTTAGTCATTACAGAAATGGTAATAAAAAGAAGGCTTCATACACCTGGGTTTTTGGAATGACCATTATAAGTAAAGCCTCCAGCAAACCTTTAAGGAACATGTAGTGTGATCAAGAGATAAACCTCTGCCACTTAAAGCCACTTCAGTTTAGGAGCTGTTTGTTACTGCAGCATAACCTAGGCTATCCTGTCTGGTACAGAAACATTAAATAATGTGCTTAAAGTTACACAGCTGTGGAGTTGGGGGTCTGATTTCAGAGCTTGTGCTCCAACTACTACATAATTATACTGCCTCCTTTCTTCCTAGCCCCCTGGTTCTCCACCTCACTGCCTTCCCCATCCCCACCTGCAGAGTAGATAACAATGCTCCAAGGGTAAAATTGTCCCACTCCAGGAAATACTTCCCTACTCCCCAGAAATTCTCCTTGGCTCTCATGGTGGTTTTTGTTTTTCAAGAAGATAGCCTGGGCCCCAAGGGCAGAGGAGAAAGTGAATGGCGTTCTCTCTCACACAGTTCCCTAATCATCCTCTCACGACCATCTCCCCACTTCTCATCTCAAGGGCCCCTTCTCCTAAAACTCCAACCTCACTGGTTTCTCACAATAAAACCTTTTCATGTCTCCCCATTGTCCTCAGGAGAAAGGCCTGGCACTCAAGGCCCACCATGAGTCAGTTCCTGCTTGTTTTACAGTTTTTTCTCCCATCTTTCTTCTTCATGAGAGCCTTACTGGCCACCATCCATAAGAAATGCTTATCACTCAGACTTCCCTGATCCTTTCCATTTTCTTCTGCCAGTCACACACACATACTTGCACACGTGCACATACACGTGCACACACACATACCAGTTGCCCCCTCCCCAATATCACCCAGCCCCTTGTACCCACCCACCCCTCCCACCCCCGCTCACAGCTTGAGTCACGCTGCATCATCTTTGTCTGTGCATGCTGTCTTCCCGCAGACTGAGATGCTCAGGGCAGAGGCCACATCTGACTTTTTTTCTGCATCCCTAGAGACCCCACAAGGGCAGACCCAGAGTGGGGCTCCTGACATTGCGGCATAGGATGCTAACCAGCAGCTGTCCGAGGCCTGAGCTTCCACAGCAGACCAAAAAGGGTATTTTGCAATGTCCCCTCCACTTCCCTTGAACAAGATCTAGCTGAAACAAACAAAAACAAACAAACGTGCTCTTTTCTTTAAGCCCCAGACTGGTTCTCCCCCGGCGCTGGGCTTTCAAACATCATCTGCTCTCCCCTCCAAGGTCTATCTATCATGTTCGCCAGAATCTGTCCCCACGGGGCTGTGGCACAAGAATAGTCAACATTTAACACAATCAGAGCTTGTTCCATCAAAGGGGAGGTGGGGTGGGAGGCTGGCAGGGCTGAGCACGGCTTGTCTTCTCGCTGAGCACAAACGCTTACAGATGGGAGGGATCCTCTCATGAGACTCTCCTCCTCCTTCCCCTTTCCTATTTTTCTTTTATCAAAGAGGTGGGGCAGAACAAATGCAAACCTTGGCTCCATCTGAGTGCTCACCTCTCCCGCCCTGGCCATAAGTCTCAGCCTAATTTAAGTGTTCTTACTTACCTATCACTACGCAGCAGTCCATGGCCAGGGACTGGGGAATATAGGTCATTTATACTCCCTGCCTTTAGTTGAACTGAACACTCCATTTATAGAAGTGCAGCTCATGGTGGAAACCCTAAGTCAAAGACTCTCAGGGAACTTCAGGTGGACATGCGTGTTTGGAAGAGGGAAGAGAAGGGAGAAAGAAGATTGCAAAAGGATACATAACATCGTTTTAAATGGTGTCTATGTTTAGAATCTCCTTTCCTTTCAAGTTTCTGGTTTCAAACCTTTACTTATGAGCCAGAGCAGGAATGATAAGGTACGTATTGGAGAGCCAATTCTAGATTCCTCTATGGCAATGTCCGTGTCCAAATAAATGACATTTCTGTACTTGACCATGGCCCAGGGGATGCTCAGAGGCAATTCAGGTTAAGTGTTGTCAAACAGGTAAGAAAAAAGGACCAAAAGAAAGAGTGGTTGCTTCTTGGGTTCCCCCTCCATCTTCCTTTTGCCTTTCCTGGGTGGACATGCTCCCATTCTGCTTGGGTGTCATTCCCAAGTACTTGACCAGTGGCTCCAGGAGTAGCCATCGGATGCCCTCATTGACCCTCTGTAAGTGGGTCACATGAGACTGAGACACCTTCTCAAAGCTGCTCCTTGAATCAGGGGCCTGATTTTCAACTACAGAAAAAGAAGATGGCAATGATTAAGCATCTACTATTCCCAACTTACTGTAAAAACAACCAAGTTGCAGTCACTATGCTCCAGGCAGCACCGAGCTTTCTGGGCCTTTGGGAGAGTGGCTTCTCCCATCCCACCCAGGAACAGGCTGATGGATTGAGCTGAATTTATTTTTCCTGCTGAATACAAAGACAAGTGCTTACAAATTGAATGAAATTGATGCTATGTCTGCAAGTGAAGTCATTCAATTTTCAGCAGCCTCATTCTGAGCTTTTTGCATGCTTCTTACAGTTTTAGGGCCAATAGTATTTGCCTTTTCCCTGCACAAACATAAAAATTCTTCTGGCATGCTGAAAGCCCCTCTTTTCAGTATTTGCACTGAATTCTCTTTCTATGTTTACTGAGGCATTATTGGTCCTGATATCCAGCAGTCGGCTAATATTCGTTGAGTGCTTACTATGGCCAGGCATTTTTACATGTACATCTCATCTATTCCCTATGAGAACTCTCTGAGGGGTGTATTAGCCCCACTTCACAGATGAGAAAACTGAGACTTGGAGAGGCAAAATGGCTTGCCAAGGACATACAGCCAGTAAATGTAGATCTTTCTCCAAAGCCAGGCCCTCTCCCACAGCCCCTGTCATTCAAGAGACTTCAAGGCCATAGAAGGGTGTTAGCCAGCTCTGACTTGAGCTGATGATGAGTCATTAGTGCACAGCTCAGGTACGGGCAGAAAACATTTATGAATGATTGCATGAAGAATGAACGAATGAATGAATAATTGAGTGAATCCCTGCCACTCAGGACAAGATTCCCATCTCCTCTCCTCCATGCTTCAACATTCTGCTTCTCTGGCCCTGTTCTGGGAGCCCCAGACCCAAGACCTCCTCTCAAGTCACATGCCTAACCCCATGGCCACATGTGATTATGCAGCACACAGGACCCAAACATCAATAGCTCCATGAGGAGGAAACCTCTCAAGAATGATCTTGACTCCTTGAAGAGCTCATTGCTGCATGTGCTGAATGGTGGTGCCCAGGACAACTGCAACCGTCTAGCTGGAATAGCAGCACTCTGCAGCCCTGGCAAGCTCCTCTAGCTGCAACCTTGACCATCCTCACAACAGCCTCAGCTGGGAAGGAATCACAGTTGAGCAAAGGGAGAACCAGAGTCAAAGAGGGAGATCACAGCAGAACCAGGGCCAGGCTTCCTGATGCCCTGCCTGGTGCTCATTCCTCTGCCCCATGATGCATCTTCTTTTCTGACTACCAGTCATCGAGACCCACTTACCATGGGCCCTGGTTTGCAAGTAGGTTTTGCTTAGAGTTAATAGGAAAGAGCATATAATTGATTAGTCATGTCTGCCATGAACAAAGGTAAGAGTGACACTAGAGGTGAAGTATATTTATGGATCCTTCCCCAGATCCTAACTAAATGCCTTTTCTTCTTCAAAACAAAACTGTTTTGAAATTACTTCCTTCTTCCTGTCTCTAGCTCAGTAAAATGTTCTGACCTAATGGCCAGACTTGGAAAATTTCACTTTAATGCTACCTGGGAAAGAAGGGTTTGATAAACAATTTAACATAGACTTCAAGATTGCAAGGGGAGTGTTTAATTTGCTCAAGAGACCCATTGTCCTCAAGGACTCTAGTCCATTAGTTTTTGTCCAGCTAATGACAAGTGAGTTTTCTATATTCATTAAACCAGACTTGGGATTTAGCTTGAGGGGCAGCGGACTGGAGAGGAAATAGCACTGGACTCAGGAGGAATGTTCTTGATTACTTGCTGTACATTTTGAAAAAGAATAAAATGGTGTTTTCTAAAATCCTATTAAGTCAGATTTTTCTGATATGGGCAAGTGCACCTTCTGGTGGAAACCAGGGATCTGCCCAAAACAAGGTTTTTAGATCTGCTCAACTCAGCTCAGGTCACTTCACCAGCCACTCCTTGTCTACTTCCACTGGGTTGTCCTGGCAGAGACAGAGATGTGACAGGACTAGCTTGCCTTCGAGGGACCTGCAGGTGAGAGCAATGAGGGTCAAGCACCTGAGGATCACTGTCGCTGACACCCTGAACCCCTGTTTCGTCTGCCCCAGCTTGCAGAATGCAACTCACCTCAGTAGGACACATTGACAGGGATGCTGCTAGTGGCAGGATTGTTTAAAAATGACAGCTCTCATCATGCTGCCCCTGCTCTGTCCCTGAACTTTTGTTTCAGCCATCTCATGAGTGACGGAGTCCTGGTTGCTCTCTCATGTGCCTGCTGGGAACAACTCCTCAAATGCCACAGAATAAAGTCTGGAGGCTTTTGAGGTTGCTGCTAGTCAAATGCCATCTTTGTGTCAATTAGGAAAGAGCCCTGTATTGGCAGAAAGCAGATGGTGATTGGTGAGAGTTTAGTGAATTGATTGTTTACTAAGTTGTGGCCAGAGGTAAGAAAAACCAGCAAGGGATAGTGAAATACCCTAGCCACAAAGAGAGCCATTACTACCCTTGAACCAAAAGGAACATCAGGAGCAGGCTGTTATGAAAACCCCACCTGAGCCAGGAGCCATGGTCTTTGATAAAGGTGCATAGCTACCGCCAAGGCAACAGGGAGGGGGCTGAGAGAATGAATAACCTCTCTCTCTCTCTGCCAGGCCAGTGTCTTCTGCTGGTGCCTTCCATGGTTAAACAGGAAGCCAGAGAGTAGGAAGCCACGTGAATGGAGGCCATGGAGGTTAGCCTTTCAGGACACACAGAAGGGTAGAGTGAAGATGTGAGAGCAAAAAGAGATGGCCAGCAGAGTACCCCTTCTTCCAGACGTTTGCTGCCATCAGTCAGAATATAATGATAAACAGTCTAATTTATGAT
Organism: Macroglossus sobrinus; assembly: GCA_004027375.1. Lineage (NCBI taxonomy): Eukaryota > Metazoa > Chordata > Mammalia > Chiroptera > Pteropodidae > Macroglossus > Macroglossus sobrinus. Next base: position 716,722 of record PVKZ01000181.1, read on the forward strand.
TATGATATGGGTGATGGCCCCCGAGCTGGTCTGTGCAATCATCAGAGGTAGTCCTACTGTAATCAGACATGATCTCACATTTTTCTCTTCCCTCACTCATACTCTGGCTAATAGCCCAGAGTTGAGCTCCCCAAACATCCTGAACAGAAATCTTGACACCCCAGCATCTGCCCACCTAGCTCCATCCTCTGCAACTTCTCCCTATCGTCAGTTGTATCCAAC